>JAMPIV010004295.1:0-20074 GCA_024509875.1 Oreohelix idahoensis
TTTTTACTAACTTTCGTCTTTAACTACTCCCCTTCGGGTTCTGTATCTGAGTTTACAGAGTTCTGTTTGATATTGTTTCTTCAGTCAATGCTCATTTCATCTCACTGGTAATGTAATTAATTTTGTGAGCTCTCGTTTAGTTTTTTCATAGATCATAATGTTAAGTCATATTCGAAGTTACAGTTAGGTGTTAAGGATTTTGGTGTACGGGGCTGGAGTTTGTTAGTAAGTAGGTTAAGGTCATGAATAGACATGACTGTATAAACATGTGTGTTTGTAGAAATGTGGAACTCTGTTTAGAGTCGTATTTTTTATTAAAGTATCCACTTGGAATTTGATATTTAAAAGTTCACTGTTTAGAAGCACGTAGAGTATGTTGAAGTATACTCAGGGTCGTTTCATCAGTGGAATTGAGGTTTACAGGAACATCAAAAAGCGTGCGAAGTGAATGAAGTTAGCATACGTGTCAGAGAAAAATACTGAGTTGTTAAAGGGGGGATATATGTGCGAGGAAAGTGAATGCCGCACTTAATAGACTGCAGTGGCTGCGAGGTATTTAGAATGACTGTTACCACATAGTGTAATGAAACAAAAGTATTTATGGGTACTATTGTTACTGAGTCCAAGTCTATGCGTATGAAAGATTATATGTAGTGAACTCGTGACCCCACATCTGTCAAGTTTATTTATTTGCCTACGTACTTCTTGAGTGTCCGTTCCCAATTTTATACACTAAATATTAGACAATTAATGCTTTACAAAATCCTAGCTCATTATAGATCTGAGATAGAGATTTATTGCAGGGTGAATGCCCACTTTACAAATTGAATGCAGTTGTTACCAGTACTATGGATGACTGTAAACATATTCTAATTATGCAAGTAAGTTGAAATTATTTGTTACGGATGTCCAGGACTAATTCTGTTGAGATATAATGTAATGGAACTGTGACTCAGACTTCTGTCAAGTTTATTTTCATTTGCGTACCTACTGTACAAACTCCCTTAACCAACATCACTTCCCCCTCCCAACTCCCCCCTTAAAAAAACCCCCCCCCCCTAAACTCCCTTAAACATCCCTTCCCCCCCCCAAACTCAAAATCCCTCCCCCCAAAACCCTTAAAAATCCCCTTCCCCCCCCAAACTCCCTTAAAAATCCCCCTTCCCCCCAAACTCCCCTTCCCCCCCCCCCTCCCTTAAAACATACCCTTCCCCCCTCAAAAACTAAACCCCCTTAAAACATCCCCCCCCTCAAACTCCCCCCTAAAATCCCCATTCCCCTTCCCCCCTCAAACTCCCCTTAAAAACATCCCCTTCCCCCCCAAAACTCCCCTTAAAAATCCCCCCTTCCCCCCTCAAAAACTCCCCTTAAAAATATCCCCTTCCCCTCAAACTCCCCTTAAAAAATCCCCTTCCCAAACTCCCCTCAAACCCCCTTTAAAAACATCCCCCTTCCCCCCTCAAACTCCCCTTAAAACCCCCCCCCCCAAACTCCCCTTAAAAAATACCCCTTCCCCCTCAAACTCCTTAAAACATCCCCTTCCCCCCTCAAACTCCCCTTAAAAACAACCCTTCCCCCCTCAAACTCCCCTAAAAACTTCCCCCCCCCCCCTCTAAAAACTCCCCCCTTTAAAAAATCCCTTCCCCCTCAAAACTCCAAAATCCCCCTAAACTCCCTTAAAACATCCCCCCCCCCCAAAACTCCCCTTAAAACATCCCTTCCCCCAAAACTCCCCCCTTAAAACCCCCCCCCCCAAAAACTCCCCCTTAAAAAAATCCCCTTCCCCCTCAAACCCCTTAAAAAAACCCCTTCCCCTTCCCCCCCCTTAAAACTCCCCCCTTAAAAATCCCTTAAAAATACCCTTCCCTCCAAACTCCCCCTTAAAACATCCCCTTCCCCTCAAACTCCCCCCCTTAAAAAAATCCCCTTCCCCCTCAAACTCCCTTAAAAAACCCCCTTCCCCTCAAACTCCCTTAAAAATACCCCTTCCCCCTCAAACTCCCTTAAAACATCCCCTTTCCCCCTCAAACTCCCTTAAAAATCCCCCCCCCTCCCAAAACCCCTTAAAAATACCCTTCCCCCCCCAAAACTCCCCCTTAAAACATCCCCCTTCCCCCAAAAAAACTCCCCTTAAAAAATCCCCTTCCCCCCAAAACTCCCCTTAAAAATCCCCTTCCAAACTCCCCTTAAAAAACCCCTCCCCCCCCTTAAAAACCCCCTTCCCCTCAAACTCCCCTTAAAAATCCCCTTCCCCCTCCAAAACTCCCCCCTTAAAAAATCCCTTCCCCCCAAAAACTCCCCTTAAAACATCCCCCCTTCCCCCAAAAAACTCCCCCTTAAAAATCCCTTCCCCCCCTCAAACTCCCCCCTTAAAAACCCCCTTCCCCTCAAACTCCCTTAAAAATCCCTTTCCCCCCTCAAACTCCCCTTAAAACATCCCCCTTCCCCCTCAAACTCCCCCCCTTAAAACAAACCCTTCCCCCCAAACTCCCCTAAAAAAATCCCCCTTCCCCCCTCAAACTCCCCCTTAAAAAAATCCCTTCCCCCTTCCCCCAAACTCCCTTAAAAATCCCCTTCCCTCAAACTCCCCCTTAAAAACCCCCTCCCAAAAAACTCCCTTAAAAATACCTTTCCCCTAAACTCCCCTTAAAAATACCCTTCCCCCCCCTCCCCCCAAACTCCCCTTAAAAATACCCTTCCCCCTCAAACTCCCTTAAAAAACATCCCCTTCCCCCCCCCCCAAACTCCCCCCTTAAAAAACCCCCCCCTCCCCCTCAAAATCCCCTTAAAAAATCCCTTCCCCTTCCCCCCAAACTCCCCCCTTAAAAATCCCCTTCCCCCCCCAAACTCCCCCTTAAAAATCCCCCTTCCCCCTCAAACTCAACCCTAAAAAAATACCCTTCCCCCAAAACTCCCCCCTTAAAACATCCCCTTCCCCCCCTCAAACTCCCTTAAAACTCCCCTTCCCCCTAAAACTCAAACCCCCTTAAAAAATCCCCTTTCCCCCCCCCCAAACTCCCCCCTTAAAACATCCCCCCCCCTCAAAACTCCCCCTTAAAAAAACCCTCCCCCCCAAACTCCCTTAAAACCCTTCCCCCCCTAAACTCCCCTTAAAAAAATCCCTTCCCTAAACTCCCTTAAAAAACCCCCCTTAAAAAAAACCCTTCCCCCCCCTCAAACTCCCCCTTAAAAAATATCCCCTCCCCCCCCTCAAACTCCCTTAAAAACATACCCCCTTCCCCTCAAACTCCCCTTAAAAACCTTCCCCCCTTCCCCTAACAAACTCCCCCTTAAAAATCCCCTTCCCCCCCTCAAACCCCCCTTAAAAATCCCTTCCCCCTCAAAAAACTCCCCTTAAAAATCCTTCCCCTCAAAAACCCCCTTAAAAACCCCCTTCCCCTCAAACTCCCCCTTAAAAATCCCTTCCCCCCTCAAACTCCCCTTAAAAAAAATCCCCCCCCCCCAAAAAACTCCCCTTAAAAATCCCCTTCCCCCCTCAAAACTCCCCCTTAAAAATCCCCTTCCCCCCTCAAACTCCCCTTAAAAATCCCCTTCCCCCTCAAAAACTCCCCCCCTTAAAAAATCCCCCCCCCCAAAAACCCCTTAAAAAAACCCTTCCCCCCCTAAAACACCCCCTTAAAAATCCCTTCCTCCCCCTTCCCCCCCCCAAACTCCCCTTAAAAATCCCCTTCCCCCCCTAAACTCCCCTTAAAAACCCCCACCCCCAAAAACTCCCCTTAAAAAATCCCCCTTCCCCCTAAAAACTCCCCTTAAAACCCCCCTTAAACTCCCCTTAAAAAACCCCCCCTTCCCCTAAAAAAACTCCCTTAAAAAATCCCCTTCCCCCCTCAAACTCCCCTTAAAAAACCCCTTCCCCCCCCTCAAACTCCCCTTAAAAAATCCCCTTCCCCCTCAAACTCCCCCCCTTAAAAAATACCCCTTCCCCCCCTCAAACTCCCCCTTAAAAATACCCCCCCCCCCCCCCTTAAAACTCCCCCCCCCTTAAAACTCCTCCTTAAAAAAACCCCCTTCCCCCAAAAAACCCCCTTAAAAAATCCCCCCTTCCCCTAAAAAACTCCCCCCTTAAAAATCCCTTCCCCCCCTCAAAACTCCCCTTAAAAAATCCCCTTCCCCCTCAAACTCCCCCTAAAAAATCCCTTCCCCTAAAAACCCCCCCCCCCCAAACTCCCCTTAAAAATCCCCCCCCCCTAAAAAACTCCCCTAAAAAAAATCCCCCTTCCCCTCAAAACTCCCCTTAAAAAATCCCCTTCCCCCTCAAACTCCCCCCTTAAAAAACCCCTTCCCCCCAAACTCCTCCCCTTAAAAAATCCCCTTCCCCCCAAACTCCCCCCTTTAAAAATCCCCCCTTCCCCAAAAAAACCCCTTAAAAAACCCTTCCCAAAACTCCCCCCTTCCCCCCAAACTCCCTTTAAAACATCCCCCTTCCCCCCTTAAAAAACTCCCCCTTAAAAATCCCCTTCCCCCCCCCAAACTCCCTTAAAAAAATCCCCCTTCCCCCTCAAACTCCCCTTAAAAATCCCCCCCCCCCCCTCAAACTCCCCCTTAAAACATCCCCTTCCCCTCAAAACTCCCTTAAAAAATCCCCCTTCCCCCCAAACTCCCCCCTTAAAAAACCCTCCCCCCCAAACTCCCCTTAAAAAACCCCCCTTCCCCCTAAAAACTCCCTTAAAAAACCCCTTCCCCCCCTTAAAACTCCCCTTAAAACCCTTAAAAAACCCTTCCCCCTCAAACTCCCCCTAAAAAATCCCCCTTCCCCCTCAAAACTCCCCTTAAAAAACCCCTTCCCCCCCCAAAAAACTCCCCTTAAAAAAACATCCCTTCCCCCAAAAAAAACTAAAAACATCCCCCTTCCCCCCTAAAAAAACTCCCCCTAAAAAAAATCCCCCCTTTCCCCCAAAACTCCCTTAAAAATCCCCCTTCCCCCCCTCAAACTCCCCTTAAAAAAACCCCCCCCCAAACCCCTTAAAACATCCCTTCCCCCCCAAAACTCCCCTTAAAAACCCCTTCCCCCCTCAAACTCCCCTTAAAAATCCCCCCCCCCTAAAAACTCCCCCCTTAAAAAATCCCCCCCTAAAAACTCCCCCTTAAAAAAATCCCCCCTTCCCCCCTAAAACTCCCCCTTAAAAAAACCCACCCCCCCCCAAAACTCCCCCTTAAAAAATCCCCCCCCCCCCCCCCTCAAACTCCCCCTTAAAAAACCCCCTTCCCCCCCCTAAAAACTCCCCCCCTTAAAAAACCTTCCCCCCCCCTCAAACCCCCCTTAAAACATCCCCCCCCCCCCTCCAAACTCCCCCCTTAAAAATCCCCCCCCCAAACCCCTTAAAAATCCCCTTCCCCCTCAAAAACCCTTAAAAAATCCCCTTCCCCCCCCTCAAACTCCCCTTAAAACCAAACCCCCCCCCCTCAAACTCCCCTTAAAAAAATCCCCTTCCCTCAAACTCCTCCCTAAAAAAAAATTCCCCCTTAAAAATCCCCCCCCCCCTCCCTTAAAAATCCCTTCCCCTTAACTCCCCTTAAAACATCCCCCCCCCCCAAAACTCCCCTTAAAAAAACCCTTCCCCCTCAAACTCCCTAAAAAAACCTTCCCCCTAAAAAACTCCCCTTAAAAAATCCCCTTCCCCCCAAAAAACTCCCCTTAAAAAAATCCCCTTCCCCCCTCAAACCCCCCTTAAAACATCCCCTTCCCCCCTCAAAACTCCCCTTAAAACATCCCCTTCCCCCTCAAAAACCCCCTTAAAAACATCCCCTCCCCCTCCAAACTCCCCTTAAAAATCCCCTTCCCCCTCAAACTCCCCCCTTAAAAATCCCCAAACCCCCCCTCAAACTCCCCCTTAAAAAATCCCCTTCCCCCCCAAACTCCCCTTAAAAAATCCCCTTCCCCCCAAAAAAACCCCCCCTTAAAATCCCTTAAAAATCCCCCCCCCTTAAAACCCCCTTAAAAATCCCTCCCCCCCCCTTCCCTTAAAACCCCCTCAAACCCCCAAAAAAACCCCCTTAAAAATCCCCCTTCCCTTCCCCCCCCTAAACTCCCCTTAAAAATAAAAACCTTCCCCCCCCTAAAACTCCCCTTAAAAAAATCCCCTTCCCCCTCAAAAACCCCTTAAAATCCCCTCCCCCCCCTCAAACTCCCCCTTAAAAATCCCCTTCCCCCCCCCCCCCTTAAAAAAAACCCTTCCCCCCTAAAAACTCCCCTTAAAAAAACCCCCCCCCTCCCCTTAAAAATCCCTTCCCCCCCAAACTCCCCCTTAAAACATCCCCCTTCCCCCCCCCAAACTCCCCCCTTAAAACATCCCCCCCCCCCCCTCAAACTCCCCTTAAAAAAAATCCCTTCCCCCAAATCAAACTCCCCTTAAAAATCCCTTCCCCCCTCAAAACTCCCCTTAAAAACCCCCCCCCCCCCCCTCAAAAAACTCCCCTTAAAAATCACCCTTCCCCCCAAAACTCCCCCTTATCCTTCCCCCCCCCCCCCCCCCCTTAAAAAACTCCCCTTAAAACCCTTCCCCCCCCCCCCAAACTCCCCTTAAAAAATCCCCCTTCCCCTCAAAACTCCCCTTAAAAAATCCCTTCCCCCCCCTAAAAAACCCCCCTTAAAAACCCATCCCCTTCCCCCCCTAAAAACCCCCCTTAAAAAATCCCCCCTTCCCCCCCCCTTAAAAAACTCCCCTTAAAACCCCCTTTCCCCCTCAAACTCCCCCTTAAAAAATCCCCCCCCCTCAAAACCCTTAAAAACCCCCCCCCCTAAAAAACTCCCCCTTAAAACATCCCCTTCCCCTCAAACTCCCCTAAAAAACCTTCCCCCTTCCCCCCCAAACTCCCCTTTAAAAACCCCCTACCCCCTAAAAAAACTCCCTTAAAAAAACCCCCCCCCCCCAAAAACTCCCCTTAAAACATCCCCTTCCCCCTCAAACTCCCCCCTTAAAAATCCCCCTTCCCCCTAAAAACTCCCCCTAAAAACATCCCCCCCCCTAAAACTCCCTTAAAAAACCATCCCCCCCTCCCCCCCCTCAAACTCCCCTTAAAAAACATCCCCCCCCTCAAACTCCCCTTAAAAATCCCTCCCCCTAAAAACTCCCCTTAAAAATCCCCTTCCCCCCCTCTTAAAACTCCCTTAAAACATCCTTCCCCCAAAATCCCTTAAAAATACCCTCCCCCCCCTAAAAAACTAAAAAAAAACCCCATCCCCCTTCCCCCAAAATCCCTCCCCTTAAAAAATAACCCCCCCCCTCAAACTCCTTAAAAAAAATCCCCCCCCTCAAACTCCCCCCTAAAAAAACTTCCCCCCTAAAAACTCCCCCCCTTAAAATCCCCTTCCCCCCCCCCTTAAAAACTCCCTTAAAAAATCCTTCCCCTTCCCCCAAAACCCCCTTAAAAATCCCCCCCCCCCTCAAACTCCCCCTTAAAAATCCCTTCCCAAAAAAAAACTCCCCTTAAAAATCCCCTTCCCCCAAAACTCCCTTAAAAAACCCCTTCCCCCAAAACTCCCTTAAAAATCCCCTTCCCCCCAAAACCCCTAAAAAAATCCCCTTCCCCCTCAAAACTCCCCCTTAAAAATCCCCTTCCCCCAAAACTCCCCTTAAAAAACATCCCTTCCCCCTCCCAAAATCCCCCTAAAAAATCCCTTCCCCCCCCTCAAACTCCCCTTAAAAATCCCCTTCCCCTCAAAACTCCCCCTTAAAAAAATACCCTCCCCCCTAAAAACCCCCTTAAAAACATCCCCTTCCCCCTCCAAACTCCCCCCTTAAAAAATCCCCCTTCCCCCAAACTCCCCCTTAAAAATCCCCTTCCCCCCCAAACTCCCCTTAAAAAATCCCAAATTCCAAAATCCCCTTAAATCCCTTCCCCTAAAAAAAACTCCCCTTAAAAATCCCCTCCCCCCAAACTCCCCTCCCTTAAAAATCCCCTAAAACCCCCCTAAAAAAATCCCTTCCCCTAAACCCCTTAAAAATCCCCCTTCCCCTAAAAACTCCCCTTAAAACTACCCTCCCCCCAAAACTCCCCTTAAAAAACCCTTCCCCCCAAACTCCCCCTTAAAAAACCCCCCCCCCTCAAACTCCCCTTAAAAAAATCCCTTCCCCTCAAACTCCCCCTTAAAACCCCCCCCCCCCAAACTCCCCCCCTTAAAAATCCCCCCCCTAAAAACTCCCCCCTTAAAAAACCCCCTTCCCCCCAAAAACTCCCCTTTAAAAATCCCTTCCCCCTCAAAACTCCCCCTTAAAAAAATCCCCCTTCCCCCCTAAAACTCCCCCTTAAAAATCCCCCCCCCAAAAAAACTCCCCAAAACCCCATCCCCTTCCCCCTAAAAAACTCCCCCTTAAAAAAATTCCCTTCCCCCCCAAACTCCCCTTAAAAAAATTCCCCCCCCCCTTAAAAATCCCCCCCTCAAACTCCCCCTTAAAACATCCCCTTCCCCCAAAACTCTAAACTCCCCTTAAAAAATCCCCTTCCCCCTCAAACTCCCCCCCCTTCCCCCCTCAAACTCCCCTAAAAATCCCCTTCCCCTAAAACTCCCTTAAAAATCCCCCCCTCAAAACTCCCCTTAAAAAAAATCCCCTTCCCCCTCAAACTCCCCCTTAAAAAAATCCCCCCTTCCCCCCAAACTCCCCTTAAAAAACCCCCCTTCCCCCCAAAACCCCAAACCCCTTAAAACCCCATCCCCCCCCCCCAAAACTCCCCTTAAAAATCCCTTCCCCCCCCAAAAACTCCCTTAAAAATCCCCTTCCCCTCAAAACTCCCCCCCCTTAAAAAACCCCTTCCCCCCAAAAACCCTTAAAAAATCCCCCCCAAACTCCCCTTAAAAAACCCTACCCCCTCAAAAACTCCCCCCTTAAAAAATCCCCCTTCCCCCCTCAAACTCCCCCTTAAAAAATCCCCCCCCCCCCCCCCCAAACTCCCCTTAAAAAATCCCCTTCCCCCCCTCAAACTCCCCTTAAAAAATCCCTTCCCCCCAAAAAAACTCCCCTTAAAAACATCCCTTCCCCCCTCAAACTCCCCCTTAAAAATCAACCCCTTCCCCTCAAACTCCCCTTAAAAAATCCCCTTCCCCCCCCTCAAACCCCCCCCCCTTAAAAAACCCTTCCCCCCCTCAAAAACCCCCTTAAAAAATCCCCTCCCCCCCCTCAAAACTCCCCTTAAAAAACCCTTCCCCCCCCTTCCCCCCAAAAAACTTCCCCCCCTTAAAACCCCCCCTCCCCCCCCAAACTCCCCCTTAAAAAATCCCCTTCCCCCCCCTCAAAACTCCCCTTAAAAATCCCCCCCCCCTTCCCCCCCTCAAACTCCCCTTAAAAATCCCCTTCCCCCCTCAAACTCCCCTTAAAAATCCCCCTTCCCCCCTCAAAACTCCCCTTAAAAATCCCCCCTTCCCCCCCCCAAACTCCCCCTTAAATCCCCATCCCCCCTTCCCCCCCCTCAAACTCCCCTTAAAAATCCCCCCCCTCAAACCCCTTAAAAATCCCCTTCCCCCTTAAAAAACTCCCTTAAAAATCCCCCCCTAAAAAAAAAACTCCCCTTAAAAAAAATCCCCTTTCCCCCCCTCAAAACTCCCCTTAAAACCCCCCCCTTCCCCCCCAAACTCCCCTTAAAAAAACCCTTCCCCTCAAACTCCCCTTAAAAATCCCCTCCCCCCCTCAAAACTAAAAAAAAATCCCTTCCCCCCCCCCCCCCTTAAAAAAAACTCCCCCTTAAAAATCCCCCTTCCCCCCCCTAAAAAACTCCCCCTTAAAAATCCCCCTTCCCCCCCCAAAAACTCCCCTTAAAAAAATCCCCCTTCCCCCCCAAACTCCCCTTAAAAAACCTTCCCCCCTAAAAAACTCCCCTTAAAAATCCCCCCTTCCCCCAAAAAACTCCCCTTAAAAAATCCCCCCCCCTCAAACTCCCCTTAAAAAATCCCTTCCCCCCTCAAACTCCCCCTAAAAAACCCCCTTCCCCCCCAAAAACTCCCCTTAAAAATCCCCTTCCCCCCCTCAAAACTCCCTTAAAAAAAAACCCTTCCCCCAAACTCCCCTTAAAAATCCCTTCCCCTCAAACTCCCTTAAAAAAAATCCCCCCCCAAACTCCCCTTAAAAATCCCCCTCCCCCCCTAAAAACTCCCCTTAAAAAAATCCCTTCCCCCCAAACTCCCCTTAAAAATCCCCCTTCCCCCCCCCTTAAAACCCCCCCCTTTAATCCCCCTTAAAAAAAACCCCCTTAAAAATCCCCCCCCTAAAAACTCCCCCCTTCCCCTTCCCCCCCAAACTCCCCTTAAAAAAATCCCCCCTAAAACTCCCTTAAAAATACCCCCTTCCCCCCTCAAACTCCCCTTAAAAAACATCCCCTTCCCCCCCTCAAACTCCCCTTAAAAATCCCCTTCCCCCCCCCTAAAAAAAACTCCCCCTAAAAAACATCCCCTTCCCCCAAAACTCCCCTTAAAAATCCCCCTTCCCCCCAAAACTCCCCCTTAAAAATCCCCCCCCCCCCAAAACTCCCCCCTTAAAAAAATCCCCTTCCCCCCCAAAAACTCCCTTAAAAAATCCCCCTTCCCCCCCCCCTAAAAACTCCCCTTAAAAAAAATCCCCCCCCCCCCTCCCCTTAAAAATCCCCTCCCCTTAAAAACCCCTTAAAACCCTCCCCCCCCCCCCTCCCTCTCCCCTTAAAAATCCCCCTTCCCCTCCCCTAAAAAACTCCCCTAAAAATACCATCCCCCCCCAAAACTCCCCCCCCTTAAAACATCCCCCTTCCCCCCTCAAAACCCCCTTAAAATCCCCTTCCCCCCCCAAACTCCCCTAAAAAACCCCCCTTCCCCTAAAAACTCCCTTAAAAATCCCCTTCCCCCTAAAACTCCCCTTAAAAACCCCCTCCCCCCTCAAACTCCCCCTTAAAAATCCCCTTCCCCCCAAAAAAACTCCCCTTAAAAATCCCCTTCCCCCTCAAAAAACTCCCCCCTTAAAAAATCCCCCCCCTCCCCTCAAACTCCCCTTAAAAAAACATCCCCCCCCCCCTCAAAAACCCCTTAAAACATCCCCCCTTCCCCCCTCAAACTCCCCCTTTAAAAATCCCTTCCCCCCTTCCCCCTAAAAACCTTCCCCCCCCAAACCCCCTTAAAACATCCCCCTTCCCCCTCAAAACTCCCCTTAAAAAATCCCCTTCCCCCCCCCAAACTCCCCCTAAAAAATCCCCCTTCCCCCCTAAAAACCCCTAAAAACCCCCTTCCCCCCCCCCAAAACTCCCCCTAAAAAAAAATCCCCTTCCCCCCTCAAAACTCCCCCCTTAAAAAAAATCCCCCCCCCCCCCTAAAACTCCCCTTAAAAATACCCCCCCCCCCCCCCCCCTTAAACCATCCCTTCCCCCCCTTAAAAATCCATCCCCCCCCCCCCCCCCTAAAACTCCCCCTTAAAAAATCCCTTCCTTCCCCCAAAAAAAACTCCCCCTTAAAACTCCCCCCTTCCCCCCCAAACTCCCCTTAAAAATCCCCCTTCCCCCAAAAAAAAAAAAAAAACCCTTCCCCCCCTCAAACTTCCCCTTAAAAACCCCTTCCCCCTTCCCCTAAAACTCCCTTAAAAAATCCCCTTCCCCCCCTCAAACTCCCTTAAAAATCCCCCCTTCCCCCCCCTAAAACTCCCCCAAAAAAAATCCCCTTCCCCCTCAAACTCCCCTTAAAAATCCCCCCCCCCCCCCCAAAACTCCCCTAAAAAATCCCCTCCCCCTAAAAAAACTCCCCCAAAAAATCCCCCTTCCCCCCCTCAAACTCCCCTTAAAAAAAATCCCCCTTCCCCAAAAACCCCTTAAAAATCCCCTTCCCCCCTCAAAACCCCTTAAAAAATCCCCTTCCCCCCCAAACTCCCCTTAAAACATCCCCTTCCCCCCCAAACTCTTAAAAAATCCCCCTCCCCCAAAAAAAACTCCCCTTAAAAAAATCCCTTCCCCCCAAAACTCCTTAAAACCCTTCCCCCCCCTTCCCCCCCCTTAAAAAAAACCCCCCCCCCAAACTCCCCCTTAAAACCCCCCCCTAAACTCCCCTTAAAAATCCCCTTCCCCCCTCTAAAAACTCCCCTTAAAAATCCCTTCCCCCCCCCAAACCCCCTTAAAAACCCCCTTCCCCCCCCAAAAACCCCCCTTAAAAATCCCCTTCCCCTCAAACTCCCCTTAAAAATCCCCCCCCCTAAAAACTCCCCCCTAAAAAAAAATCCCCCCCCAAAAACCCCTTAAAAAATCCCCTTCCCCCCCTCAAACTCCCCCCCTTAAAAATCCCCCTTCCCCCTCCTCCCCCCCCCCTTAAAAAAAACCCCCTTCCCCCCAAAAACTAAAAAAAAAATCCCCCCCCTAAAAACTCCCCTTAAAAAAACCCCCTTCCCCCCCCCAAACTCCCCTAAAAAAATCCCCCCCCCCCCAAACTCCCCTAAAAAAATCCCCTTCCCCCCCTAAAAACTCCAAAAAAAACCCCCCAAACTCCCCTCCCCCTCAAAACTCCCCTTAAAAAATCCCCTTCCCCCCAAACTCCCTAAAAAAATCCCCCCTTAAAAACTCCCCCCTTAAAAATCCCTTCCCCCCTCAAAACTCCCCTTAAAAAACCCCCTTCCCCCCTCAAACTCCCCCTTAAAACATCCCCTTCCCCCCAAACTCCCCTAAAAAAACCCCCCCCTCCCCCCCCAAAAACCCCCTTCAAAAAATCCCCCTTCCCCCCCCCTCAAACTCCCCTTAAAAAAAATCCCCCTTCCCCCCCCCTTAAAACTCCCCCTTAAAACCCCCCCACCCCCCCTAAAAAAACTCCCTTAAAAATCCCCCTTCCCCCTAAAAAAAACTCCCCTTAAAAAAAATCCCCCTTCCCCTCAAAACTCCCCCCTTAAAAATCCCCTTCCCCCTAAAAAAACTCCCCCTTAAAAATCCCCCTTCCCCCCCTTAAAAACTCCCCTTAAAAAACATCCCCCCCCCCAAAAAAAACCCCCCTTAAAAACCCCCCCCTTCCCCTCAAACTCCCCTTAAAAACCCCCCTTCCCCCTCAAACTCCCCCTTAAAAACCCCCTTCCCAAACTCCCCTTAAAAATCCCCTTCCCCCCCCCAAAAACTCCCCTTAAAAAAAATCCCCCCTTCCCCCTCCTTAAAAATCCCCTTCCCCCCCAAACCCCTTAAAAAATCCCCCTTCCCCCCCTAAAAAAACAAACCCCTTAAAAATCCCCCCCTCCCCCCCAAAAAACTCCCCCCCTTAAAAATCCCCCCCCCCCCCAAACTCCCCTTAAAAATCCCCTTCCCCCCTCAAAACTCCCTTAAAAAACCCCTTCCCCCTTCCAAACCCCTTAAAAAAATCCCCCCTCCAAAAACTCCCCTTAAAAATCCCCTTCCCCCCAAACTCCCCCTTAAAAATCCCTTCCCCCCAAAAAACTCCCCTTAAAAAACCCCCCCTTCCCCTCAAAACCCTTAAAATTCCCCTCCCCCTCCCCTAAAAAACCCCCCTCCCCCCCCAAACTCCCCTTAAAAATCCCCCCCCCTCAAACTCCCCTTAAAAAATCCCCCCCCCCCCCTAAAAAAAAACCCCCTTAAAAAACCCCCCCCCCCCCTAAAAACTCCCTTAAAAAATCCCCCTTCCCAAAAAAACTCCCCCCCTTAAAAAAACCCTTCCCCCCCTCAAACTCCCCTTAAAAAATCCCCCCCCCCAAACCCCCCTTAAAAAACCCCTTCCCCCCCCCTAAAAAACTCCCCCTTAAAAATCCCCCTCCCCCTAAAAAAACCCCCCCTAAAAATCCCTTCCCCCCTCCCCTTAAAACCCCCTCCTTCCCCTTCCCCAAACTCCTTAAAAATCCCCTTCCCCTCAAACCCCTTAAAAACCCCCTTCCCCCCCCTCAAACCCCCCTTAAAAAAACATCCCCCCCCCCTAAAAAACTCCCCCCTTAAAAATCCCCCCCCCCAAACTCCCCCTTAAAAAACCCCTTCCCCCTCAAACTCCCCTTAAAAAAAATCCCCTCCCCCCCCTCAAAACTCCCCCTTAAAAATCCCCTTCCCCCCCTCAAAACTCCCCTTAAAAAATCCCTTCCCCCCTAAAAACTCCCCCCTTAAAAAATCCCCCTTCCCCCTCAAACTCCCCTTAAAAATCCCCCCCCCCCTCAAACCCCTTAAAAACCCCCCTTCCCCTAAAACTCCCTTAAAAATCCCCCCTTCCCCCCCCTCAAACTCCCCTTAAAAAATCCCCTTCCCCCCCTCAAACTCCTAAAAAATCCTCCCCTTCCCCCCCTAAAAAAACTCCCTTAAAAACTCCCCTTCCCCCCCCAAAACTCCCCCCTTAAAAACATCCCCCCCCTAAAAACTCCCTTAAAAATCCCCAAACCCCCCTAAAAAACTCCCCTTAAAAAAAAATCCCCCCTAAACTCCCCTTAAAACCCCTTCCCCCCAAAAACTCCCCTTAAAAATCCCCTTCCCCCAAACTCCCTTAAAAAAATCCCCCTCCCCTAAAAACTCCCTTAAAAATCCCCCCCCCCAAACAAACCCCTTAAAAATCCCCCTCCCCCCCCCTCAAAACCCCTTAAAAAATCCCCCTTCCCCCAAACTCCCCCCTTAAAAAAACCCTTCCCCCCTCAAAACCCCTTAAAAAACCCCCCTCCCCCCTTAAAAAAACTCCCCTTAAAAAAAACATCCCTCCCCCTCAAACTCCCCTTAAAAAAATCCCCCCTTCCCCCCTCAAACTCCCCCCTTAAAAACATCCCCTTCCCCCTCAAAACCCCTTAAAAATCCCTTCCCCCCCCTTAAAAATCCCCCCTTAAAAATCCCCCCCCTTCCCCCCCCCCCAAAACTCCCAAAAATCCCTTCCCCCCCCCCTTAAAAAAACTCCCCCCTTAAAAACTCCCTTCCCCCCCCTCAAACTCCCCCTTAAAAAACCTTCCCCCCCCCCCCCCCTTCCCCTCAAACTCCCCCTTAAAAAACCCCTCCCCTCAAACTCCTTAAAAATCCCCCCCTAAAACTCCCTTAAAAATCCCCTTCCCCCCTAAACTCCCCCTTAAAACATCCCCCTTCCCCCTAAAAAACTCCCCTTAAAAATCCCTTCCCCCAAACCCCTTAAAAACTCCCCCCCTAAAAACTCCCTTAAAACCCCTTCCCCCCCTCAAACTCCCCTTAAAAATCCCCCTTCCCCCTAAAAACTCCCCCTTAAAACCCCCCCTTCCCCCCCCAAACTCCCCTTAAAAATCCCCCCTCCCCCAAACTCCCCCCTTAAAAAAAATCCCTTCCCCCCAAAACCCCCTTAAAAAACCCTAAAAAACTCCCCTTAACCCCTTTAAAAAACTCCCCCTTAAAAAAAATCCCCCCCCTTCCCCCCCAAAACTCCCCTTAAAAATCCCCCTTCCCCCTCAAACTCCCCTTAAAAAAATCCCCCCCCCCCCCTCAACTCCCCCTTAAAACATCCCCCTCCCCCCCCCCCCCCCCTTAAAAAAACTTCCCCTTAAAAAAATCCCTTAAAAATCCCTTCCCCCCCTCAAACTCCCCTTAAAAAATCCCCTTCCCCCCTAAAAACTCCCCTTAAAATCCCCCCTTCCCCAAACTCCCCCCCTCCCTCCCCCCCTTAAAAAAATCCCCCTTCCCCCCCTCAAAAACTCCCCTTAAAAATCCCCTTCCCCCCAAAAAAAAACCCCCTTAAAAAATCCCCCCCTAAACCCCTAAAAACCCCCCCCCAAACCCTTAAAAATCCCCTTCCCCCTAAAAAACTCCCTTAAAAAACCCCCCCCCCCCTCAAACTCCCTAAAAAATCCCCTCCTTAACTCCCTTCCCCCCCCCCTAAAACCCCCTTAAAAATCCCCTTCCCCTCCCTCAAACTCCCTTAAAAAAACCCTCCCCCCCAAACTCCCCTTAAAACCCCCTTCCCCCCAAACTCCCCCCCTTAAAAAATCCCCCTTCCTCAAAAAACTCCCCTTAAAAAATCCCCTCCCCCCCCCAAAACTCCCTTTAAAAATCCCCTCCCCCTCAAACTCCCTTAAAAACCAATCCCCTTCCCCCCCCCAAACTCCCCTTAAAAAATCCCCCTTCCCCTCAAACTCCCCCTTAAAAACCCCCCCTTCCCCCCCAAACTCCCCTTAAAAATCCCCCCCCAAAAAAACTCCCCTTAAAAATCCCCTTCCCCTAAAACCCCAAAAACCCTCCTTCCCCTAAAACCCTTAAAAATCCCCTCCTAAAAAATCCTTAAAAATCCCCCCAAACTCCCCTTAAACCCCCCCCCCCCAAAACCCCCCTTAAAAAACCCCCCCCTTCCCCTTAAAAAACTCCCCCCCCCTAAAAAATCCCTTCCCCCCAAACTCCCCCCTTAAAAAATCCCCCTTCCCCCCCAAAACTCCCCTTAAAAAATCCCCCCTTCCCCCCCCCCCCAAACTCCCCCTTAAAAAATCCCCTTCCCCCCCCCAAACTCCCCTTAAAAATCCCCTTCCCCCCCCTAAAACTCCCTTAAAAATACCCTTCCCCTCAAAACCCCCTTAAAAAAAAACTTCCCCTAAAAACTCCCTTAAAAAAACTCCCCTTAAAACATCCCCTTCCCCCCAAAACAAACCCCTTAAAAATCCCTCCCCCCCCAAACTCCCCTAAAACCCCCCTTCCCTCAAACTCCCCTTAAAAAACCCAAAAAATCCCCTTCCCCCTTAAAAAAAACCCCTTAAAAAAAACCCTTCCCCCCTAAAAAAAAAATCCTTCCCCCCCTCAAACTCCCCCCCCCATCCCCTTAAAATCCCCCCCCCCAAACTCCCCCCTTAAAAAACCCCTCCCCCCCCCAAAAACCCCTTAAAAATCCCCCTAACCCCAAACTCCCCTTAAAAATCCCCTCCCCCTAAAACTCCCCTTAAAAAACCCCCCCTTCCCAAAAAAACCCCCCTAAAAAACCCCCCCCCCCCTCAAAACTCCCCTTAAAAATCCCCCTTCCCCCTAAAAAACTCCCCTTAAAAATCCCCCCTTCCCTCCCAAACTCCCCCTTAAAAACCCCCCTTCCCCCCCCAAACTCCCCCCCTTAAAAAAATCCCCCCTTCCCCCTCAAACTCCCCTTAAAAATCCCTTCCCCCCTCAAACTCCCCTTAAAAAACCCCCTTCCCCCCAAAACTCCCCTTAAAAATCCCCTTCCCCCCTCAAACTCCCCTTAAAAATCCCTCCCCCCAAAACTCCCCTTAAAAATCCCCTTCCCCCCCCCCCAAACTCCCCCTTAAAAATCCCCCTTCCCCCCTAAAAAACCCCTTAAAAAAATCCCCTTCCCCTCAAACTCCCCTTAAAAATCCCCTTCCTCAAACCCCTTAAAAATCCCCCCTTCCCTAAACTCCCTTAAAAACCCCTTCCCCCCTAAAAACCCCCCTTAAAACCCCCTTCCCCCCTCAAACTCCCCTAAAAAAATCCCCTTCCCCCTAAACCCCTTAAAAATAAAACTTCCCTTCTTCCCCTAAAACCCCCCCAAACTCCCCCCCTTAAAAACCCCTTCCCCCTCAAACTCCCCTTAAAAAAAACCCTTCCCCCCAAACTCCCCTTAAAAATCCCCCCCCCCCCCCCTAAAACTCCCCCTTAAAAAATCCCCTTCCCCCCCAAACTCCCTTAAAAAACCCCTTCCCCCCTCCAAAACTCCCCTAAAAAATCCCCCCCCCCCTCAAACTCCCCCTTAAAAAACATCCCCCCCAAACTCCCTTAAAACTCCCCTTAAAATCCTTAAAAAATCCCCCTTAAAACTCCCCTTCCCCCCCAAAAAACTCCCCTTAAAAATCCCCTTCCCCCTAAAACTCCCCTTAAAAAACCCCCCCCAAAAAAAACTCCCCCTTAAAAAATCCCTTCCCCTCAAACTCCCCCCCCTTAAAAACCCCCCCCCCCCCCTTAAAAACTCCCCCCAAAAAAATCCCTTAACCCCCCCCCAAACTCCCCTTAAAAAATCCCCTTCCCCCCCCCTAAAAAACTCCCCCCCCCTTTAAAACATCCCCTTCCCCCTCAAACTCCCCTTAAAAACATCCCCCCTAAACTCCCTTAAAAACCCCCCCCCCCCTAAAACTCCCCCTTAAAAACCCCCTTCCCCCTCAAAAAACTCCCCCTTAAAAAAATCCCCTTCCCCCCCCCTTAAAAAATCCCCCCCCTAAAACTCCCCTTAAAAATCCCCTTCCCTAAAAAAAACTCCCTTAAAAATCCCCTTCCCCCCTAAACTCCCCCTTAAAACATCCCCTTCCCCCCCCTAAAACCCTCTAAAAACTCCCTAAAACCCATCCCCTTCCCCTCCTTAAAAAAATCCCCTTAAAAAACCTTCCCCCCTCAAACTCCCCTTAAAAATCCCCCTTCCCCTCAAAAAACTCCCCCCTAAAAAACCCCCCTTCCCCCTTAAAAACTCCCCCCTTAAAAATACCTTAAAACCCCCCCCCTCAAACTCCCCCTTAAAAATCCCCTTCCCCTAAAAAACTCCCTTAAAAAATCCCCTTCCCCTCAAACTCCCCCTTAAAAATCCCCCCCTTCCCCCCTCAAAACCCCTTAAAACATCCCCCCTTCCCCCTCAAACTCCCCTTAAAAACCTTCCCCCCTAAACTCCCCCTTAAAACATCCCCTTCCCCCTCAAACTCCCCCTTAAAAAAATCCCCCTTCCCCCCTCAAACTCCCTAAAAAACCTTCCCCTTCCCTCCCCCTCTTTCCCCCTTAAAAAATCCCTCCCCCCCCCTCAAACTCCCCTTAAAAATCCCCCCTTCCCCCTCAAACTCCCCTTAAAAATCCCCCCCCCCTCAAACCCCCTTAAAAATCCCCCTTCCCCTAAAACTCCCCTTAAAAAAAAATTCCCCCCCTCAAACTCCCCCTTAAAACATCCCTTCCCCTCCCCCAAAACTCCCCTTAAAAATCCCCCCCTTCCCCCAAAACAAACCCCTTAAAAAACCCCCTTCCCAAACTCCCCCTTAAAAACCCTTCCCCTAAACTAAAAAAACCCTTCCCCCCCCTCAAAACTCCCTTAAAAACCCCCTTCCCCCCCAAAACTCCCCTTAAAAAAAACCCCCCCCAAACCCTTAAAAAAATCCCCTTCCCCCCCCAAACTCCCCTTAAAACAAACCCCCCCAAAAACTCCCCTTAAAAAACCCCCCCCCCCAAACTCCCCCTTAAAAAATACCCTTCCCCCTCAAACTCCCCTTAAAAAAAACCTTCCCCTCAAACTCCCCCTAAAAAAATCCCCCCCCCCAAACTCCCCTTAAAAACCTTCCCCCCCTAAAAAACCCCCCCCAAACTCCCCTTAAAAAATCCCCTTCCCCCCCCAAAACTCCCCCCTTAAAAAACCACCCCTTCCCCCTCAAAACTCCCCTTAAAAATCCCTTCCCCTCAAACTCCCCTTAAAAAATCCCCCTTCCCCCCCCTCAAACTCCCCTTAAAAATCCCTTCCCCTCAAACTCCCCTTAAAAAACCCTTCAAACCCCCTCAAACTCCCCCTTAAAAACTCCCTTAAACTCCTTAAAAACCCCTTTCCCCCCAAACTCCCCCTTAAAAATCCCCCTTCCCCCTCAAACTCCCTTAAAAAACCCCTTCTTCCCCTCAAAACTCCCCTTAAAAATCCCTTCCCCCCCCAAACTCCCTTAAAAATCCCCCTTAAAACCCACCCCCCCTCAAACTCCCCTTAAAAATCCCCCCTCCCTAAACTCCCTTAAAAAACCCCCTTCCTAAACTCCCCCTTAAAAATCCCCTTCCCTAAACTCCCCTTAAAAAATCCCTTCCCCCTCAAACTCCCCTTAAAAAATCCCCCCTTCCCCCCCCTCAAACTCCCCCTTAAAAATCCCCCCCCCCCCCAAACTCCCCTTAAAAATCCCCCTTCCCCCCCTCAAACTCCCTAAAAAAACCTTCCCTACAAACTCCCCTTAAAAATCCCCTTCCCCAAACTCCTTAAAAACCCTCCCCCCCTTTAAAAATACCCTTCCCCCCTCAAAACTCCCCTTAAAAATCCCCTTCCCCCTCAAACTCCCCTTAAAAATCCCCTTCCCCCCTAAAACTCCCCTTAAAACATCCCCTTCCCCTCAAACTCCCCTTAAACATCCCCTTCCCCTCAAAACTCCCCTTAAAAACTCCCCCCCTTAAAACCCCCTTCCCCCCTCAAACTCCCCTTAAAACATCCCCCCTTCCCCCTCAAACT
>JAMPIV010004296.1:0-56813 GCA_024509875.1 Oreohelix idahoensis
GCAGTACCTTCTCTCCCACAGCCAAATCTCTGTCTTTCGCCTTCCTGTTATAATAGGCAGCATGTTTCTTCCTGGCTTGTTTCAAATTTTCATTGGCAAGTTTCCAGCCAGTTTTTAACCGAGTGGTCAGCTCATTCACATCTTGGTATGAAGATGTAATGTTTTCCTCTGCCTTTTCATCAGTCCACGTTCTTAACAAAGCTACATTATGGGCTCCAGCCTTTCTACATATTACTGTGAGCGACCCTATTTTGTCCAATGCACCGGTATGGTCTCTTCCACTCGAAGCTTTATAGTGATGATTTTTCCTCCCAGAATTATCATTCACAAAACGACCGCTACCAATTTTTCTTTTGGGGCTTTCTCCCCCACTTAAAATTCTTGATGAGAGATTTCCTCTCTACATCCTCTTCCTCCAGTTTGTTTAAGTCCGATTGAGGGGATTTTCATGTCGCTTATCCTGGGTAAGACAATCTTGTTTTTGCACTCTCCCGCATAGTAGGCCATTGTACATACAGTTAAGTGAAGCTTGTCCGTGAAAAGGGGCTTCCCCATATTCCATTTGGGTCCCACTTTATCAAAAATTATATTTTTTTTTGTTATTTCAGGCCTAATTTTGCTCATAGCCCCCGTGGCGTGTCCAGGTCCTGATCCATGTTCCCGACTTGTGGGTGTGTTCCCTCATGTGCTATGACTACACCTTTCTAACTTAAACAAATACTCAATGTCCCCATCATTGCTTTGGTCCAATAATAAATTGTGAGCCACCATTTTAGCTAATGATGGTAACAACCCTATCCTTCTCAAGTCCCCCCATCTGGTTTTTTCCACATGTAGGGGCTATTCCTTATTAAGTCTGCCCTATATCTCTTTAGGAAATGGAAGAACCAGCTGTCCGTGACCTTTGGTATCTAGCTCTAGCCTTCCTATCGCAATACATCAACTTGTTTTTCATGTAAAAATCTCCCTTGCCTGGAGTTGTATGACAAGTTGACAATTTTCTGAAACAAGGCTTGAGTGTTTTATCCCCAGCCTGTGCCTTCCTCATCTCTTCTGGAGTGGTATCTAACATAATATCCTCCTCCTGTCTTGAGGTCGACCTGACCTGAAGGGTTGCCATATACACAGGTTTCCTTCTGCAACCGGTCAAGTGTACATGATCTTGACACATTTTGTTTACAATTTTTACACCACCTTTTATTTTTCCTTGGTTGAAAGATTTTCTTTCATCATATTTCCTTTCATCGAATTGTGGGAATTTATTTTTATTTTCATACCGTGGCCTATCAAATTGGTGCTTACCTTTTTATTTTTGATCCCCTAGGGATCAAATTATTATTAAAGTTTCCTGTGTGCCCACAAAGTTATCAGTCCACCTGTTTATTTTTTCTTTATTTATTACCTGTTACCCATCTGCTTGAAGCTGCTTTGAAATACCTTTTCAGCAACATTTAGCAACTCGACCCCACACCCCAGCCTCCTCTGCACCTTGTTCCATGAGAAACTTTCTCAGGGTCTGGAGCCATGGACCCCTCTCTTAGTTGCTCCTATAAGGACCATTTTCCTTAAGATCTTGGTTTTTTTTTCCCCCAGAGAAGTCCCATTTCAATTTCTCCAAGTATGTCCCCCCCCCCCCTCTATTGCGTGCAGAGAGAAACTGGTGATTAGGTTTCCACCTGACAGTATTTTTTTTTTTAAGCATATCTCCTAAATTTTTTTCCTATAAAATTCTGCATTCTTTTCATATCTTAACAAAAGAGCCTGCTTTAGCATGTCATAATTTGCCTGATCACCTCTGCTCATTTTTGCAAAAACTTCATAGAATACAATCTGATATTACTTATCCAAGGACACCACAGGCACTGAGAGCTCAACGTTATTTATTTTCACATAAGGATACCTTTTTAATTTATATTATTCCCTGAAGTGAATTACTCCCAATATTTTTAATAGGGAAAGATTCAAAATCCCGGGAGCGAGACCCCAATATATGTGGTAAAGTGGGATGATATAAATATTTATAGGGGACTTAGTGTACTGACTGAGGTCAGCTGTGAAGGTATCTGTATCTAATAGGTGTAGTGTTTTACAGATAACCTTACTTGCTACCACATTTATACCTCAGTCAGAATTATTCTGGAATATTGTGATGACTACGTTGAATGTCTAGGGTTATGTAAATGATGAAGTGTAAGTCACAACAACAACAGACAGATAAACAATTTAATTTATTCCACCACACTTGACAACACTGTGACACTCACACACATTTAACACTCTATAAGGCTATCTTAAATGAGTCACTGGTAAAGTTTCAAATATATATGTATTAATTACTTTCATTATTATATATCCTGATTCAACTACAAAGTGAACCAGGAATCACAATCAAATGTAATCACAATTTATATATACAGAATTTATAAATATGAACCTTGTAGTGACATATTTTATTAATATCATACTATGTGTGTCAGTTGTGTAGTAGTACTATGAGGTAATACTGGTTTTGTTTTTCAAGCTATGTTGTTATTTGTCATCATGACTTCAAGTGTTTGTTTATCTGGGAAATAGTATGGGGGAAAAGTTCACAGTTCCTGTCAATTTAATCTAGGTACTGTCCCTCTTTTTTTCTATAATGTCAATTTTTGAGGGGACACATAATGTTGAGCTCCACTGGCCACAGAGGCTTAACTTTCGTGATGGTGGCAGGAAAAGACTCCTCTGCTCGATTGCTCCCCTGTGTTCTGGAGACACCTCACTAGTCGCTATCTGGACCCAGGAATATGCTGTCAGCCTCCAGATTCAGCAAAGCTCAGACCAGGTGCTGCTCAATAACTTTAGGACCACCGTCCCACAATTCATGGAAATAATACAGAATTATGTTGACTGGCAATGAATAGGCACAAAATCCGACCTGCCACTGTCACAGGCTTTTATTTAGAAAAAATATAAGCTGAATCTCAACGCACTGTTGCTTTAGAACGTTTATTTGAAAATGTGGTGCTGACCTGACGCTCCTAATTGACTATATTGGCGGGTCTAACCAATCGAGCCATGTTTTCACAAGCGTTTGAAAAAAAGTACCCTTCCTTCCGTCTCCCCTAACAACAAAAGATAGTATTTGTAGCCCGACTAATCGTGTTTAGCCTTACATTTATTGCGCTCCAATCAAATAGGATTTAACACCACTCACTATTATTTTGGCCATAATGTTGATAAATCTCCTAGACATGGTTTTACGTAACGTTATAACATATCTCATTAGTCAGCAAGTCCTGAAGAAACCCATATTTGTATTATAAATTTTATGGGGCTAAGGTGCATCGTTGGGCGTGTTCAAATATGCATTCTTTCTTCTAGGATAGTACCGTGCTGTAGCCACCGTCCTCACTTCCAAACTTAATGGTGTACTGCATGTACTTGTCATAACTAATGGTCAGGATTTCAGACATAAAACAGTAGAATGTCCGATGTTTTTTCCTAATAAGCGTTTTGTACAGTTTTTTAAAACCTAACTACTCGTAATGGGTTAGTGTGATTTATCCACTGTCGATTTTGAAAAACGGCTAGTGCTTTGTGGCATTACACGCTCGTAAGGATGACATTAATTGTATATAGCGAGACGCGTGTTTAGTGTTTGTATTGCTGTTCCTGGCTTTTCAGCCTTCCCCCACCTTCTTCTCTATCCTAATTCCATCTGTCCTTTCGTTTAAGGTAACTTTAGTTGATAAAATGGGGGGGAGGTGACAATGAATGGAATAAATTAAAATATAGGACAGTCTTGCGTATCTCACACGGGGGATTTTCCTTAGAAAATGCAGTTAACACACGCTTTTTATCGTAGAAAGCGTGTATAGCTGCAGTATTGCGGGTCTTTTACTATCAACGTGAAAACCGTTACAATTTGCAGAACAAGTAGAAAAACAAGGGGACATTCTTCGAGTACAGTCTTGTGACAAGCACAGTTCTTTACCATCCTTCTTTTTCCTTTTAATTTGAAGTTTATTTGTTTAGGCTTTACATTTACTTTTAATTAATATATTGGATTGAATTTTCACTACGACAGCAATGTATTAATAAGATGCCTGTACAACAGAAATGTGTATCCGTTTGAAACCAAATAAACATGTCAATAATTGAGAACCCTAACCAAGGGCGGTTGTTTTGGAAAATCAACTGGAAATATTAAAATCCATCCCTTCCTTGACGCACCCAAAAAACCATCTCGACAATATAAAGTCAACGATCGCTCCCCCATTTCCCCCGCAAACATAGTTTTTTTTATATCCAAAAAATCAATTTTTTCCACCTCCCCGTACCTTCCCAAATAAACAAAAGTATATAAATTCCAACGCATACAATTCCATAACTGCAACAATCATACTAAAAAATGTAATCCCTCGTCGTCGCAAATTTGGTTGGGGTAAATTTTTCTAATCTTTAAGATCCCTCTAAAAAATGAAAACCCAAATGGGCTAGAACCCACCCCCCCCCCTTCCCCCTTTCCCTTTGTTTTCGTTTCTTTAAAAACCCATTTAATTATAACCATAAGAGGGGGATTTCTCAAACATGTTCTAACAATCCCCTTCACAACGGCCCCAAATTATTCCCAAGTCCCCGTAAAAACTCTCCTCCCTACATATCCAAATATAGGAAACAGTTAAACACTCAAAAAATTTTAACAAAGCCCCTTAAAATTTTTTTTTGTTTTTTTTTCAGCCCAAAAAATCTTTCTTGAACCAAGTCCAGTTCCCCCCAAGACCCCATAAAAGATTTTCCAAACATGTTAATTATTTTGTCCACCTAGGCCTTCAAATTTGGATGAATTTCTCATAAACCAAAAAAGATTTAATGCCCCCCTTTGAAAACCAGATGTCCCATTTTAATTATAAAATTTCCCAGAAACTTTATTTCCCTTTTTTTTTTAATTCAGAAAAAAGCAAGTTGAAGGGGAAAACCCATTTTTTTCCATTTGAAAATGTAAATTAAAAAATTGATTAAATGAATCCCCCCCATAAATGGAAATCAAATGGAAATTTCAACCACACAAACCTGAAGGCTTTTTTGGACCCTGAAAAATTCTAAAAATTACCTGGCCCCCCCCCCCAACTTCTGAACTCCAAAAAAAAAAAAAAAAAAAAAAAAAAAAACTACTATTACACTACTGTACAAGATTACTTGTACGAAAAATTACTACTACTTACTTTAATGGACTAAAAAATTAACTTACTTAACTCACAGTGTACTACTGTTACATTTGGCTAAAAATTAACTACTAACTAAAATACCAACTAAAATTACTTTATGCCTTACTGTAAGACTAAAATAAACTTACTTACTTACTAAAATGTCCCCCCCCCCTTAACTACTCAAAAATTTAAAGATACTTTACTTACTCTAAAACTTAAAATTACTACTGCCCTCGCCAAAGCATTACTTGCTTGTTTACTGACTGTACTTCTGCCTTACTTCAAACTGACCCCCCTAACTACCTGAACTAGTTTTGGTCAGGGACTGCCTACTTTTTTTAAAAAAAAATTTTTTTCTATACAAAAGTATCCCCTAACTTAACTACCCCTTACTTAAAGTTCCCGCTTTGAATAAAAACATTTACTAACTAAAGTTACTGCCCCCCCGGGCCCCCCACCCCCTCCCCCCCCCCCCCCCCCCCCCATCATCCAAAAAAACAAAAAAAAAAACAACACACACAGAGCTGTAGAATAAACTGTCATGATTATAATTAACAAAAACACAGTGTAAAACTGTTGGCAAAAATGAAAACACAAAATGTACTTATGAATGTCTACTTCAAAAAGGTTTTTAATATCCCTAAGCATTGCTGAATTTCTCTCTTTGTCAGGAATATATATTTTCAACAAAGTATCCCCCTTAACTCTTAAGTCCGAAAAAACTTATATCAGTTTTCCGGTTCAACCTGTCAGACCGATCAACGTAATATCATATTTGGTATCTTTTTGCTCCTTTCTAGAGCTGTTTTCCCATTTTTAAAAACCCAAAACGGCATTTTCCGACAGGAAGAAACCTTTCTAGTAAATCTACCTTTTGTGTGTTTTCTTAAGTACAGATATAACCTGTAGTAATTCTTGTGGTTTGATAAATTAATTTAAAGATGTTTTTTAAAGCGCATATGTTTCTTCAATTTTCAATTAATCAAATGCCATCATTTATTTCTGGTCTCCAGTGCTTCAGGTTACAGACCGTCTGTCTCTTTAACTACATAGCAATTCTATAGAACAGATATTATTTTGACTAGAAATTCTTTCTGATTAGTGATAATAATTCAGTCTATTTTGTAAGTATTTTATTCTTCAAAGTGAATCTAGGCGAAGTTTAATAGTACGACTTTTCAGATCATTTTCAATCAGGAAGATCCCTGTCTCGATTCATCCGTAGGTTGTGATAAATGGAAGGACTCTAGATGTCGACGTATATTGAAAGTTATCTATGATACAGGAGCATGTAATATCATTACTGTAATAAGTGTTCATATAATTATGTCATTGATGAAAGTAATGTTTAATAACATATTGGCCTAGTGTAAAGTATATTTGTGTGAGTGAAATCCCTTTAATTTGATTTTCCTATGGATTCTTATACACAGACATCCTTAGTAAGACAAGAGTAAGCAGCTCAGCCAAGTGGTAAGAAATATATAAATTTTCCCTCTTTGTTTTAAACAACCATGGTTGAACCCGGTGTTGTTAGTAAATCTGGTGGAAATTAAAACAATTGTATCCTGGAGTTGTTTTCTATTTTGACGTAAAAAACTTGATTGTACTTTGAGTAGAAACACTATCTTGTTTATCGATGACAATTTTTAGGAAACTTAATACCCCTATTGGAATAATTTCACCTGGGGAACAATTATCTAAGAAGAAACTTGATTTGAATTATTTTTTTGCTCTAATATGTTTTATACCAATATCTTTAACCTTTCAACACTTCTGAGCCTCCATTAAACCTTTGGATAAACTAATTAATTATTCAATGAATGCTTTAAATACTTGTAACACTAGAGTAAAGTATACATCAATTTACCTTCAGTTTCATATACAACAACATAGTTTATTTATGCCAATGAACATTTAAAAATTGTTTTCCAAACAACAAACAATAAAAACAAACACTAAGACACTGGGGTGGACCATTTTTTTTTTTTTTTTGGTTTGGGGCCAAAACCCACTTTTTTTTGCTTGGAGACTGAAAGAGTTTTAACGCCTCAATGGGCAGATAATTAGGAAATATAGTGTTTAACTAAATTTCAAGACAATTTAGTAACTTCTCTTCCCCCCTCCACTCAGTCCAAATACAGTAAATGAAACCAAAAAATTGTGTAATGTGTGTGTAATCCTACCCTTTCAAGAAACAAACAAACAACGAAAAGAAAAAAAAATAATATAAATAAAAATAGGAAAACAAAACAAACAAAGCAAAGTCTCTCACAACTACCCTGTTGTTAACAAGGTGAAAAGGAATGAGAAAGCCCAGGGGTGTTTGAGATTACACCCAATCCACCAATTATCTGCCATCATCCACACGAGCACCCCATCAGACTTTTATAACCCCCCCCCCCCCTTATCCTCACTTCAACACTGATCCTTATATATTATAATTTTAGTTCTTGTTATATAATGTTTTATTATAATCTGCAATTTTTCTAGGTCTATCAATTCTCAACATCTGCTCCACAGTTATGGATGAATTGCATGCTGTAAATAATCTAATATTGGTATTTCTCTGTTTGTTCAAACCTTCCTGCATTTTAATAGGAAATGCTCTATATTATTTTTTTTTCTAGACACTCTGCACAGAAAGGTTATTTTATTTTAAAATAGCCCCATTTCCTAATTGTAGTCTTAAGAAGTTTCTTATAGCTAGGAATTTTTAGTTCTCTAGATACCTGACAAGTTCTTGTTTGGAGCTTTAAACAATTTATATGCATGTCTGCCCTTCAGACTTTCCATCCCACTCTACTGTCCATTCCTCAGTTAAATTTTCTTTAAATTAGGCTTTTGATTTTGTTTCAGGGAGGAAAAACTTAAGTGCATTCTGTGTCATGCAAGCATGGTAGTGCGTTGTGTGTATACGTGTGTGTAGTACACTTACTAGTATTCTTGACCGCTATGACATTTGAGAATCTAACTAAGAACTATAAACCTAATAGTTTGACATTTGACATCTAAGAACTATAATCCTATAGATATGACATCTGACTAAGAACTGTAAACCTAATGTCTGATGTTTTGACATTCTTCTTCTTCGATCCTTAACCACCGACCATCAAAGCAGTCAGTGGCCATCACGCCTAGTGGCGTCTTGTAGGGCAACAACAATAGATTTCACTTTTGCACAACGGTCGGGTGGCCATCCTTCGTTACAGTGCCCCAACTCTGGTTCATTTCTTTGCATCTCAGCCTCCACAGTCCTCCGCCAAGTTTGTTTTTTGGTCGGTCCCTCCTCTTTCGCTTTCCTTCAGGGGTCCCAAAGCAAATAGCTGTTTCTCTGAGATGGAATCAGGGTCTCTTCTGAGGACATGACCAACCCAGCTCCAGCCGTCTGCCAGCTATGAAGGTATGCATGTCCTCTTGCTACTTGCTACTGAGTAAGCAGAATCTTGGTTGGAAGATGGAATTGGTAACAAAAGATTCGGTGAATTTTTCTTAGGCATGTTGTGTGAAAAGAGGACAATTTTGACATTTCCTTCTCTGTGACTCTCCAGCATTCCGCACCATAGAGAAGCACAGCAAGCACGCAACTCTGGTATAATCTTAATTTTGTGCTTGTGCTGTATAGATGTTTGACATATAAGAACTAAAAAAACTAATAATTCTGATCTTTGACATATAAGAACTCAAAAACCTAATAATTCTGATGTTTGACATTTAACTAATTATAGTTATAATAAACCTAAACAGTTTTGACATAGAAGAACTATAAACCTAATAGTTCTGATGTTTGAACATCTAAGAACTATAAAACTATAAATCTAATAGTTTCTGACATGTTTGACATCTAAGAACCATAGCCCTAATAGTTTTTTCTTATGCTTGACATCTAAGAACTTTCAATTTTCATATTACTCGAGGTGAAATCTCCGGTTAATATGTCTAACCTGAGACTGGTTTTATACGGGAGTATCCCTTTTTTCCCCTGTACAATGACAGGTGTCCTCTCGCCATTCAGGCAGATACTCGTCAAATATCGGAGGTACCCATTAGAGCTGGGTCGGCTCAGGAGTTGTTCTGGTTATTCGAAGTCTCTGGTCGACGACTAGCTTTCAAATGTCTTCGCCAGGGCTCGAATTAATCCAGTCCAAGTCCCGGTCAACGACACTTCATCAAATGTACTCACCAGGGCTTGAACCTGGATCACCCGATCACACAGCACAGTGTGGTAACCATTAACACCATCAGATGTCTTTGCTTGACATCTAAGAACTATAAACCAAAAAGTTTGACATCCTAAGAACTAAAATTGGTGATGCAACTTTTTTACTCATGATCGGCAGTTGTTCATATTATTTTGGATAGAAAAACAATATATATCCTAATTATAACCTAAATATAGGTAGAACAGGAATATTTTTCTTCATTAATTTAAAAAAAAAAATATTAAACAAAAAATCTAAGAGCTAGAAACCTAATAGGATGCTAATGTTAGAACCCATCTAATTAAGGACTATATACCCTAATAGTCCTGAAGTTGGACCTCTAATAACTAACAAACCTAACAGTTTTTTTTGATGTTATTAATCTAAGAACTCATAAACCTAAATAAGTTTCTGAAGTTTGACATCCAAGAACGATAGCCCTAATTAGTTGAGAAGTATGACATCTAAGAACAATAAACATAATATTTTGACGTTTTACATCAAATAACTATAACCTAACAGATCTGGTGTGTTGGACATCTAAACTAAGAACTATTAAACCTAATACTGTAGTTTGATTTTTTGACATCTAAGTAACTTAAAACCTATTAAATGTGAACTTCAAATCTAACTAAGAACTATAACCCTCAAAAATCAATCCCATCACTATAGATCATTACTCCTTGAAACTCCCTGCGGAGCACAGGTCTTTCAACAAATTCAGGCAACGCCTTTCCATATCCTGTGCCATCTATTCTGTTCTTTCTTTCCAAATCTTGATTATTCCTTTCATGTCTGTCTCCACTTCAGAGCAATACAATAGGAAAGACTTGGACATTTGGTTTGAAGATTCTGATTTTTATGGTTGACTTGGATTCTTTGAATTTCCACAATAAAACTCAATCTTCCATTAGCATGAGTTCCATTCATTGAATATCTGCAAGCTATCTTTATACCCCAAATTTTTAGTATGCGAACTAAACTCATTTATTACACAAGTTGAGTACTGAGGCCGTTATCAATTCAAAACTGGATTTGCATTGTTTCCAAATCAAAAAAAAAAAAAAAAAAAAAAAACCACTGATTTATAATGTATTTTAAAGTACACTTTAGCATAAATACTACGTGTTATTGCTTATTTCCTGGAAAAAAAAAATAATTTAATGCATTAATGCAGCCCCAATACTGGCAGAGAAGAGGAAAAAGGTACAACCAATGCTAGTGGAGTTTCAAGAGTATTCAGTGTTTTCCTCAACCTTCAGAATCTCAGTTTTTCAGCCGCTTCGATAGTTTGACTCCAGATAATGCCTAGCCCTGGACCTTCACAAACAGCATGCCTTAACTACAATGGACACTGAGACAGAATCTACCTCTGGATTAGGTCTGTGTGATTGTTATAAGAGAAGGAAATGTCAAAATTGTCCTCTTTTCACACAACATGCCTGGGAAAAATTCACCGATCTTTGGCCGAATACCATCGCCAGCCCAAGGTCTGCTTACTCCGTGGCAAGCAAGAGGACATGCATACCATCATAGCATGGCAGACGCTGGAGCTGGGTTGGTCATGTCCTCAGAAGAGACCCCGATGCCATCACAAGAACAGCTATGCTTTGGACCCCTGAAGGAAAGCAAAGGAGAGGCCGACCAAAAACAACTTGGCGGAGGACTGTGGAGGCTGAGATGCAAAGAATGAACCAGAGTTGGGGCACTGTACGAAGGATGGCCACCGACCGTGCAAAGTGGAATCAATTTGTTGTTGCCCTACATAGCGTGATGGCCACTGACTGCTTTGACGGTCGTGGTTATGGATCGAAGAAGAAGAAAGATTGTTATAAAATATTCATATAACATTTTTATACTGTTAATTATCAAATAAATGAAATAATAAACAAAAATAAATGGATTATTTATTTTAACGATTGTTTTAGTCACATTTGATTTGCATTATCTTGCATATTTACATTAATATTAGTGCATACAAATGTGCATAAATGATGCTCTACCTTATTCTTCTTTGATCCTTAGCCGCAGACCGACAAAACAGTCAGTGGCCATCACGCCTAGTGGCGTCTTGTAGGGCAGCAACAAACCTGCTTCCACTTTGCTCGGTCGCAGCAATCCTTTCTGCAGTGCCCCAGCTCTGAATTTCAATCTTTGCATCTCAGCCTACACAGTTCTCCGCCAAGTTATTTTTGGTCGTCCTCTCTGTCATTTTCGTACGCAGGTCCCATAGCATAGCTTGTTCTTGTGATTGGCATCGGGGTCCCCTTCTGAGGACATGGCCAACCCCAACTCCAGCGTTCTGCCAGTTATGATGGTGTGCATGTCCTCTTGGTTGCTCCGAGTAAGCAGTCCTTAGTTGGTGATGGTATTCCGGCCGAAAAAAGGGGTGGCGAAAGATTTGGAGAATTTTTCTTAGCAGAATGTTTGGAAAGAGTATAAGTTTCAACATTTCCTTCTCTGTTACTCTCCAGCATTCCGCACCATAGAGAAGCACAGAAAGTACACAGCTTCTGATATAATCTTAATTTTTGTGTTTGTGCTGTACTGAGAGGACTTCCAGATGTTGTTTAGACTAACAAAGGCTGTTCTTGCTTTGTTCATTCTGTTTTATTGATGTCTTTGCTTGCTCTGCCATCTGGTGTTACTATGCATCCTAGGTATGTGAAGGTGTCTGTCTGTTCCAGTTTCTGATTCCTCACTGTTATTGGCTCAGTGTTGCCACACTGAGTGTAATGACCTCTGTCTTTCTACCCTATATTATATATTATAATATATATATATATCTATATATATATATATATATATATATATATATATATATATATATATAAATAATATAAATATATATATATATATAAAGAACCAACTTTAGCTATATTTAAATGAATTGTTCACAACCTCCACAAATGATGTCAGTATATTGTCATTAGAATATGATACAACCACAACTAATTAGTATTCATAACATTCATGCCAGGGATGCTGAAGCATTCACCATCTTTTATTCTTAGCAAAAACAGAAGATGGTGATCTGATGCCACTTATGCTTTTCTACACATTAATGATGGTTTTCTTGTTCTATGGTCTGGTGATCAATGTTGCTTTTATTTATTCTTTTGAACATGGAAACACCCCATTCCTGCAGTAAGTCACATTGTCTCTCCCTACCTTTTTAGAAGCATAGAAGCTTTTATGAATATCGATTCTCTATTTTTTGTTCCTTGTCCCAAGTCTATGTGGGGAAAAATTTCCCATGATCTCTTCGAAGTCTCCATTGATCTGCTCCTACCTTTGCATTTAGGTCATCAGGCTGGGTGGTAACCCATGTCGACCAAAAATTCAATGTCTTTGAGGCCTATTCAGTATCCATGATGTCGACTTACACATTTCATATTTCTGCTGCCTTCTTGAGGCAGTTTTCTCTTGTTGAGCATTTGAATACAAGATGCCCAGTCTGGAGATGGTCTTAGAGGAAAATATATGAGTCGCCAGTTATCCTTTCGGCCTACTATTAACATTGTATTTTTGGTAATAGTTTTGTGCGTGTGTATAGTTTATACTAATGTATATTAAACTTAAGGAATGTGTTTCTCACCGGATTCACAGTTTTTCATTTGTATATTAAACTTAAAAATGACTGGAGAAACCATCCCACTCAAAATGCTTCATTTCATCACATCAGCCCATGAAACCGCAGAACACTTGGCACTCATGTTGCAAAACAAACTGATAAAAAAGTTTTGCTATTACATAACTGAATTCATAGTTTTCGAATTTCATGTAAACGAAAAATAATTTTTATTGTAATTAACAAACAAATCACACGCGGTAACAAATAATGAAGAACCTGAACATCAGACAAGCTTATATTAAAGTTCTCATTCGATGTATTATAAAATTTTGTCATTTTCTAACACAAATAAATTCTCTTATAAATGTATTTTGTTTTTGCTTAAATGTTATTCTCCAATGGGAGAGTAGCGTCCCCTGTTGCTACTAGCTACTTTGGCAAATGTTATTTTGATCTGCCTGTAGAAGAAAGTGTCCCTTCTCAATTAACATTTTGAGTAGCACATAGTAATCATGACAACAACCCTTGAGGTATGTTGACACCTTGTTTTGAAAAAAAAATGTTTTAAACTCGCTGCTAATAATTAACAAGTAAGTCTATTTATTTCGGTAAGCACAATGTTAATTTTCAGCCCTCGTTGGCATCTCCAGCAATGCTAACTATCTTATAGGTCATGAAGATGCGGCTTCATTTCTGTTACCACAATAAAATTTATAACGCACAGCGTGGAGATTACCGATGAGGCAGGACATTATGTACTGCAAAATTAAATCAATTCAAGCTTCATGTATGCCGTGTTTGCAGTGTAAAAAAAATTCGAACCATAACTAATTATAGGTACCCCATTCATAAGCATGTCCCGTTTCTCTGAAGGCAGTTTTTTTTTTTTTTTAAATGAAGTGTCATCAGGTACAGCCTATCTGCGATCACTCATTTCTTATCAACTGAAATGGGGAATTAATTAATTATGAAGTCTGATAAAACATCAAATGGCAACAGGCATTTATTTCTCAGATTTCCCCCTTTTATGGATATCTTTATGTCTGTCTGGCACAATTCGGACTCCTACTTCCTGGTTTTTTTTTAATGGGTGGTCTCATACTTTTTCTTTACTGACATGCTCACTGACTTGGGATCAGATCATTCCCCAGCTTATGTTCCTTGGTGCTGTTTATCACGCCAGTTATTTACTTTAGTTCACATTGTTAACTCTTTCTATCCCAGGCTGTTATTTTAATTTTTTTTTGGGTGGGGATTTACCTAGGCCCTAAAATGGATGCATTATTTTTCTTAAATGATGTTTTAAAAACAGGCAATACTCATACAAATTAATTAAACAGACAAACATTATGTATCAAACTTTAGGAAATTAGCTGAGGAAGGTTGTGAAAAGCAATGATTTCTTATATGATCTAAAAAATTGTTTGTTGCGTCTTGCAAAATGTAGAAACTTTTAAAAACTTTTTCTTTTTAAATTAACTTCTTACACATGCCTATTTCAACTCCTTAATTTCAAGCTCCAGATTTTAAAAAATATACTCAATGGAAAATTGATCCAAGAAGTTTTATCATCAACAAATGAAAATTCTAATTTTTATAATTTCTTTTTCTTTTGGTGAACTAGAATCCCACCTACCCAGTTCTGTCCCACTCCATTTAATTAATTTATTACTTAAAAAATATCATGCCTATAATTAGATATAATTTGTTGCAGCTGATAAGTTGATAGTCTGAGACTGTAATGTCTGTGACTACATTGTTTTATAAATAAACTACCTAGCAACATTAAAATTGTTAAAATACACCAAATTTAAACAGCAGAATACTTCTCTCTACTAGTTTGAAATATGTGATCAACAAGAAGTGTACACATGATTTAAACTAGCTTATGGCCAGGTATTTTCAGATTTCAAATTTGAACTTGTTTCCAGTGGGCGCACCATATAGCCTGTAGGTAATTCTAAATAGTTAACTGGTGCACCATATGGCTCATGGGTTAGAATGAGTTGCAAAGTGTAGAGACATTAAAAAACTTTTTAAAAATTAACTAAAATTGTGTACTTACGCATGAATATTTGATTTCCTCTTAATTCAAAGGCAGTAATGGCCTCAGTGACAATAGCCTTTTAAAGACATTACAGAACAACAGCCACTCCTTTGCACAAGATTGCACATGATATTATTGTGACGTTTAGTTTCACCTTCTTAAATGCCACATTCTTCTAGGGGTTAGTTTTGAAGTATTATCTTCTTCTTCTTCGTTCGTCCTGAAAAGGACAGTGGTTGCGTTGTGTCTGTTTACGCCTAAGCTGTGATATCTGCACCTTTTGGTCGACACATCCGACTTCTGCACGGCATTTTTTTAGGACCGGGTTTGCCTTCCCATTTCGATCCACACTCGCTCAGCCAGACTGCACTGCTGCAGACTGTTTCCAGGACCACCACGTGGAGGTGGAGTGCGGTCTTGACCAGCTCTGGTTCGCTGGTCCTGACGCAGGCAGTCAAGCTATGAGTCGCTGACTGCGTTCTCTATTGCTGCGTCTTTGGGTCCCTGAAGTATTATGAAGATTATGTTTAACACAAACAATGACCAAGTATTACGCTTAGGAATAAGTACCTCGACTCATGGTGTACAGACATAGTACAAATTTATTACGTTCAACTCTTGACAATTTCATTAAAATCCATAGGCCAACAGCAGTGGGCCAACGCTCATTTTGACTGTTACACTTTTTGAGATCAATAGATAATCGGCATATTCTGTGTAAGTCCGTCGCAGTTCGTACATTAAGTCATAATCATTATTATCCAAGTAACATCGTCCATGGGTTCCAATAAAGAAATAGATAATATTGACACATCCAAGAATATCACATAATGAATATCTAAGCAGACACCAGCGACACATTTTAAAACAAGCCATCTCGGTTGGCTTCACAAAACGATCTCTCTTCATTGCCGTGCATGAGCACTCACGTCATAATTCTTACGTGTAATGACGCACTTAGCAACGTCCTTTTGAGCACAAACAAAGTTCCTAGATAATGAACGCTTTGTGGTGTGCAAAAAGAGGTGCAACAATTACAAAAATCACATGCAACCCAGACTACAGCATTGTGTCTCAGCTTTACTAGCTGTTCGTGCAAGCAATGTGTTTAAAACTGAATCACAGGTGTTGACAGAAAGGTAATACAAGAGATGTCTGACCATATCTTAGAGGCATTGCTCTAGATTTTCTCTTGGGGTTAATTCCTGTAAATGTTCATTCTCCAAAAATACAGACTTCTTTCGTATTAGAAATTAGTTTAAATTGAAGTTTAAATATTATAACTTATAATGTTATATAAAAAAAGCTAAAATTCTAAGTGCTCACATTTCAACTTTTTTCAGGAAATTGGACCAGGTGGTGTTCCGGTTAATGCCAAGACATCCGAATTTTATCGCACGAAGAGTTTGCCACAAAGATTTGAGCATCCAGGTAAGTTTACAGCTAAATTCATAAGCTAAACATTTTCAAATGCCCCATTCCTGCCTTATGCAGGCAGTCTTATTACTAAAAAAAAACTGCAATTTTGTTATCTGCCATCGTCTTGTCTTGTATGCAGTGTTGTTACACAGTCTCCTTGACATGTTCTGGCCTTCTTGTCAGCTATGCCTCTTATATTAACTTTGCCTGTTATCATAATGTTAAATAACTTACCTCTTGCAAGACATTTTTTTCAAATGATTTTTGTAGTTTTCATTTTCGTATTTACTTCTTTAAGGAATCTTCACTTGAATTTTCAGCTGCACCTATTACTTTTAAGGTTCTTCTATTTTAAAACCACATCTCTCTAATCTCCAGTGATGTTGTATGTATGAACATATATTTGTTACTATTTTAAAATCTCTCTTCATAAACTTACATAAATATATATTTTTTTACACATTATTTTTTCATAATTTTGGAATGTGTTTTACTAGGCTGTTCTATTCTATATTTATGTGTTACCAATAATCCTAAAAGATGCAAGTGCACAACAGATGCTTATTACTTGTATTAGAAGGAAACTAGCCATTTTCATTGGGCATGTTATGAGAAGATGAAAGTTAAAAATATATTGTTACAACCAGACTTTATGAAGGAAAAAGAAAGATAAAGGAGAAAAAGAAAGAGAGAGAAAAGATACTGGACAGATTGTGTTGTGGCAATGAAAGAAGACAACAGAATTAATAAACAGCACTGGGGACAGGATGTTGTGGAGAGACATGATCACCTATCCAGCCGACATGCTATTTGAAGAAGAAGAAAAAGTACTGCCACTTCCACCTGATTCCCAGATATTTACAACAATGGACTTTAAGCTGTGTGACGAATGGCCATAAACTGTGAAGTGTGAACATGAAAAGAGAATTATGTTACCTAATGTGAAAGTTTGATAAATAAAATGAAAAATCCACTGCTAGTGATGATAATGTTTTATAGGTGAGATTCCGTCCTGTATTCTTACTTACTTAGTCGTTCCCCTTCTACCGTGAGGTGTAGAGGTTTGGAAGAGAGAGCGCCAGACTATCCTATCGGCTGTCTTCCTCCTGGCCTGGTTCCATTCTAGTCCTCGGTCCTTCAAAGATTGTCTAATGTTGTCCTCCCAGTGGACTCTGGGTCATCCTCGGGGTCTGGATCCTTGGCTCTTTGTTTCCCATGCTTGTCGTGGTATCCGATCTTCTCCCATTCTGCAGACATGGCCAAACCATCTTAGTTGGGACTGTTCTACTTGGGTCTGCAGGGGGTAGGATTTAAGGCCTTGACGTATCGTCTGGTTGCGTACCATGTCTCTTCTTGTTACTTCAACCACCTTCCTCAGATACCTCATTTCTGAGGTTTGGATCTGGCTTTTATGGGTTGTAGTCATTGCCCATGACTCACATCCATTTGTCAAGACTGGGACATAGGTGGAGCGGTATACAGCCATCTTCGTTTTCTTACCAACCTCTCTCTTGCTGAGGAATCCTCGATTTATGGCCTGAAAAAGTCTCCCAGCTGATGCTTTTCGAGTGGCCAACTCTTCTTTGATGCCTCCCTTTCGGTCTATAATAGCTCCGAGGTATTTAAAGTGGTCGACCTGCTCCAGGGACCTGTTCTCTCCCAGCTTAATCTGATGTCTTCTTTCTTCTCGTGATATCACCATGGATTTTGTTTTAGAGCTGCTTATGACCATCCCTCTCTTCTCCAGCTCTTCCTTCCAGACTTGCAAGTTGGATTGGAGATGTGCCTCTGATTTAGCAATCAGGGCAACATCATCAGCAAATGCCAGCTCCAAAATATAGACCTGTCTCATCTTCCAGTACCCCACTGAATACTTTCTTGTTCTCTCCTTACATGCCTTGATGACATCGTCCATAAGGAGTATGAAGAGGTAAGGTGATAGGATATCACCTTGTCTTACACCAGTGGTGGTCCTGAACTCTTCTGACTTATGGTTTGCTGTCCTCACATAATTTCTGCAAGACTTGTAGAAGCTCTGTATAGCATGAATCAGAGGTGCTGGAATATTCTTCCTTGCCAAAACAGTCCCAAAGTTTGCTCCAGGGGACCCTGTCAGACGCCTTTTCCAGATCTATGAAACAAAGATGCATCTCACTCTTATACTCAAGGGCCTTTTCACTTAGCTGTCTGAGTGTGAAGATTAGGTCTTGAGTACTTCGGTTTGCTCGGAATCCGCACTGGACCTCATCCAATTGTGGCTCAGCTAGGTGTCGAAGTCTCTGCTCTAGGATTCTAGAGTAGATTTTACCAGGGACACTGAGAAGAGATATGCCTCTATGGTTTCCACACTGTCGATTGTCATCCTTTTTGAAAATTGGTGTTATGATGGCAATCTCCCAATCCTTTGGTATGGTCTTGTTGTACCACGCTGCCTGTAAAACCCTTAAAGTAATAGGTCGCCTGATGCTCCCATGAACTTAACCATTTCTGGTGTTATACCATCATGCCCTGCTGCTTTGCCCATCTTGATTTTCTCCAGTGCTGCCTTCAGTTCTTCCATCTTTATGTCATCTTCACCATCATTGGTTTTCTCTTCTGTGCTAGTGTTTATCATTTCTGATGCTTCACCATGCTCACCATCCAGGAGTTCTGAGAAATATTCTTTCCATCTTTCCATTACTTCCTTCGGGGCAGTAAGCAATTTGCCTTGCTTGTCCTTTATAATTTTGAGAGGGCATTGTTTTTCCTTCCTCATGTTCTTTAGGGTCTTATAGAACAATTTCTGGTTTTCTTGTGCATCTTTTTCTAGCTTTTCTCCAAATTCTTCCCAGGACTTCTGTTTGCTGCTAGCACTTTGTTCTTTGCTTCTGTTCTGAGTGTCACATATTCTCTATATTTTTCCATTTGTCCTGTTGTGTTTTTTAGCTCCTAAGTATTGTTTCCATGCCATTTTCTTCTCTCTTATTTTCTCTTTGACTTCCTCTGTCCACCAAGGTGTCCTCTTTCTCTTGTTCCCAAGTCAGACTTCACCGCATGCTTCTGCAGCAGCTGTCTTTATGATATCCTTGAATTTAATCCAGAGGGTTTCCAAGTCATCAGGTCTTTCTTCTGTGTTGCTCACCGCTGCAGCAATAAGCCCCTGATATCTGGTCTTAATTTCTGGCTCTCTCAGCTTGTAGGTCCTAATGCTCATTTCTCCTGCTCGTTTACTTGGTTTCTTGCGTGATGTTGGGCAGTTTCTAGGCTGATCAACTCTTTCAGTTGTTCTTTTGATTGTAAGCAGGTAGTGATCACTTCCAATCTCTGGCCCCCTCTAGACTCTAGCATCTCGGACATATTTGAATGAGCTTCTCCGAACAATGGCATAGTCGATCACTGACTTCTCATTCTTTGTTGGTTCACATCTAGTGTATGCATGTATGCGCTTATGGGGGAACTTTGTGTTTGTAATCATCAGATTCTGCTCACTGCAGAATCTAAGGAGTCGCTTTCCATTGTCATTGAGAGTATCTTCTCCATATCTTCCGATAACTCCACCCCATCTAGCATGGTCATTTCCAACTCTGGCATTAAAATCTCCGAGCATGATAACTTCATCTAGGCAGTCATCCACTGTCCTTTGAAGCAGCTCGAAGAATTCCTCCTTGACCTCTGCTCTCTCATCCTCATTTGGCCCATACACTATGACCAGGTTGACTAAGGTTTCTCCTTCTTTTAGTTTAACAACCATAATGCGCTCCGAGACAAAGTTCCATCCCTTGATACTATCTTTTTGATTTTGGGCCACAATGCAACCCACGCCCCCTTTAGCTCTTTCAGATATGGGTACACCACTGTAGAGCAGCGTGTTGCCATCGAGATCCATGACTCCTTGTCCTTTTTTTCTTTGTTTCCGTTATAGCCAGGATTTCTAGTTTTTGCTTTCCTCATCTCTTCCACCAGCTCCTCTTCCTTCCCATTTATACTTCTTGTGTTCCAAGTTCCATAAGTCGTAGTCCGTAGTTTGTTCCAGTTCGTCGCCTTTAGAATCAGTCCAGTTTTCTCTCTTGTAGTTCGCGTAATCGTGATTTAAAGCAAACAGGTGATTGGCCTGTTGTGCCTTTGCATGGTGGAGGGGCTGCCTCCTTACGGCCTCCATGCAGGCCGCCCCCTCCTTTTTCATCCGGGCTTGGGACCGGCATAGGCGGAGTTCCGTCCTGTATTCAATATTGCAAATTATGAAAGAGAATTATACTCAACAAATTTTCAATTCTGTTTATTAAAGTTTATTGATTAGTTTTAATCTTCTTTGTTTTAAATAATTAGTTGCTGAACGTACGAATTAATTTTTTCTTTAGTATTGCATCCTTACTAAAAACATTAATTTTAAAAAAAAAAAATTGCACTTCCTGTATATGTACAGATGCTATAAATGTGATATGGTTCAACCTGTCAATAAGCAAAGGTATTCTCCACTACCTTGGAGGGTGTCCTCTTTTTTTAGATGCTCAGAGGAGTGCCCTCTATCTGTCCCATACTGCAAATTTGAAAACCTAGCAACCCTAACATGTACACACACACAAATGTATGCACGTGTATGCACAATCGCACATAAAGATGAGGGGTGTATAAATTGAAAAAATGTGTCAGAGAGATTTGAACCCACCATGCCAGTTGGTTTGCCATCGATGGTGCCTATACCTTGTAGCGGTATGGCAGCTTGACAACCCCCAGAGCTATGCAAGCGAGAGTTTTACTCCTGGTAGGTTCAACCAAGCTGGACAGGTCTGTGTGGGTAGGGGTCAGACAAAAGCTGGTACCCTGGTCCTCCAGGTTGGGGGATTTAGTGCAAGGCCAACACCCCTGCCTATGTAAAAAATCTGAACAGTTATGGAAACAGCAACAAATGGAAAAACTTTGATGCGGGATGGACATCTGAAGTCTCAGGCTCATATGACTGTCAATAGTGAAAGCCGAAATAAAGCTATTGGATGAAAATGGATGCCCCTGACATAAAACACAAAACTAGAACTGGATTCTGGAACGTGAGAACCATGCATGAGGCAGGAAAGCTGAGGCAGATAACAGCAGAGATGAGGAACTACAGATTACATGTCGTGGGAATAAGTGAGAGCAGATGGACCGGGATGGGGAGAATAAAACCAGCTACAGGAGAAAGAGTATTTTACTCTGGTAGAGAGGATGGTGTCGCACAATGAAGGTGTAGCCATTATTCTGAAGAAAGGAGTAGAAAGGTCATTACTGGAATGGAAACCCATCAACAACAGACTGATAAGAACAAGACTGAGAGGGAGATTCACCAACACTACAATAATACAATGCTATGCACCAACAAATGACAGCAATGAAGAGGTCAAAGACAACTTCTATCAACAGCTACAAAAGGAAATCAAAACTGCAACCAGGTACGATCTTATTATTGTAATGGGAGACCTCAATGCGAAAGTTGGTACACACAATACTTATAATAAGAGAAAAATGGGGAAATGCGGCAGTGGAACAGTAAACGAGAATGGGGACAAACTAATAAGCTTCTGCAGCATTAACAACCTGGTCATTGGAGGAACACTTTTTTCACACAAAGAAGTGCACAAGTTAACGTGGGAATCACCAAACGGATGGGACAGAAACCAAATAGACCACATTATGATCAATGATAGATGGAGGCATGCATTGCAAGACGTGAAAGTAAGAAGAGGTGCAGATGTGTGAAGTGATCATCACCTTGTAGTAGCAAGAATGAAGGTGAAACTCGGAGCTGCTAGACCAATTGCAATCAAACAGAAAAGATATAACATCATGAAACTCAAGGACCCCCTCACCAGAAAAGCTTTTTGGTTTGGTTTGATATAAAGAGACGATAGAAAATTGCCAAAAAACCAGGAAAGTATAGTGACTGATGATGTAGACCAGAAATTCAACATCATTTCAACAATTTACAAGGAAAAGCAGCGAATCATGCTTGAGATTCCAGGAAAAAAAAGAAGCAAGATTTTGATACCCCACCAGAAACGTTAATCACCATAGCGATAGAAAAAGATAAAAGAAAAAAAAAAACAGAAACAAAGTCTCTTATAGGTTAAAGGAAAATATATAGTAGCGAACAGTACAGTCAGCTGGACAAAGAAGTAAAACGTCAAACCTGTACCAACAAAAGGAAATTTCTGGATGGATGACCTTGCAAGTTAGGCAAAAGAGGCAGCACTGAGAAAATGCACAAAGCACAGTTTATAAAATAACTAAAACTGTCAGCGGAAAATGAGGTGCAAACAATAATAACGTTAGTAAGAGACAAGCAAGGAAATCTCATCACCACAGCACAGGGGCAGGAAACAAGAAATAGATGGGGCAGTACAGTGTCTTAAGAGAAACACTGAATAAGGAACCATCAGAGACTCAGCTGAATGTTTTCTGAGGCTGAAAGTGACCTAGACGTAAATACAGACATTCCACGAAGAAAAGAAATCATCACAGCCATCAAAGGGTTAAGTAAGGGGAAAGCGCCTGGTCACGACAATTTAAATGCTTAGTTATTCAAGGTAGACCATGAACTAGTAGCAGAACTATTAGAACCACTATTTGCTGAAGTCTGGAAAACAGAGACAACACCAACGGAGTGGAATAAAGGAATAATTGTCAAATTGCCCAAGAAGGGCGACCATGCAGACTGCAACAACCGGAGAGGAATTACCCTCCTCTCAGTTCCCAGCAAAATACTAGGCAGGATAATCATCCAGAGAATTTCAAGAGCAGTTGACCATAAACTGAGAAAGAAACAAGCGGGATTCAGAAAAAACAGAAGATGTGCAGATCATATATTCACCCTCAGGAACATTATAGAGCAGTGCTCAGAATGGCAGAGACAGCTATACATTAACTTTGTTGATTTTGAAAAGGCTTTTGACAGCATACACAGGGACAGCCTGTGGAAAATACTGATGGCTTATGGAATTCCTAGCTGCATTGTTTCCATTATAACAAAGCATCTATTCTAACTTTACATGCAGTGTTTTGTTGAGCAACCTAACTTTTGAGGTGAAGACATTTGTACGACACGATGGGGATGCCCCTTATCAACAACTCTATTTTTGACAGTGAAGCGCAACATACAAACAGAGGGTAGTCCAAGAGGAATTAGATGATGACACTGGAAGACCTGAAATATGCAGATGACAATGCACTACTCGCACATTCACATCAACACATCCAAGAAAAAACCGATAGACTGAATAAGTATAGCCAGCAGGTGGATTTGAACATCAATCTGAAGAAGACAGGGGTCATGACACTCAATGTGGGCAATCCTGAGCCAATAACAATAGGGAACAAGAAGCTTGAACAGACAGGCACATGTACATACTTATGATGCATAGTAACACTAGACGGCGAAACAAGCAAGGACATTAACAGCATAATGATTAAAGCGAGAACAACCTTTGCTAGTCTCAACAACATCTGGAAGTCTTCCCAGTACAGCACAAACACCAAATTAAGATTATATGAGAGCTGTGTACGTTTTGTACTTCTCTATGGTGTGGAATGCTGGAGAGTAACTTACTGGGAGTAACCAAGAGGACATGCGCACCATCATAGCTGGCAGATGCTGGGAGTTGAGTTGGCCGCATCCTCAGAAGGGACCTTGATGCCATTACAAGAACAGCTATGCTATGGACCTGCAAAGGAAAGTGAAAGAGAGGCCAACTAAAAACAAACTTGGCATAGAACTGTGGAGGCTGAGATGCAAAGATGAATGAACCAGATGTTTGGGGCACTGTACGAAGGATGGCCACTGACCAAAAAAATGTAAAGTATTTGTTGCTGTCCCCTACAAGACGCCACCAGGTGTGATGGCCACAGAATGCTTTGACAGTCGGCGGCTAAGGATCAAAGAAGAAGATGCCAGTTGGTACACCTGACTTACCTTACTCTTTACTTTACTTAGTCGTTCCCCTTCTACCGTGAGGTGTAGAGGTTTGGAAGAGAGAGCGCCAGACTATCCTATCGGCTGTCTTCCTCCTGACCTGATTCCATTCTAGTCCTCGGTCCTTCAAAGATTGTCTAATGTTGTCCTCCCAGCGGACTCTGGGTCATCCTCGGGGTCTGGATCCTTGGCTCTTTGTTTCCCATGCTTGTCGTGGTATCCGATCTTCTCCCATTCTGCAGACATGGCCAAACCATCTTAATTGGGACTGTTCTACTTGGGTCTGCAGGGGGTAGGATTTAAGACCTTGACGTATCGTCTGGTTGCGTACCATGTCTCTTCTTGTTACTTCAACCACCTTCCTCAGATACCTCATTTCTGAGGTTTGGATCTGGCTTTTATGGGTTGTAGTCATTGCCCATGACTTGCATCCATATGTCAAGACTGGGACATAGGTGGAGCGGTATACAGCCATCTTCGTTTTCTTACCAACCTCTCTCTTGCTGAGGAATCCTCGATTTATGGCCTGAAAAAGTCTCCCAGCTGCTGCTTTTCGAGTGGCCAACTCTTCTTTGATGCCTCCCTTTCGGTCTATGATAGCTCCGAGGTATTTAAAGTGGTTGATCTGCTCCAGGACCTGTTCTCCCAGCTTAATCTGATGTCTTCTTTCTTCTCGTGATATCACCATGGATTTTGTTTTAGAGCTGCTTATGACCATCCCTCTCTTCTCCAGCTCTTCCTTCCAGACTTGCAGGTTGGATTGGAGATGTGCCTCTGATTTCACCTGACTTACCAACTTTTAAAAATTCTAAAAAACCATAAGCTTTTACTCATATGGTTTTGATTAAAAACTGCCGTGAGGTCTGACTGGACATTTACATAAAATGTGTTTAACTTAACATTATCATGAATGTAGTTTTTTATTTTTTTATTTATGCATTTCTTTCAAAAGGATTATTTTAAGGGCTATGGCGGGAAACCTCAGAATCCATTGTACACCACTGAATCATCAAAATATGGTTCAAAGGCACCCTCAGTGCACACTGTCCCTCTCTGCTTCCATGCCAAGTCACAGAAATTTTCACAGGTATTAATTTTGTCTTCGTCAGAAATTTAACAAAAATGGAATGCAATATTATTTGATGCTTTCTTTTTGTAAACATTTAACATTTGAGGAAGCATTTTTTGTTGTTGTTGCTTTTTTATTAGAAATTTTTAACAGAGATGTTATTGATTAGGACTAGTGTTAATGTGTGATATGCATGACCAAATCAAAATGAGGTCATCAGAAAATGTACACCAGAAATGTTGCCCAATCTCCATTTTGTGGAAAGAAGTTAGAAATGAATGTATTCAAGGACTAATGAAGAAGGCCTGAATTTGTAACTTGTTGGCTGTTCTTCTCTTGCTCTTCTGTTACCATTTCTCTTTGTGTATAATTTTGTTACTATTGTTAGTTATTTTATTCATGGGAGGCTTAAAACAGCTTTGTTTTCAGCAGATTCCTTTTTTTAATTACATCCATAATCTGTGTTCAATAACACGTGATAACCAGTCTGCTTTGTGTTTTTTTTACCTTTTTAGTTCATATCTGAGTGTCATATAATGTGTATATGTATGGGCCATGTAATGATTATGGGATGTGTGAGCTATGTGCTGTGTATGGGCCATGAAATTTGTATGGGCTGTGTGATGTTTATGGGCTGTGTGATATATTAAGGACCATGGGATGTGTGATGTGTATGGGCTGTGTGATAATGTAAGGACCATGGATGTGTGAGCTACTAGGTGGGCTGTGTGATGTTTATGGGCTGTGTGGATATTTAAGGACCATGGGATGTGTGAGCCATGGGAATGTGTAATGGGCTGTGTGATGTTTATATGGGCTGTGTGATATGTAAGGACCATGGGATGTGTTGAGCTATGGGCTGTGTATGGGCTGTGTGATGTTTATGGGCTGTGGTGATATGTAAGGACCATGGGATGTGTGAGCTATGGGCTGTGTGATGTTTATGGGCTGGGATATTTAAGGACCATGGGATGTGTGATGTGTATGGGCGGTGTGATATGTGTAAGGATCATGGGATGTGTGAGCCATGGGCTGTGTATGGGCTGTGTGATGTTTATGGGCTGTGTGTGATATTTAAGGACCATGGATGTGTGTGGGCTGTGTGATATGTAAGGACCATGGGATGTGTGATGAATGTTTTATGGGCTGTGTGTATATTTAAGGACCATGGGATGTGTGTGGGCTGTGTGATTATGTAAGGACCATGAGATGTGTGAGCCATGGCAAAAAAATAGTACAATTACTTACCCGGACCTAAGGGTCTTTTTATGTTTAGACATACACCCTAATATAACCGACTAGGTTGAACCGGGACGCGCCTCGCCAGAACGAGGCAAAACTTTATTAAAAAATTTAAAAAAAAAGAGCCATGGGCTGTGTAAGGGCCGTGTGATGTTTAAGGGCCGTGTGATGTGTGAGGACCATGTACGCATAAAAAACTATATGTGACACATTGTCCAAGATGAGCAGGGTAGCAATTGAGGAAGAAATTGTATGGGGACGAAAGAAGCCTGAGACAGACTGCCAGCTCTATAAGATAGAGATGTGGTTATTTGAGAGAAATATACATGAACACAATTTTGTTTTTCTCTTCCAGCAACTGGGGCAGTGTGGAATGCCTCGGAATTACTCTTTCAAACACATCACTGGACAGAAGTTTAATCTGAATCATCTTGAAGTTAATTATTTTTGCAAAATATGTTTTTTCTAGGATGCTGCATTTTTTCTATCCAAGGAAAAAAATCATGAAACTGAATAAAAACTGTAAACCAAATGTTTTTTACTGAATTTATAAGATTTTTTTCTTGTTTAAACTTTCAGAGGAGCTTTGAGATTCACTGCTGCAGTTTCATTACATACTTCTGTTTTTAGTCATCTATGTTATTGTATTTTATTGTTCTCAATTGTAGTGTTATTTTGTTTCAACAAAAAAACATCGACTTCAACAAACAGAAATAGGAATCCAGTGGGCTCTGCTAAACAGCTTGATGATCTTTTGCCAATGAACCTGGCTCTCCTGTCCCATAACCGTAATCAGATGCAAGCCAAGAAGAAGAATGTGCTTAATGAGAGTTCACAAGCAAGTGTATCTGAAAATACACACCACAGGGAGAAAACAAAGATAATGAGAAAAAATGCAGGAAACGATAACTGCATTGCATTTTAAGAAACACCACTGTTAAGATGTTATAATCATATATACACCTGGGGCAGCAATATAGACATTGCTGGAGGGACAGACAATGATATAAAAATAAGAATACAAAAAGCAAGAGGAGCTTTCACTGCATTGCTAAAAATATATGGTGAATAAAAGAAGTCAAAACACAAAAATCATAATCTTCAACTCAAATGACAAGTCACTTCTATTGTATGGCTCTGATACATGGAGGACAACAAAAATAACAACCAAAAAAGCTAAGACTTTCATAAATGGGTTGCACTGCCCAGAACAGAAAGAATTAAAAGTAGTATGCCAAGATCACTAATGTGAACTGCGATGACAAAAACCAGATAAGTGACAGTGGAACAAGAGTTGAGAATGGAAGATGCATTGTGATGGATAGGAACACACATTAGTTAACCTGTTGATAGCATTACAAGGCAGTCCTGATGATTGGAATCTCCAGGATAAGAGAGGCAGAGGTTAGATCAAAAAAACACATGGAGAAGAGAACTGGAGACTGAAGTGAAAATTATGACAAAGTCTTGAAAAGAACTTGAAGCCTGATGGCACATGACAGGAGAACGTATGCTCCTTGGGGAGCTAAAGGGTACTGGTTGATTGTAGCTTTTGGCTGTCAAGGACATAAGAAAATTAGACAGGACAAGCATACCAGCAGAGTCACTTGTGTTCTGGGATCCCCAATCCAAAGTACCAGCACCCCACAGGTAGACACCACCACTATGGGAGACCAGGGGAACACATGGAGAAGAGAACTGGAGACAGACCATGAAGAAAACCACATGAATGAATGATAAGCTGACCGACCTCCAGTGCATACGAACTGTTCTGAAGTACACCCTCTTTGGCAAATTGACTGTTGGTATATAAAATGCTGAATGTAAACCAACTGTATGAATAGTGCAGAAACCTATCTCTAGTTAGCATGGCCATCTCTTTGGCAAATATCTTCAACACAATGCAGTGACAAAATGTTGGAACTAGTGCACTCCTACAAAATAAGACCACTGCATTAGGAATTAATCAGGATTTAGAAGTTTGCCCCTTCTACTTAGGGGAAAGCCCAAAGTTAAAGTGTATGTAATCAGGATAGAAATTAATCAATTCCACACAAGTACACAACAAATCAAACATGTTAATAATAATTCCGAGTCAAATACATGTATTTCTCCAAGTACTTGAGAGGCGAAATCGAAAGGTGTATGTGTTTCAACTGTCTCTCCAAAACAAGTAATATTTGGAGTCACTAGAAGTATGATTCTCTGGTTATCTATTCCTCTGCCACCCCTTAAGAGTGTAAAGGAGAATAAGGGGCCAAAACCACTTGATCAGTTTGCCTCCTGTTGCATCGCTCTGTATAGTTGATGGAATTTTCCTATCTCTGCCTTTTACCTATGTCATGAGTGTCACACCTGATGATTTTTCCTGTATTTACTTTCCTATGTAGCTCATTTTACTTTCCAATCTATTTTATCTGTTTGCACGAATCTATTCTACTCTATTTCTTCTACTCTAAAATTAACTTTAGATGTATTTTTTCCCTGCACTTGACTCGGTTTTTAGAGTGATTTGGAGTTCATGAGATGTTTGTATTGATTCCTTACAGTAAGGAAACATACCTGTCAACCTGTATGAATTTTTCGTACAATGTACGTATTTTTGATACTTCTAGCAGTGTATAGAGCTGCGTTGTCTTTTTTTCCCCCCTCCCCAAAAAATAAAAAAGATTTTTTTTTTTTTTTTTTAAAATAAAAAAAAAATTCTAAAAATATTTTCCAACCATAATTTTTTTTTTAATTTTAAAATAAAAAATATTTTTCTAGCCCAGGTTTTTTTTTTTTTTTTTTTCCCCGGGAATCTTTGCATCTGTTTTTAAACTGAGGTCTCTTCCAGCGACCAATCAAATCCTTTATTAACCCAACTATTCGGCAAAAACACCTCGGTTTTCAGCGGGACAATGAATGTAATTTTAAAGTTACCTGTTATCAGCCACGCTTGCCAAGACACTTCGACGCCATTTTGATTAATAAAAGCTAAGTACTTATAGACTTGGTTAAATATGCTGTTGTTTTGCTTTGTTGCAATTTAATCGCTGTTTTTAATCTTTCCAGTTATATCTTGCCCTTCAGTAATATTTTTCGATAAATTAATGTCATATGTGTATATTTGTTTGTTTGTTTGTACATTCTCCTTAATCTTTCCCGTTTGTATTTTGATCATTTAAATTATTTTCCAATAACTTAATGTCCTAATATTCTGTGTTTGGCCCTACATAACAAGAATAAAAAGTTTGTTTGCGTAAACTTTTGCTGCTTTTGATTTGTCAATAAAAAAAATTCACACGGACTGCAGGTCCATGAATGCAGACACACTCACTTCTTTTTTACAGTGTAAGATTAACATTGATACATGCTGTGCAGACTTTAAGCCCACAAATGCAATTCTGCAAAGTGCTAAAATGATGTGTTTATTTATAATACCAAAAACACTGTGCACACGATAAGAATTGTTGCCTCACGATCACGAAGTTTTTTTATATGTAAAGAACCAGCATGAGACTATTTGTCATTGCTGTTCTTTTACATATAAAAAACACTTAGTGTATCGTGAGGGGCCACTATTCTTTCGATTGCACAGTGTTTTTGTAAATTATACTCATCACACATGCACTTTTTAATCACTTTGCAGCAAATTGCATTTGTGGCTTAAAAGTCTGCCACAGCATGTATCAATGTTAATCTTACACTGTAAAAAAGAAGTGAGTGTGTCTGCATTCATGGACCTCCTGCAGTCTGTGTGGATTTTTTTATTGAAAAATAAAGCAGCGAAGTTTACGCAAACAAACTTTTTTCTAGTTATGTAGGGCCGACACAGAATATTATGACATTAATTTATTGGAAACATTAAAAAGATAAAAATACAACTGGAAAGATTAAGAGAATGACAAACAAACAAACAAAAATACATATGACATTAATTTATCGAAAATATACTGAAGGGCAAGATATAACTGGAAAGATTAAAACAGCGATTAAATTGCAACAAAGCAAAACAACAGCAATATTTAACCAAGTTATAAGTACTTAGCTTTTATTAAACAAAATGGCGTCGAAGTGTCTTGGCAAGCGTGGCTGATAACAGGTAACTTTAAAATTACATCATGTCCCGCTGAAAACCGAGTGTTTTTGCCGAATAGTTGGGTATAAAAGGATTTGATTGGTCGCTGGAAGAGACCTCAGTTTAAAAACAGATGCCAAGATTCCCGGGAAAAAAAAATAAAAAAAAACCTGGGCTAGAAAATATTTTCTGATTTAAAATTAAAAAAAACTTGGGTTGGAAAATATTTTTAGAATTTTTTTTTATTTAAAAAAAAAAAAAAAAAAAATTTTTTATTTTTGGGGAGGGGGGAAAAAATCTATACACTGCTAGAAGTATCAAAAATACGTACATTGTACGAAAAATTCATACAGGTTGACAGGTATGTTTCCTTACTGTAAGGAATCAATACAAACATCTCATGAACTCCAAATCACTCTAAAAACCGAGTCAAGTGCAGGGAAAATACATCTAAAGTTAATTTTTGAGTAGAGAAATAGAGTAGAATAGATTGTGACAACAGATAAAATAGATTGGAAAGAGCTAAAGGAGAGTAAATACAGGACAGTGTGACACCATGACATAGGAAAAAGCAGAGATAGGAAACTCTATACAGAGCGATGCAACAGGAGGCTGAAAAACTGATCAAGTGTTTTGGCCCCTTATTCTCTTTACACTCTAAGGGGGGCAGAGAATAGTAACCAGAGAATTCTAGAAACCAAAAGTTTTGGAGAGACTTGAAACACCTACACCTTTCATCAAGTACTTGAAGAAACATGTATTTGACTGAATATATTAATTAACATGTTGATTTGTTGTACTTGTGTGGAATTGAATAATTATTGATGTACACATTAACTTTTGGGCTTTAAGTAGAACTTTCTCCTGATTAATTCCTAGCAGTGCTTTATTTTTGGAGTGCACATACCAACATTTCCACTGCATTCGAAGATTGGCATGCTAACAATTTACTATTCAACAGTTGGAACATTCAGGCATTTTATACAACAGTAAATTTGCCAAAGATTACTTCAAACAGTTCGTATGCACTGGAGTCTGGCAGCTTATCATCATCATGTGTTCTTCATGTCTGTCTCCAGTTCTCTTCTCCATGTGTTTCCTTGGTCTCCCTCTACCTCTCTTACTTTGGAGATCCCAGAACAAGTACTGCCTGGTAATGCTTGTCCTGTCTAATTTTCTTATGTCCTTGACAGCCAAAAGCTTACAATCAAAAACCAGTACCCTTTAGCTCCCCAAGGAGCATACGTTCTCCTGTCATGTGCCATCAGCTCAAGTTCTTTTCAAGACTTTGTCTAATTTTCACTTCAGTCTCCAGTTCTCTTCTCCATGTGTTTTTGATCTAACCTCTGCCTCTCTTATCCTGGAGATTCCAAATCAAGGACTGCCTTGTAATGCTATCAACAGGTTAACTAAGTGTGTGTCCTATCCATCCCCTGCATCTTCCATCTCAACTCTTGTTCCACTGTCACTTATCTGGTTTTTGTCATCAGTTTCACATTAGTGATCTTGGCATACTACTTTAATTCTTCTGTTCTGGGCAGTGCACCCATTTATGAAAGTCTTAGCTTTTTGGTTGTTATTTTTGTTTTGTTCTCCATGTTTCAGAGCATGCAATAGGACTGACTTGACATTTGAGTTGAAGATGATTATGATTTTTGTGTTTGACTTCTTTATTCACCATATATTTCCAATGCAGTGAAAGCTCCTCTTGCTTTTTGTATTTCTTATTTTTTATATATCATTGTCTGTCCCTCCAGGGCAATGTCTATTTTGCTGCCCAGGTGTATATATGATTATACATCTTAACAGAGGTGTTTCTTACAATGCAATGCAGTTATCGTTTCCTGCATTTCTTCTCATTATCTTTGTTTTCTCCCTGTGTGAAACTGCAGCAGTGAATCTCAAAGCCTCTGAAAGTTTAACAAAAAAAAATCTTATAAATTCAGTAAAAACATTTGGTTCTACAGTTTTATTCAGTTTCATGATTTTTTTCCTTGGATAGAAAAAATGCAGCATCCTAGAAAAAACATATTTTGCAAAAATAATTAACTTCAAGATGATTCAGATTAAACTTCTGTCCAGTGATGTGTTGAAAGAGTAATTCCGAGGCATTCCACACTGCCCCAGTTGCTGGAAGAGAAAAACAAAATTGTGTTCATGTATATTTCTCTCAAATAACCACATCTCTATCTTATAGAGCTGGCAGTCTGTCTCAGGCTTCTTTCGTCCCCATACAATTTCTTCCTCAATTGCTACCCTGCTCAATCTTGGACAATGTGTCACATAGTTTTTATGCGTACATGGTCCTCTCACATCACTTGGCCCTTACACATCACATGGCCCTTACACAGCCCATGGCTCTTTTTTTAAAATTTTTTAATAAAGTTTTGCCTCGTTTTGGCGAGGCGCGTCCCGTTCAACCTAGTCGGTTATATTAGGGTGTATGTCCAAACATAAAAGACCCTTAGGTCCGGGTAAGTAATTGTACTATTTTTTGCCCATGGCTCACACATCTCATGGTCCTTACATATCACACAGCCCACACACATCCCATGGTCCTTAAATATCACACAGCCCATAAACATCACACATCCCATGGTCCTTACATATCACACAGCCCACACACATCCCATGGTCCTTAAATATCACACAGCCCATAAACATCACACAGCCCATACACAGCCCATGGCTCACACATCCCATGATCCTTACATATCACACAGCCCATACACATCACACATCCCATGGTCCTTAAATATCCCAGCCCATAAACATCACACAGCCCATAGCTCACACATCCCATGGTCCTTACATATCACACAGCCCATAAACATCACACAGCCCATACACAGCCCATAGCTCACACATCCCATGGTCCTTACATATCACACAGCCCATAAACATCACACAGCCCATACACATCCCATGGCTCACACATCCCATGGTCCTTAAATATCACACAGCCCATAAACATCACACAGCCCATAGCTCACACATCCCATGGTCCTTACATATCACACAGCCCATACACATCACACATCCCATGGTCCTTAAATATCACACAGCCCATAAACATCACACAGCCCATACACATTTCATGGCCCATACACAGCACATAGCTCACACATCCCATAATCATTACATGGCCCATACACATTATATGACACTCAGATATGAACTAAAAAGGTAAAAAACACAAGCAGACTGGATTATCACGTGTTATTGAACACAGATTATGGATGTAATTAAAAAAAGGAATCTGCTGAAAACAAAGCTGTTTTAAGCCATGAATAAAATAACTAACAATAGTAACAAAATATACACACAGAGAAATGGTAACAGAAGAGCAAGAGAAGAACAGCCAACAAGTTACAAATTCAGGCCTTCATTAGTCCTTGAATACATTCATTTCTAACTTCTTTCCACAAAATGGAGATTGGGCACATTTCTGGTGTACATTTTCTGATGACCTCATTTTGATTTGGTCATGCATATCACATTACACTAGTCTAATCAATAACATCTCTGTTAAATTTCTAATAAAAAAGCAACAACAACAAAAAATGCTTCCTCAAATGTTAAATGTTTACAAAAAGAAAGCAAATAATATTGCATTCCATTTTGTTAAATTTCTGACGAAGACAAAATTAATACCTGTGAAAATTTCTGTGACTTGGCATGGAAGCAGAGAGGGACAGTGTGCACTGAGGGTGCCTTTGAACCATATTTTGATGATTCAGTGGTGTACAATGGATTCTGAGGTTTCCCGCCATAGCCCTTAAATAATCCTTTTGAAAGAAATGCATAAATAAAAAAATAAAAAACTACATTCATGATAATGTTAAGTTAAACACATTTATGTAAATGTCCAGTCAGACCTCACGGCAGTTTTTATCAAAACCATATGAGTAAAAGCTTATGGTTTTTAGAATTTTTAAAAGTTGGTAAGTCAGGTGAAATCAGAGGCACATCTCCAATCCAACCTGCAAGTCTGGAAGGAAGAGCTGGAGAAGAGAGGGATGGTCATAAGCAGCTCTAAAACAAAATCCATGGTGATATCACGAGAAGAAAGAAGACATCAGATTAAGCTGGGAGAACAGGTCCTGGAGCAGGTCGACCACTTTAAATACCTCGGAGCTATCATAGACCGAAAGGGAGGCATCAAAGAAGAGTTGGCCACTCGAAAAGCAGCAGCTGGGAGACTTTTTCAGGCCATAAATCGAGGATTCCTCAGCAAGAGAGAGGTTGGTAAGAAAACGAAGATGGCTGTATACCGCTCCACCTATGTCCCAGTCTTGACATATGGATGCAAGTCATGGGCAATGACTACAACCCATAAAAGCCAGATCCAAACCTCAGAAATGAGGTATCTGAGGAAGGTGGTTGAAGTAACAAGAAGAGACATGGTACGCAACCAGACGATACGTCAAGGTCTTAAATCCTACCCCCTGCAGACCCAAGTAGAACAGTCCCAATTAAGATGGTTTGGCCATGTCTGCAGAATGGGAGAAGATCGGATACCACGACAAGCATGGGAAACAAAGAGCCAAGGATCCAGACCCCGAGGATGACCCAGAGTCCGCTGGGAGGACAACATTAGACAATCTTTGAAGGACCGAGGACTAGAATGGAATCAGGCCAGGAGGAAGACAGCCGAGGTCAGTGGCCATCCTTCGTACAGTGCCCCAACTCTGGTTCATTCTTTGCATCTCAGCCTCCACAGTTCTATGCCAAGTTGTTTTTAGTTGGCCTCTCTTTCGCTTTCCTTTGCAGGTCCATAGCATAGCTGTTCTTGTAATGGCATCAAGGTCCCTTCTGAGGATGCGGCCAACTCAACTCCAGCATCTGCCAGCTATGATGGTGCGCATGTCCTCTTGGTTACTCCCAGTAAGTTACTCTCCAGCATTCCGCACCATAGAGAAGGATAGAAAGTACACAGCTCTAATATAGTCTTAATTTGGTGTGTGTGCTGTACTGGGAAGACTTTCAAATGGTGTTGAGAATAGCAAAGGCTGTTCTCGCTTTATTCATTCTGTTGTTGATGTCCTTGCTTCTTCCACCGTCTAGTGTTACTATGCATCATAAGTATGTAAATGTGCCTGTCTGTTCTAGCTTCTGGTTCCTTATTGTTATTGGCTTAGGATTGCCCACACTGAGTGTCATGACCCCTGTCTTCTTCAGATTGATGTTCAAACCCACCTGCTGGCTATACTTATTCAGTGTATCGGTTTTTTCTTAGATGTGATGATGTGAATGTGCGAGTAGTGCAATGTCATCTGCATATTCCAGGTCTTCCAGTGTCCATCTAATTCCTCTTGGACTACCCTCTGTTGTCTTGCGCATCACTGTCAAAAATAGAGTTGTTGATAAGGGGCATCCCCATCGTACAAATGTCTTCACCTCAAAAGTTAGGGTGCTCAACCCAACAGTGCATGTAAAGTTAGAATAGAAGCTTTTTATAATGGAAACAATGCAGCTAGGAATTCCATAAGCCCTCAGTATTTTCCACAGGCTGTCCCTGTGTATGCTGTCAAAAGCCTTTTCAAAATCAACAAAGTTAATGTCTAGCTGCCTCTGCCATTCTGAGCACTGCTCTATAATGTTCCTGAGGGTGAATATATGATCTGCACATCTGTTTTTTTCTGAATCCCGCTTGTTCTTTCCTCAGTTTATGGTCTACTGCTTTTGAAATCTCTGAATGATTATCCTGCCTAGTATTTTACTGGGAACTGAGAGGAGAGTAATTTCCTCTCCAGTTGTTGCAGTCTGCATGGTCGCCCTTCTTGGGCAATTTGACAATTATTCCGTTACTCCACTCCGTTGGTGTTGTCTCTGTTTTCCAGACTTGTGCAAATAGTGGTTCTAATAGTTCTGCCGCTAGTTCAGGGTCTGCCTTGAATAACTCAGCATTTAAATTGTCGTGACCAGGTGCTTTTCCATTCTTTAACTCTTTGATAGCTGTGATGATTTTTTCTATTCGTGGAATGTCTACATTTACGTCTAGGTCACTTTCACCTCAGAAACATTCAGCTGAGTCTCTGATGGTTCCTTATTCAGTGTTTCTCTTAAGTGTACTGCCCATCTATTCTTGTTTCCTGCCCCTGTGCTGTGGTGATGAGATTTCCTTGCTTGTCTCTTACTAACGTTATATTGTTTGCACCTCATTTTCCGCTGACAGTTTTAGTTATTTTATAAACTGTGCTTTGTGCATTTCTCAGTGCTGCCTCTTTTGCCTAACTTGCAAGGTCATCCAGAAATTTCCTTTTGTTGGTACAGGTTTGACGTTTTACTTCTTTGTCCAGCTGACTGTACTGTTCACTATATATTTCCTTTAACCTAAGAGACTTTGTTTCTGTTTTCTTTCTTTTATCTTTTCTCATCGCTATGGTGATTAACGTTTCTGGTGTTATCCAATCTTGCTTCTTTCTTTCCTGGAATCTCAAGCATGATTCGCTGCTTTCCTTGTAAATTGTTGAAATGATGTTGAATTTCTGGTCTACATCATCAGTCACTATACTTTCCTGGTTTTTGGCAATTTCTATCGTCTCTTTATATCAACCACAAAAGCTTTTCTGGTGAGGGGGTCCTTGAGTTTCATGATGTTATATCTTTTCTGTTTGATTGCAATTGGTCTAGCAGCTCCGAGTTTCACCTTCATTCTTGCTACTACAAGGTGATGATCACTTCACACATCTGCACCTCTTCTTACTTTCACGTCTTGCAATGCATGCCTCCATCTATCATTGATCATAATGTGGTCTATTTAATTTTTCTGTCCCATCCGTTTGGTGATTCCCACGTTAACTTGTGCACTTCTTTGTGTGAAAAAAGTGTTCCTCCAATGACCAGGTTGTTAATGCTGCAGAAGCTTATTAGTTTGTCCCCATTCTCGTTTACTGTTCCACTGCCGCATTTCCCCATTTTTCTCTTATTATAAGTATTGTGTGTACCAACTTTCGCATTGAGGTCTCCCATTACAATAATAAGATCGTACCTGGTTGCAGTTTTGATTTCCTTTTGTAGCTGTTGATAGAAGTTGTCTTTGACCTCTTCATTGCTGTCATTTGTTGGTGCATAGCATTGTATTATTGTAGTGTTGGTGAATCTCCCTCTCAGTCTTGTTCTTATCAGTCTGTTGTTGATGGGTTTCCATTCCAGTAATGACCTTTCTACTCCTTTCTTCAGAATAATGGCTACACCTTCATTGTGCGACCATCCTCTCTACCAGAGTAAAATACTGTTTCTCCTGTAGCTGTTTTTTATTCTATCCCCATCCTGGTCCATCTGCTCTCACTTTTTCCAAGAATATGTAATCTGTAGTTCCTCATCTCTGCTGTTATCTGCCTCAGCTTTCGTGCCTCATTCATGGTTCTCACGTTCCAGAATCCAGTTCTAGTTTTTGTGTTTTTATGTCAGGGCATCCATTTTCATCCAAATAGCTTTATTTCGGCTTTCACTATTGACAGTCATATGAGCCTGAGACTTCAGATGTCCATCCCGCATCAAAGTTTTTCCATTTGTTTGCTGTTTCCATAACTGTTCAGATTTTTTTACATAGGCAGGGGTGTTTGGCCTTGCACTAAATCCCCCAACCTGGAGGACCAGGGTACCAGCTTTTGTCTGACCCCTACCCACACAGACCTGTCCAGCTTGGTTTGAAACCTACCAGGAGTAAAACTCTCGCTTGCATAGCTCTGGGGGTTGTCAAGCTGCCATACCGCTACAAGGTATAGGCACCATCGATGGCAAACCAACTGGCATGGTGGGTTCAAATCTCTCTGACACATTTTTTCAATTTATACACCCCTCATCTTTATGTGCGATTGTGCATACACGTGCATACATTTGTGTGTGTGTACATGTTAGGGTTGCTAGGTTTTCAAATTTGCAGTATGGGACAGATAGAGGGCACTCCTCTGAGCATCTAAAAAAGAGGACACCCTCCAAGGTAGTGGAGAATACCTTTGCTTATTGACAGGTTGAACCATATCACATTTATAGCATCTGTACATACAGGAAGTGCAATTTTTTTAAAATTAATGTTTTTAGTAAGGATGCAATACTAAAGAAAAAATTAATTCGTACGTTCAGCAACTAATTATTTAAAACAAAGAAGATTAAAACTAATCAATAAACTTTAATAAACAGAATTGAAAATTTGTTGAGTATAATTCTCTTTCATAATTTGCAATATTGAATACAGGACGGAACTCCGCCTATGCCGGTCCCAAGCCCGGATGAAAAAGGAGGAGGGCGGCCTGCATGGAGGCCGTAAGGAGGCAGCCCCTCCACCATGCAAAGGCACAACAGGCCAATCACCTGTTTGCTTTAAATCACGATTATGAGCAATACAAGAGAGAAAACTGGACTGATTCTAAAGGCGACGAACTGGAACAAACTACGGACTACGACTTATGGAACTTGGAACACAAGAAGTATAAATGGGAAGGAAGAGGAGCTGGTGGAAGAGATGAGGAAAGCAAAACTAGAAATCCTGGCTATAACGGAAACAAAGAAAAAAGGACAAGGAGTCATGGATCTCGATGGCAACACGCTGCTCTACAGTGGTGTACCCATATCTGAAAGAGCTAAAGGGGGCGTGGGTTGCATTGTGGCCCAAAATCAAAAAGATAGTATCAAGGGATGGAACTTTGTCTCGGAGCGCATTATGGTTGTTAAACTAAAAGAAGGAGAAACCTTAGTCAACCTGGTCATAGTGTATGGGCCAAATGAGGATGAGAGAGCAGAGGTCAAGGAGGAATTCTTCGAGCTGCTTCAAAGGACAGTGGATGACTGCCTAGATGAAGTTATCATGCTCGGAGATTTTAATGCCAGAGTTGGAAATGACCATGCTAGATGGGGTGGAGTTATCGGAAGATATGGAGAAGATACTCTCAATGACAATGGAAAGCGACTCCTTAGATTCTGCAGTGAGCAGAATCTGATGATTACAAACACAAAGTTCCCCCATAAGCGCATACATGCATACACTAGATGTGAACCAACAAAGAATGAGAAGTCAGTGATCGACTATGCCATTGTTCGGAGAAGCTCATTCAAATATGTCCGAGATGCTAGAGTCTAGAGGGGGCCAGAGATTGGAAGTGATCACTACCTGCTTACAATCAAAAGAACAACTGAAAGAGTTGATCAGCCTAGAAACTGCCCAACATCACGCAAGAAACCAAGTAAACGAGCAGGAGAAATGAGCATTAGGACCTACAAGCTGAGAGAGCCAGAAATTAAGACCAGATATCAGGGGCTTATTGCTGCAGCGGTGAGCAACACAGAAGAAAGACCTGATGACTTGGAAACCCTCTGGATTAAATTCAAGGATATCATAAAGACAGCTGCTGCAGAAGCATGCGGTGAAGTCTGACTTGGGAACAAGAGAAAGAGGACACCTTGGTGGACAGAGGAAGTCAAAGAGAAAATAAGAGAGAAGAAAATGGCATGGAAACAATACTTAGGAGCTAAAAACACAACAGGACAAATGGAAAAATATAGAGAATATGTGACACTCAGAACAGAAGCAAAGAACAAAGTGCTAGCAGCAAACAGAAGTCCTGGGAAGAATTTGGAGAAAAGCTAGAAAAAGATGCACAAGAAAACCAGAAATTGTTCTATAAGACCCTAAAGAACATGAGGAAGGAAAAACAATGCCCTCTCAAATTTATAAAGGACAAGCAAGGCAAATTGCTTACTGCCCCGAAGGAAGTAATGGAAAGATGGAAAGAATATTTCTCAGAACTCCTGGATGGTGAGCATGGTGAAGCATCAGAAATGATAAACACTAGCACAGAAGAGAAAACCAATGATGGTGAAGATGACATAAAGATGGAAGAACTGAAGGCAGCACTGGAGAAAATCAAGATGGGCAAAGCAGCAGGGCATGATGGTATAACACCAGAAATGGTTAAGTTCATGGGAGCATCAGGCGACCTATTACTTTAAGGGTTTTACAGGCAGCGTGGTACAACAAGACCATACCAAAGGATTGGGAGATTGCCATCATAACACCAATTTTCAAAAAGGATGACAATCGACAGTGTGGAAACCATAGAGGCATATCTCTTCTCAGTGTCCCTGGTAAAATCTACTCTAGAATCCTAGAGCAGAGACTTCGACACCTAGCTGAGCCACAATTGGATGAGGTCCAGTGCGGATTCCGAGCAAACCGAAGTACTCAAGACCTAATCTTCACACTCAGACAGCTAAGTGAAAAGGCCCTTGAGTATAAGAGTGAGATGCATCTTTGTTTCATAGATCTGGAAAAGGCGTCTGACAGGGTCCCCTGGAGCAAACTTTGGGACTGTTTGGCAAGGAAGAATATTCCAGCACCTCTGATTCATGCTATACAGAGCTTCTACAAGTCTTGCAGAAATTATGTGAGGACAGCAAACCATAAGTCAGAAGAGTTCAGGACCACCACTGGTGTAAGACAAGGTGATATCCTATCACCTTACCTCTTCATACTCCTTATGGACGATGTCATCAAGGCATGTAAGGAGAGAACAAGAAAGTATTCAGTGGGGTACTGGAAGATGAGACAGGTCTATATTTTGGAGCTGGCATTTGCTGATGATGTTGCCCTGATTGCTAAATCAGAGGCACATCTCCAATCCAACTTGCAAGTCTGGAAGGAAGAGCTGGAGAAGAGAGGGATGGTCATAAGCAGCTCTAAAACAAAATCCATGGTGATATCACGAGAAGAAAGAAGACATCAGATTAAGCTGGGAGAACAGGTCCTGGAGCAGGTCGACCACTTTAAATACCTCGGAGCTATTATAGACCGAAAGGGAGGCATCAAAGAAGAGTTGGCCACTCGAAAAGCATCAGCTGGGAGACTTTTTCAGGCCATAAATCGAGGATTCCTCAGCAAGAGAGAGGTTGGTAAGAAAACGAAGATGGCTGTATACCGCTCCACCTATGTCCCAGTCTTGACAAATGGATGTGAGTCATGGGCAATGACTACAACCCATAAAAGCCAGATCCAAACCTCAGAAATGAGGTATCTGAGGAAGGTGGTTGAAGTAACAAGAAGAGACATGGTACGCAACCAGACGATACGTCAAGGCCTTAAATCCTACCCCCTGCAGACCCAAGTAGAACAGTCCCAACTAAGATGGTTTGGCCATGTCTGCAGAATGGGAGAAGATCGGATACCACGACAAGCATGGGAAACAAAGAGCCAAGGATCCAGACCCCGAGGATGACCCAGAGTCCACTGGGAGGACAACATTAGACAATCTTTGAAGGACCGAGGACTAGAATGGAACCAGGCCAGGAGGAAGACAGCCGATAGGATAGTCTGGCGCTCTCTCTTCCAAACCTCTACACCTCACGGTAGAAGGGGAACGACTAAGTAAGTAAGAATACAGGACGGAATCTCACCTATAAAACATTATCATCACTAGCAGTGGATTTTTCATTTTATTTATCAAACTTTCACATTAGGTAACATAATTCTCTTTTCATGTTCACACTTCACAGTTTATGGCCATTCGTCACACAGCTTAAAGTCCATTGTTGTAAATATCTGGGAATCAGGTGGAAGTGGCAGTACTTTTTCTTCTTCTTCAAATAGCATGTCGGCTGGATAGGTGATCATGTCTCTCCACAACATCCTGTCCCCAGTGCTGTTTATTAATTCTGTTGTCTTCTTTCATTGCCACAACACAATCTGTCCAGTATCTTTTCTCTCTCTTTCTTTTTCTCCTTTATCTTTCTTTTTCCTTCATAAAGTCTGGTTGTAACAATATATTTTAACTTTCATCTTCTCATAACATGCCCAATGAAAATGGCTAGTTTCCTTCTAATACAAGTAATAAGCATCTGTTGTGCACTTGCATCTTTTAGGATTATTGGTAACACATAAATATAGAATAGAACAGCCTAGTAAAACACATTCCAAAATTATGAAAAAATAATGTGTAAAAAAATATATATTTATGTAAGTTTATGAAGAGAGATTTTAAAATAGTAACAAATATATGTTCATACATACAACATCACTGGAGATTAGAGAGATGTGGTTTTAAAATAGAAGAACCTTAAAAGTAATAGGTGCAGCTGAAAATTCAAGTGAAGATTCCTTAAAGAAGTAAATACGAAAATGAAAACTACAAAAATCATTTGAAAAAAATGTCTTGCAAGAGGTAAGTTATTTAACATTATGATAACAGGCAAAGTTAATATAAGAGGCATAGCTGACAAGAAGGCCAGAACATGTCAAGGAGACTGTGTAACAACACTGCATACAAGACAAGACGATGGCAGATAACAAAATTGCAGTTTTTTTTAGTAATAAGACTGCCTGCATAAGGCAGGAATGGGGCATTTGAAAATGTTTAGCTTATGAATTTAGCTGTAAACTTACCTGGATGCTCAAATCTTTGTGGCAAACTCTTCGTGCGATAAAATTCGGATGTCTTGGCATTAACCGGAACACCACCTGGTCCAATTTCCTGAAAAAAGTTGAAATGTGAGCACTTAGAATTTTAGCTTTTTTTTTATAATAACATTATAAGTTATAATATTTAAACTTCAATTTAAACTAATTTCTAATACGAAAGAAGTCTGTATTTTTGGAGAATGAACATTTACAGGAATTAACCCCAAGAGAAAATCTAGAGCAATGCCTCTAAGATATGGTCAGACATCTCTTGTATTACCTTTCTGTCAACACCTGTGATTCAGTTTTAAACACATTGCTTGCACGAACAGCTAGTAAAGCTGAGACACAATGCTGTAGTCTGGGTTGCATGTGATTTTTTGTAATTGTTGCACCTCTTTTTGCACACCACAAAGCGTTCATTATCTAGGAACTTTGTTGTGCTCAAAAGGACGTTGCTAAGTGCGTCATTACACGTAAGAATTATGACGTGAGTGCTCATGCACGGCAATGAAGAGAGATCGTTTTGTGAAGCCAACCGAGATGGCTTGTTTTAAAATGTGTCGCTGGTGTCTGCTTAGATATTCATTATGTGATATTCTTGGATGTGTCAATATTATCTATTTCTTTATTGGAACCCATGGACGATGTTACTTGGATAATAATGATTATGACTTAATGTACGAACTGCGACGGACTTACACAGAATATGCCGATTATCTATTGATCTCAAAAAGTGTAACAGTCAAAATGAGCGTTGGCCCACTGCTGTTGGCCTATGGATTTTAATGAAATTGTCAAGAGTTGAACGTAATAAATTTGTACTATGTCTGTACACCATGAGTCGAGGTACTTATTCCTAAGCGTAATACTTGGTCATTGTTTGTGTTAAACATAATCTTCATAATACTTCAGGGACCCAAAGACGCAGCAATAGAGAACGCAGTCAGCGACTCATAGCTTGACTGCCTGCGTCAGGACCAGCGAACCAGAGCTGGTCAAGACCGCACTCCACCTCCACGTGGTGGTCCTGGAAACAGTCTGCAGCAGTGCAGTCTGGCTGAGCGAGTGTGGATCGAAATGGGAAGGCAAACCCGGTCCTAAAAAAAATGCCGTGCAGAAGTCGGATGTGTCGACCAAAAGGTGCAGATATCACAGCTTAGGCGTAAACAGACACAACGCAACCACTGTCCTTTTCAGGACGAACGAAGAAGAAGAAGATAATACTTCAAAACTAACCCCTAGAAGAATGTGGCATTTAAGAAGGTGAAACTAAACGTCACAATAATATCATGTGCAATCTTGTGCAAAGGAGTGGCTGTTGTTCTGTAATGTCTTTAAAAGGCTATTGTCACTGAGGCCATTACTGCCTTTGAATTAAGAGGAAATCAAATATTCATGCGTAAGTACACAATTTTAGTTAATTTTTAAAAAGTTTTTTAATGTCTCTACACTTTGCAACTCATTCTAACCCATGAGCCATATGGTGCACCAGTTAACTATTTAGAATTACCTACAGGCTATATGGTGCGCCCACTGGAAACAAGTTCAAATTTGAAATCTGAAAATACCTGGCCATAAGCTAGTTTAAATCATGTGTACACTTCTTGTTGATCACATATTTCAAACTAGTAGAGAGAAGTATTCTGCTGTTTAAATTTGGTGTATTTTAACAATTTTAATGTTGCTAGGTAGTTTATTTATAAACAATGTAGTCACAGACATTACAGTCTCAGACTATCAACTTATCAGCTGCAACAAATTATATCTAATTATAGGCATGATATTTTTAAGTAATAAATTAATTAAATGGAGTGGGACAGAACTGGGTAGGTGGGATTCTAGTTCACCAAAAGAAAAAGAAATTATAAAAATTAGAATTTTCATTTGTTGATGATAAAACTTCTTGGATCAATTTTCCATTGAGTATATTTTTTAAAATCTGGAGCTTGAAATTAAGGAGTTGAAATAGGCATGTGTAAGAAGTTAATTTAAAAAAGAAAAAGTTTTTAAAAGTTTCTACATTTTGCAAGACGCAACAAACAATTTTTTAGATCATATAAGAAATCATTGCTTTTCACAACCTTCCTCAGCTAATTTCCTAAAGTTTGATACATAATGTTTGTCTGTTTAATTAATTTGTATGAGTATTGCCTGTTTTTAAAACATCATTTAAGAAAAATAATGCATCCATTTTAGGGCCTAGGTAAATCCCCACCCAAAAAAAAATTAAAATAACAGCCTGGGATAGAAAGAGTTAACAATGTGAACTAAAGTAAATAACTGGCGTGATAAACAGCACCAAGGAACATAAGCTGGGGAATGATCTGATCCCAAGTCAGTGAGCATGTCAGTAAAGAAAAAGTATGAGACCACCCATTTAAAAAAAAACCAGGAAGTAGGCGTCCGAATTGTGCCAGACAGACATAAAGATATCCATAAAAGGGGGAAATCTGAGAAATAAATGCCTGTTGCCATTTGATGTTTTATCAGACTTCATAATTAATTAATTCCCCATTTCAGTTGATAAGAAATGAGTGATCGCAGATAGGCTGTACCTGATGACACTTCATTTAAAAAAAAAAAAAACTGCCTTCAGAGAAACGGGACATGCTTATGAATGGGGTACCTATAATTAGTTATGGTTCGAATTTTTTTTACACTGCAAACACGGCATACATGAAGCTTGAATTGATTTAATTTTGCAGTACATAATGTCCTGCCTCATCGGTAATCTCCAAGCTGTGCGTTATAAATTATTGTGGTAACAGAAATGAAGCCGCATCTTCATGACCTATAAGATAGTTAGCATTGCTGGAGATGCCAACGAGGGCTGAAAATTAACATTGTGCTTACCGAAATAAATAGACTTACTTGTTAATTATTAGCAGCGAGTTTAAAACATTTTTTTTCAAAACAAGGTGTCAACATACCTCAAGGGTTGTTGTCATGATTACTATGTGCTACTCAAAATGTTAATTGAGAAGGGACACTTTCTTCTACAGGCAGATCAAAATAACATTTGCCAAAGTAGCTAGTAGCAACAGGGGACGCTACTCTCCCATTGGAGAATAACATTTAAGCAAAAACAAAATACATTTATAAGAGAATTTATTTGTGTTAGAAAATGACAAAATTTTATAATACATCGAATGAGAACTTTAATATAAGCTTGTCTGATGTTCAGGTTCTTCATTATTTGTTACCGCGTGTGATTTGTTTGTTAATTACAATAAAAATTATTTTTCGTTTACATGAAATTCGAAAACTATGAATTCAGTTATGTAATAGCAAAACTTTTTTATCAGTTTGTTTGCAACATGAGTGCCAAGTGTTCTGCGGTTTCATGGGCTGATGTGATGAAATGAAGCATTTTGAGTGGGATGGTTTCTCCAGTCTTTCAAATGAAACTGTGAAGGTGAGAAACATTCCTTAAGTTTAATATACATTAGTATAAACTTACACACGCACAAAACTATTAAAAATACAATTTAATTAGGAATATAAAATAAATACTCGCTCTTGTTTACCGCATCCCGGAAGGTGAGCAAAAGTTAGAACACTGTACCTTACCATGCATGACGTAGAAGATGATTATGAAGGGTTGGACATGGGTCTTGCTACCCCAGCCTTATGGACCCAAAAATATTTTCAACATTAACATACACCAAGCAAGTAAATCAACTCGGCCATCCCAGAAGGAAGATATTTCATTCTCATGTAATATGACGTAGTGCATAGACAGCCGAAAGGAGTCTAGACTGGCGACTCATATATTTTCCTCTAAGACCATCTCCAGACTGGGCATCTTGTATGCTCAAATGCTCAACAAGAGAAAACTGCTCAGAAGGCAGCAGAAATATGAATGTGTAAGTCGACATCATGGATATACTGAATAGGAAAGACATTGAATTTTTGCTGGGTGACCTAAATGCAAAGGTAGGAGCAGACAATGGAGACTTCGAAGAGATCATGGGAAAACATAGACTTGGGACAAGGAACAAAAATAGAGAAATATTCATAAGCTTCTATGCTTCAAAACAACTTACTGCAGGAATGGGGTGTTTCCATGTAAAAGAATAAATAAAGCAACATTGATCACCAGACCATAGAACCAAGAAAACCATCATTACATGTGTAGAAAAGCATAAGTGGCATCAGATCACCATCTTCTGTTTGCTAGAATAAAAGATGGTTAATGCTTCAGCAACCCTTGCATGAATGTTATGAATACTAATTAGTTGTGGTTGTATCATATTCTAATGACAATATACTGACATCATTTGTGGAGGTTGTGAACAATTCATTTAAATATAGCTAAAGTTGGTTCTTATATATATATATATATATATATATATATATATATATATATATATATATATATATATATTATATATATATATATATATATATATATATATATATATAGGGTAGAAAGACAGAGGTCATTACACTCAGTGTGGCAACACTGAGCCCATAACAGTGAGGAATCAGAAACTGGAACAGACAGACACCTTCACATACCTAGGATGCATAGTAACACCAGATGGCAGAGCAAGCAAAGACATCAATAACAGAATGAACAAAGCAAGAACAGCCTTTGTTAGTCTAAACAACATCTGGAAGTCCTCTCAGTACAGCACAAACACAAAATTAAGATTATATCAGAGCTGTGTACTTTCTGTGCTTCTCTATGGTGCGGAATGCTGGAGAGTAACAGAGAAGGAAATGTTGAAATTATCCTCTTTCCACACAATTTGCCTAAGAAAAATTCTCCAAATCTTTCGGCCGAATACCATCACCAACTAAGGACTGCTTACTCGGAGCAACCAAGAGGACATGCACACCATCATAACTGGCAGACACTGGAGTTGGGTTGGCCATGTCCTCAGAAGAGACCCCGATGCCATCACAAAGAACAGCTATGCTTTGGACCCCGGAAGGAAACGAAAGAGAGGCAGACAAAGAATAACTTGGCGGAGAACTGAGGAGGCTGAGATGCAAAGAGTGGATCAGAGCTGGGGTACTGTATGAAAGATGGCTGCTGACCGAGCAAATTGGAAGCAGTTTTGTTGTCACCCTACAAGACACCACCAGGCGTGATGGCCACTGACTGTTTTGTCGGTCGGCAGCTAAGGATCAAAGAAGAATAAGGTAGAGCATCATTTATGCACTTTGTATGCACTAATATTAATGTAAATATGCAAGATAATGCAAATCAAATGTGACTAAAACAATCGTTAAAATAAATACATTATTTTTTGTTATATTTCATTTATTTGATACATTAACAGTATAAAAATGTTATATGAATATTTTATAACAATCTTTCTTCTTCTTCGATCCTTAACCACCGACCGTCAAAGCAGTCAGTGGCCATCACGCCTAGTGGCGTCTTGTCGGGCAACAACAAATTGATTCCACTTTGCACGGTCGGTGGCCATCCTTCGTACAGTGCCCCAACTCTGGTTCATTCTTTGCATCTCAGCCTCCACAGTCCTCCGCCAAGTTGTTTTTGGTCGGCCTCTCTTTGCTTTCCTTCAGGGGTCCAAAGCATAGCTGTTCTTGTGATGGCATCAGGGTCTCTTCTGAGGACATGACCAACTGTTGCGTGATAAATTCTCGCAACATCGTTTTATTTCAATATCTGTTTTATAACGCAAGGGCAACAACTGCTTGTAATTTATAGTCACTTTTCTCGGTAAGCATTTGTCTTCTCGCGTTGGTATCGAATGCAGTTAACTTTTGAGCTGTGGTCATTTTTGCGCTGGACTGCGCATGACGTGTCTTGCTTGTTGGTCGATCGGTTTCCGCCCACCACTAGTGGGAGTGAGCGATTTGGAATGGCGAAAGAGATGCCTCGTTGAAGAGGGGATCTCCGCTATTTTTGTTCTGTCAGGGATGTGTAGTCCTCTTATGGATATTTCGTTTATTCGGGATAATACCTCTAGTGTATTTGCACATGCCGGGAGGCGTGATATTTCTGTGTATTTCATGAAAGCAAGGTAAATTGACTTTTTCATTAACTCTATCGATTTTGGGTCGTGAGCGATTTCGATTCATAGCCTGTCTCCGAAAGTCGTCGTCACGAGATGTTCTTTTCCAGCTCACATGTCGCTGCATTGTACTGCATCGGTTGATGCATGTACCAAGGACCATTACTTGCTACTTTGTTAAATGAACTAGGTTTAGAAAACCTTTATTATCTAGAGGATATTCTTGAGGACATTATTTATACTTCGGCAGACGTGTCTGTCTTGCTGAAGTCAAACTAAGGAGAGTGAACTGATCTCATACATCTGGTTATCTCCTGGCTGTTATAGAAAAGGATGGAGTTGTTCACCTGACTACATTTACAGCACTTTGAAATATAACATGCATCTGACTCATCATTGTAATGCTGTCTACCGTTTATTGCTGTATTGAATGTTGCTGTGATAATGACTGTTTGATGTGCCTACACATTTGCGTAACCATTTTGTCACTGTGGCGTCCACAATAAATAATGAAGAAAAACGTCAACGGCTGTTTCAAGACTCATTGACTTTATACGTCGTGAGTTTACTGACGTCCTATGTGGATTGCCCTGTTATTGTTGCATGAACATTGTTTTGACTGAACACATCTACACACTACACAAAACCAGACATGCGGATGCCATCCATCATCATATGGCATCACGCATCATTTGGTGGCCATAAGCTGGTTTGATTCTGGTACTAGCAAACACGGGGTCCCTTACCCACTTCATTTTCAACAAGAATTCATCAGCATCCTTCAAGAAATTAACATTCTTCAATACAGTCAACATCTTCAAAATTTTCAAAGTACTCGGCGTTGCCCGGTAAAAGTCAAAATTTCAATTTTTTGACGGAAACAAGAATTTGACAGTACCCGGCGTTGTTACATGTTGCCGGATAACTCGGACTGCTGTTATCTTTTACGCAAGTCAAGCAAGTTGCTGCTGTCAAGGTTCCAGTGCTGTCGTTTTTTGAGAAGGTCAAGTGCCGGTTGAAACGGGTTGTTTTCTGAAGAAGGCCAAATACCGATTTCCATCAACTTACTTTTGGATTAGAAGGTCAAGTGCCGAAACAACTCAACACACAGTATGTCAGAAGCTCTTGTACCATCGTGTTAGCAGTGGAAGCAGTTCAGATGTGCCATCATCGTTGGAGCTTCGCTCTTTAGGACGTTGATTGACATCCGTTTTTCTGCTGTTCTACGATTGGAAGCCTATAAGTTAAGTGGCCTGTTTGTATGTAAACTGTGCCCTTATACTTCTGCTGAGTCTTCTGTGTATCATCTCATTCTATATGTTATATGTCTATATGTTATTTGTATATTTATATGTTTATATTTCAGCGGGTTCTCGGTTGGGTGGTGTCTCCGTTAGATTATGCCACGTCATAGAGGTCGTCTATTGTGAGCGTTTTCTGTAGGGTTTGCAAATTTCCGATACTGGAATTTGCTAAGCGACTTCTGTTGCTATTTATGTTAGCTGTGATGACATGTTTTAATATTGTTTTCGTTATTATTTCACATTCTTTAGTTTTGTTGTGATTTGTTTGTATTTGTTAGCCTACTCTTGTCTATAATTTAGTTTCATACAACATTTTTGTTTATACACTGTGGTGTCATGTATTTTGTTTAATTCTATCGCAGATATCGTCACATTTTTTGTGATATTTCATTAATTTCTGCTTTATTTTTAGTTGATTTCTGCGAAAGTTTTTGTATTGTTGCTGATCTTTGTTATTGTTTACATTGTTATTGTTTACATTGTTTGTATTGTTTACATTTTCAATGTTTACATTCTGCATGTGTTTACATAGTCATTGTTTACAGTTATAGTAATTAGTTAATGGGCTATGCTAATGCACTGTTACTACTATACTGATGATAAATGAATGATGAATAGTGTCGTGCACTATTGAATGAGAAGTGCACTTATGATCAAGATTTGAGTGCTGATATTTCATATACAAGTTCTTTGATTGGAGACTTGTTTCCCACAGAGACTGGGATAATATAATGTGATGTGAATATACAAGTGCTTAATTAAGACTTGTTACACTTAGGTTTGAAATAAATTAGTTAATTATTTCAGGTTTTGGACTCATATGTTAGACAACATGTCTACATTTGAGCACTTTATTGAGCAGGGTAAATTGCTTGGGAAGACTGGTGATAAGTTAGAAGAATTTGCAACTGCTCGATATGATAAAGCAATGGAAGCTGAACAAAAGAAACTGCATATGGAAGCTGAACAAAAGAAACTGCAGATGCAGGTGGATGAAAAGAGATTCCAAATGGAAATGGAAAAAAACAAAAAAGGGAATCAGAAGCTGAGGAAAGAAAGCTACAGCTAGAGGCTGAGAATAAAAGACTTGAAAAAGAAAAAAGAAGCTGAAAATAAAAGACTTGAAAAAGAAGCTGAAAATGAAAGACTTCAAATGCAGGCTCAAGCTGAAGAAAGGAAGTTACAAAGAGAGTCTGATGAGAGGAAAGCAAAAATGGAACATGAAGAAAAACTCTTAGCTTTAGAGTTGGAGAAATTGAAATTGACGAGCATGAGTAATGGTAATGATTCAAACAAGGGTTCATCTTCTGGGAAGGCTAATAATGATACTTTTAAGATTAAGTTACCAACATTTAGTCCTTCCAGTGATGACATAATGTTCTATCTGGACAGATTTGAACAAGCATGTACAGCTCATAACATAGACAAAGCAAAATATGTTTATCAGTTATCAGGGATACTGACAGGTAAAGCTCTAAGTATATTAAATATGGTGGATGAACCTGACAAGAGCAATTATGAGGTTGTCAGGGCCGCTTTGTTAAAGAAATATCAGCTTAACGAAGACGGCTATCGTCTACAATTTAAAAACATGTTACCTGAAAATGGAGTTGAATTCTCCGAGTTTATTGCAAGAATACGCATTACTTTCTCACGATGGGTTGAACTATCTAAGACGGAAAAAACTTATGAAGGACTTATGGACTTAATACTTAGAGACAAAGTCATGTCGTCTGTCAATGAGTCTTTCCTTGCTTTCCTTCATGAACGTAAACCTAAAACAATAAAAGAAATGGAAGATTTCTGTTGCCAATACGTAACTGCGCACCCACACATAACCATGGGTAACTCTAAGGTGAAAGAAGGTTTACCAGTTGCTTCGGCAGCTCCGTATGGTCAAAACTTTGCTCGTAGATCCCAACAAAATTTTGATAGAAAGGGCAGCGGTAATTTCTGTCAAAATCATGGAAACCAATTTCATGGTGATTCTTCTTCGAAGAATTGGAGACAACCTGATAGTGGTCGTTACTATCACCCTAATAATTATAAGCATTTCAAAAGAGGATATGGTAATAGAGGTTATTCCTGCCGAAGACCTCAGAACCAAACAAATAGATGTTCGCATCAATGTGAACATGATAGTAATCGTGGAAACTGGAATTCGAACCAGTATAACAATTACAATAGAGACAATAATAACTGCAGAGATAATAATAACTCTGATAACTTCAGAGGTAATAATAGTCGGGGTAGATCTCAACACAAAAAAAAAGAGATATCAGCAGGCTAATGCTGTACAACAGGAAACTGAGGGAGCCTGTAATCATGTTGTTGATAGTAAAAACTTTGACGCTGTCACTAGTTCTGCTTTTGACTTTGAGAGAGCAAACAAATGCCCCCAATGCAGTACTTTATTCGAACCGGGTACCATAACTACTTTGAGTTGTGGTCACCCACTTCCCGCTCTTCCTGCTGCTGTTGCGCATGACGGGAGGGGTTCTTTAATTCTACATAAGGGTCTTGTTAATGATACTCCGGTCTCACTACTTTTCGATTCCGGATGCACCACTATTGGTGTTAGACAATCGCTTGTAGATCCATCTTGTGCTACAGGAAGGGTTATTAAATGTGTCACATTTGGCGGCACTCTAGAAAAATATCCTACTGCTGTAATTCGCATTGCCACTCCTTTCTTTACTGGAGATGTGCATGCTTGTCTCTTACCTAATCCTATTGCGGACCTTATTATTGGTCGTATTCACGGAGTTAGGGAGTGTACCCCACAGCAGATTGCTGCTTGGGAAGATAATAACATGCAAGCTACAAATGCAGTAGTTACAAGAGCACAAGCTCTACAAACACCCGAAACTTCACTGAATAGTGATAATGAAGTTGATAGCCAAGATAGTCACTTAGTAATTACTCGTGACTCTTTCATAAAATTGCAAGAAGAAGATCCTTCTTTAAAAAAATTCTTCGTTCTTGCGAAGAAAGGTGATCCGAATCAGGATACAAATAGAAAATCTTGGATTGCAATGAGAAACGGCGTACTTGTACGTATGGTACAAGATTCGACTACGTCGGCACATTCGCAAATTCTTGTTCCCAAGAGCATGAGAGTCCAAATATTACAACATGCTCATGACTCGCAATGTGCTGGACATATGGGTTTTGCCCGTACGAAGTCGAGAGTCCTTGCGGCTTTCTTTTGGCCTTTTGTCAATAAGGACATTCGTATTTACTGCCGATCATGCAAGGTATGTCAGGAGGTCAAATCTAGAGGACCACGACATGCTGCGCCTATCCAGGCTGCTGACATTCCTATTCGGCCGTTTCAGAAAATGGCCATAGATATTATTGGCCCTTTTAAGGTCAAGTCGGCCAGAGGACATCAGTTTATCCTTACATGTGTCGATATGTGCACACGTTGGCCAGAGGCTATTCCTCTTAAGAGCATATCTACTACAGATATCGCAGATGCTCTTTGGTTGATATTTTCTCGCTTGGGGTTCCCCAGAGAAATATTGTCAGACCATGGCACTCAACTCATATCTGACACTATGTCACAGGTAATGTCTACCTTACATATTGAACGATCTCTCAGTAGTATCTACCATCCTATGTCTAATGGGTTAGTTGAGCGTCTGAATAGAACGCTCAAGACTTTGCTTGGTAAGATAACTGAAGATCATCCTCAAGATTGGGACAGGGTTTTTACCCGCGGCTCTCTTTGCCTATAGAGAAGTCCCTAATGAACACACAGGATTTTCTCCCTTCGAACTTGTCTTTGGCGCGCGTCCACGCGACCCTATGTCTTTATTACACGATCTCATCACTGCCGATGATATTAGCGATGAAACTCAATCCTCATATGAGTATGTCATTGCTCTTAGACAAAAGATCATTGAGGCATGTAAGCTAGCAACTGCTTCATCAGAAATTGCTAAAGAGAAGGCAAGGCAGTTTGCTAACAAGAATAGATGTCTACGACAACTTTGTCCAGGTGACAAAGCATTCGTCCTACTCCCCAGTAGGGAAAATAGACTTCTTATTGCATGGAAAGGTCCGTATGCAATAGTCTCTCGGATTTCCGATGTTGACTATGTGGTCGATATTGATGGAAAGCATAAAACTTTCCACATAAACATGCTTTCGGAATTTCACGAACGTCCGGACTATTTGCTGCCTATTTTCCAGGCAACGGATGATGCTCCTGCACCTCACGGTCATTATTCATCCCTGTCTGTCATTCAGGATGAGGAAGCTACCTTCTCTGATGTCAACCTTCCCCTTCCAGTGGTTCCATTACATTCCACGGAATCTTGGAAAAACGTTTCTGTTTCTCCTAATCTTTCTGGTGACGAACATCGACGAGACTTGTCGATGTTACAAACATTTCAGGATGTTCTCACTGACATTCCTGGACACACAGATGTCATAGAACATGACATAATTCTTACCGACAATAATCCAATTAGGGTTAGGCCGTATCCTATTCCTATACACTTTCAGTCGCAAGTGGAAAAGGAATTGGATGAAATGATTCAATTAAATATAATTGAACCATCGACTTCACCATATTCTTCTTCCATGGTTATTGTCCGGAAGAAGGATAAGAACATACGAATTTGCGTTGATTATCGCAAATTGAATCAGGTCACAAAGTTCGACGCTGAACCGATGCCTTTGTTAGAAGATCTACTGATTAGACTTTCTAATTCTAGATTCTTCACTAAACTTGACTTGTCTAAAGGTTATTGGCAAGTGCCTTTAGCAGAGCATGCCAAACCTCTTACTGCTTTTTCTACACCTAGGGGTCTATTTCAATGGAATGTTATGCCTTTTGGTCTCATGAACGCCCCTGCCACTTTCGTTCGCATGATGCGTCGAATTCTGTCACATCGTTCGGATGTCATCGCATACTTAGATGACATCTGTCTCTTCAGTGATACCTGGGAAGATCACTATTTAGGGTTATATGACTTACTGTCCACTCTACGTGAGAATAATTTGACAGCAAAACCTTCTAAAGCTTTTGTTGGTTTTGGTGAAATCTCTTTCCTGGGTCATCGTGTTGGTCATGGTCTCTTGAAGACAGAAGACCACAATACTTCCAAAATACTGAACATCTCTGTTCCTAAAACGAAGAAACAAGTTAGGAGTCTCTTAGGTTTAATTCAATTTTATGGGAGATTTATTCCAAATTTATCTTCGATCATGGCACCTCTCTCAACATTGTTGAGAAAGGTTCGCCTAATCTGGTCCGTTGGTCTGAAGAATGCCAATCTTCACTAGACCAAATCAAGAATATATTTTCTTCTCCTCCCATCTTAAGATTACCTACTCTTGATAGGACTTTTGTTCTTCGGAGTGATGCTTCATCCACTGGGATTGGAGCAGCACTGATGCAAGAATATGCAAATACCCTCTGCATCCTGTTATGTACATTTCTAGAAAACTAAATGCGGCAGAGAGGAACTACTCGGTTTTAGACCGTGAGTTGTTAGCGATGGTTTTGGTCAATTCTAAAGCTACAAAGATTCCTCCTGGGCGCACATTTCATTCTAGAGACTGATCAGAAAGCTCTTACAGCTATTCAGACTAAGAATTTGAAGAGTTCGAGATCCACTCGATATGCTATAGCTCTTCAACCTTTTCACTTCACGGTACGAGCTATCCGTGGTGCGGATAATGTGATGGCTGACATTTTGTCTAGATGCCCACATGACTCCAACTAATACTTCTGTCCTATATTTCTATATATTACAGAGTCATAACACACCTATATTTCTACAATAGATTAGCACATCTGTACTTACTTTATATGTACACACTATCGTGCTTTGTTGTCATCTTCTTCTGTTCGTTTTTTTAAAATGATAGAGGAGGACTGAGTAGTTAATATAAGGGCCGTTAGTTTACTAAACAGCCACAATTATTAATAATGTATTGTACCTTATGAAGCATATTAGTTATTAATTAGCATTATATTGCTTGTACTTTCTCAGAATGTCATTGTTGAGCTGAGGACTTACCTTACGAGTTCTAGATTGTGTACTTACCCTCGGAATACCAGAGCATATGTCCTGGATCGTCATGTAGTTTAACTTTACTATGTACTTATGTCATTACATGTCAAAGAATGTACTATTTAAATTTTCCTATCAGATTTGTACATCCATTTTTAAAGACAATATTAGAGTATGCTGTTTAATGATGATTATAGTACCTTGCATACGTATATTGTGTTTACATGCTAACGTGATGTGTGTTGGTGACACCTCCCCGATGTGAATATTTTTTGAGACATATTTATTTTTCTGTTGAGGTATATCCTCACCAGACACTCTATAATTAGCCTCATGATTGGCAATTTAGTTAATTATCAGCGCA
>JAMPIV010004297.1:0-211246 GCA_024509875.1 Oreohelix idahoensis
TTGTCTCTGAAGTATATGAATACTTAACCACTACTAACACAGAGTTATCTGTATATAATCGTATATAATTAACATATTAGCAATTAACAATATAATATCAAATCCAAGTACTACTACATATCGCCATTACTACCTATTTAAAAGCATGCATACTATCACATTAGACAAAAGATTAAACTGACAACGCTGGAAACAAATCAGGAAAAAGACAACATATGTAAAAAGTCATAAAATCTTACCATATAATAAAACAGGTTTTGTTTCCACCTGTCGCCTGAACAGTACAGGACGAGAGGCAGTCACATAGAACTGCTGTACAGATTAAAAAGAAAGTCAGAGAAGAACTACAGGTACGAACATAATCATACTGAACTAAATAAGAATTCCACGACAATATGTTACTCGACAGCACAGCTAAACAAATAAGAAAATATTAATCTCAGTCAGAGCGGAAATACGACAGCACTAAATGCTGAATCCCTGAAAGAGATCAATACAATCAAAATCTATAGAACGACGACAACTAAATTCATCCAAAGATATAATTGAGTGTCGCCCACACCGAAGAAAACATTAAAACATAAAAGATACACAAAAATTAAGATGTGCCTGACATTTTTAGGACCGGAGACCATGACCCTACAATCATATATTCGCTTATATGATTAAAATCCACGACCCCCAATCCTCGTTGTAAACAAAAAGCATCAACCTCGCAAAGTGGCCTTGAATCTATGCAATAAGCGCGGGTCAAGGAAAGAATGTAAAGTCTGGTTGCACAACGCGTTATAAGTGTCCTGTACAGACGTTCCATGTTCCTGATTACGAAATCCAAGTAGTCAGCAAATCTGTTTGATGACGTACGTAAAAGATTAAATCATCCTTCCTACCATTGCAGACAAACGAAATGATTTCTCGGACAATCAGGGTTGAAAGACTTGTCAGACTTGAAAGACCCAAAAGATTGGTTCTGGATACCGTCATGCTTCTCACGATTCATATTATTGGTATAATAAATGTCCACTTGGTAAGTTTATTTTAGGATTTACAAGTCCGTTCAGGTGACCTTGATGTAATGGTTCACTACACCGATTCAACGTGAAATGGCCTCGAGGTGACAATATTCTTCATAGTAACCTGTGTGACCGCAATATATTGTGTTGTAATTTCATATCTGTTCGTAGGCAGTCAAATGTGTGTTCAGCGACTTTAATAGAATAGATGTTGTTTGGTAATAACGTCTTCCCAACAGTCCAAGGTCTTGGCATGACCTCGTACGAAAAATTGCAATTTCTATTGATTCCACAAATTCGTGTGCTTGATATCTTGCGTACTTTCCACAGTACAGCATTGTACAAATTCCAAACAATTAATTCCTCTCCAACGGAACGAGCCTCCCATATCTGAGACGTTAAAAGTTTATATTCTTCAGTTGATTGTTTGTGCTCGTTTTCACCCTGTGTCTAGGTTTTTATATCCTAGGTCCACAAGATTCAGGACAGCCACAGTACCTCTTGTGACGAAACACTATGCACTATCTCAATTGGTCCACTTTAAATATAAACCAATGTGAGTCCATACATTATCCTAGATAAAGCATTGGCATTGTCCTTCCCGCTATCGGGAGAACGTCTCCTTGAATTTGTACAAACCATTGCATAAGACGTGCATTGGTCGTAAAAGTCTGTAAATATGTGAGTAATTGTTGGTCTGTATGTAAAGTGTAATAAGTACATACCCGGAATTTCTGTCAACTATTTAAAGTCCATATCACAGTTAGACAACTCTCTTCTCAACCAAAGACTACCTGGACTCAGCATCAGATAATGCTCTGTTCGGTAACAAATAGGATGGTACTCGCCATCAAAGTTCAAGTGTCCACCACATCATTTATTGATGCTACCTGTTACAACGAGAAAAGGTCGTCGTAAGTCTGGTTGTCACCCATTGGACTTGTAATCGTAACATGAAGATTGTGATATTATGTTATGTAAAGCATGATCACTCTATTCGTTCTATTCTGTTTTGTCAGACATACCCTAGAGCGTATAGGATACAAGTCAAAGAAGAAACTATACACCTAGGATAGAAGGTACAAGCCACAGCAAGCTTCATACTTGCCTATCAGTACTTACTACTGCAATTGTAATAGACATATACACCTCTGCCAAAAACTACAGAGTGTAAAAGGAATAATAAAAGTTCCACAGACCACACCAATCCGAAGGTCGAAATGAAAAGAATGGATAAGAAAGTACCAACTTACCGAAAAAAATAATAAAAATGACTCACCAGAATATATAGATGAATAAGTGAAGTCACCTTCCGGAAGAATGAAACCAGACGCGTGGTGCTAAATCGTGCACCACTCTGACATGTAGGCAGTAATACAAACACGAAGATCCATTTGGAAGACCCATAGCTTCGTGCGCATCGATATTAAGACAAAAGAAAACAAATGCGCCTAGAATTATGCACAGGAAAATGATGCGTATACAGAACATCAGCCGTGTGCAGGAAATATGCACGTACGCATCAGATTGTGCGATGTGGTAAATGTCGCATCTGCATGGTGCGGGTTTGTGTATTCTTTCACCACAAGACCAACTTCGGAAAGAGCGAAGTGGGAAACAAAGGTTGTTCCTGGTTATACTGGACTGAATAGAATTGTCCTCAGTCAATTCATTATGTGTTGTGTTGGACTGACGTGCATGCTGATCTTCACAATCATGAATATTATCAGAGCATGCAGTCTTTGGGCATGTTGTACCCAATGTAACACTAGGTTTAGCCTGCATTACCTCATTAAAAGAAGAATTAACCTTATTATTGTTAGTCCAATGTGTGTCATCCTCATCACATCTCTCTATCTTTTTATGGCATACGTTATAATGATCAGGTTGATCAAATAACTCTTTCTTTTCAATAGATATATAATGATCTGACAAATCAATGTCACTGGCATGTCGTCTCCATGAACCATCAGAAAAACCATGCTTACGATATGAAGCACTGGATGGATGGAAATTATATCTCCCTCGAAAAGAGACTTTCCTTTTGTTATCTTGTATATATTTATTGACATACTTTCTAGCATTCGCTAATGGCAATAAATGTCCCACAGAAGAATCTTGTTGGTGAGAATTAGATATATTTTTGTCAATGTACTGACAAGTTGCACTGAATTGTGTGTGCATAGAAGAAGTTAGTTTACTCGTTTCTGCAGCTTGTTGTGTTCTAGCGTTAGCCAAAGATGGGTGATCTCTCTCCCACTTAAGGATATCATGTTTAGAACATTCCTTAACACCATTTATGTTACCAATAATCAAATCACAACAGGGTCGATCGAGACCACACACTCTAACTCTTCCTGAAAAGAAAGGAGTGTCTATTTTCACATCTGCCAGCGGATAGCATTCAATGGTTCCACCGAAAGTTACGCACTTTATAGAGGTTCCCGTAAAGCAAGAAGAAGGAATTAGTGCCTTCCTTAGGCCAATGGTGGTGCAACCGCTGTCACGTAAAATAGAAACAGGTGTGTCAAAAACAAAACCTCCATGGATCACAAGTGAGCCCACCCCATCATTTAAAGACAAAACTGGCAGAGCATGTCCACATCTCAGACGTGGAGTAGATCCAGGTTGAAATAGAGTCATACATTCTTTGCAATTACCACTATTTTCCAGATCAAAACTACATGCATTGGCATGAGTATTATTCTCATTATTGGAAATATTATCATTACCAACGTCAAGCTGACAAGCGTGAGCTTGCGATCTTCCTCTACTTTGACTCCTAGAAAAATGTGTTCCTCTCCGATCCACTGGACAGTCAGACCGATAGTAACTCTTTTTGTCCGTGCGAGAAGAATCATCACGAGATGGTGGTGAGACATGATGTTTGTTATTGTAATTACTGTTATTGTAATCATTACGTGAGGGTGCCGAAAAATGATGTTTGTGAGTGTAATTATTATTGGAGTATTGATTATTTCTTTGCCATGACTTTTTATTATTATGGTTAAAGTTGCGTCTCTCTATACCCCGTGAGGGCGAATGATTATGAGGGAAATTATATCTACCTCTATAGGAATTTTGATAGTCATCCCTATACCGTCGGTCCATGCTGCGAGTGCGTGATCTATCATGAGTGACCACACAAGCTGGCAAAGTTTCTAGGACCTTCGTCTTACCTAAAGGCAAGTTTGGGTGTGCGACCGAAAATTGTTGAGCTAATTTTTCCATTTCTCCTATATTTGTGGGCTTCCTTTCTTGAAGGAATGAGAAAATTTCAGTATTTACCGAAGATAAAATTTTGTCTCTTAAGAAGAGATCATAAAGACCTTCGAAAGATTTAGTAATATTAGACAGTTCAATCCATCTGTTTAGACACATCTTCACTGAAGACACAAAGTCTTCGACATCCTTACCTTCCACAGGACCCATCGATTTAAATTTTAAACGATATCCTTCCTCATCTAAACAATATTTGCGAAGAAATACTGATTTTATGGATTCATAGTCGTTCCTTTTATCATCGGCAATGTTAAAAAAAGTTTGTAAACTTTCACCAGTAAGTAACCCGACAAAATGTTCAGGCCATGAGGCCTTAGGTAAATTTAAAGCCGTAACTCTTGATTCAAATCTCAAAAGAAAGAATCCTATATCGTCATGTAATGAAGAAAAATTTGGTAATTTTAAATTAATGATCTTAGACGATCCTGTACCAGACGATTCTCTAGAAGAAGAAGATTGTAAACGCAATTTTTCTAACTCAAAAGTTTTTTCGCTTTCAAATTTCGCTTGTTCTGCAGCAATTTCTGCTAAACGAATTCTTTCCCTTCTCTCATGTTCCCTCTCTTCTTTCTCTCTTTCTTCTCTTTTTTCTTCTCTCTCTCTTTCTTTCTCTTCTTTGTATTCCGCTATTTCTTTATTTACATAGGCTATAAGATCATCACCCGAGAAATTCAAGTCCTTCCCATTTTGTATAAATCCTGCTTTAACTTTTACAAAGTCAGCCATAATGGACTCAAAGAGTAGTGGGATATAGATGCAAAATGAATATATATCCCACTTGTAGTCAAATGACTATACTTAGTCGTAAGGTAATTCAAACCTGTTTCAAAACCAACTGTATGTACAGTATTTATTCGTTTTGTGTGATATACTTGTCTCTGAAGTATATGATACTTATCCACTACTATCACAGAGTATCTGTAATAATCGTATATATTAACATATTAGCAATTAACAATATAATATAATCAAGTACTAAATATCGCCTTTACTACCTATTTAAAAGCATGCCATACTATCACATTAGACAAAAGATTAACTGACAACACTGGAAACAAATCAGGAAAAAGACAACACTGTAAAAAGTCATAAAATCTTACCATATAATAAAACAGTTGTTTCCACCGTCAATGAACAGTACAGGACGAGATACAATCACATAGAACTGCTGTACATATTAAAAAGAAAGTCAGAGAAGAACTACAGGTACGAACATAATCATACTGAACTAAATAAGAATTCCACGACAATATGTTACTCGACAGCACAGCTAAACAAATAAGAAAATATTAATCTCAGTCAGAGCGGAAATACGACAGCACTAAATGCTGAATCCCTGAAAGAGATCAATACAATCAAAATCTATAGAACGACGACAACTAAATTCATCCAAAGATATAATTGAGTGTCGCCCACAAGAAAACATAAAACATAAAAGATACACAAAATTAAGATGTGCCTGACATTTTTAGGACCGGAGACCATGACCCTACCAACATATATTCGCTTATATGATTAAAATCCACGACCGCCAATCCTCGTTGTAAACAAAAAGCATCAACCTCGCAAAGTGGCCTTGAATCTATGCAATAAACACGGGTCAAGGAAAGAATGTAAAGTCTGGGTTGCACAACGCGTTTAAGTGTCCTGTACAAGACGTTCCATGTTCCTGATTACGAAATCCAAGTAGTCAGCAAATCTGTTTGATGACGTACGTAAAAGATTAAATCATCCTTCCTGACCATTGCAGACAAACGAAATGATTTCTCGGACATCAGGGTTGAAAGACTTGTCAGACTTGAAAGACCCAAAAGATTGGTTCTGGATACCGTCATGCTTCTCACGATTCATATTATTGGTATAATAAATGTCCACTGGTAAGTTTATTTTAGGATTTACAAGTCCGTTCAGGTGACCTTGATGTAATGGTTCACTACACCGATTCAACGTGAAATGGCCTCGAGGTGACAATATTCTTCATAGTAACCTGTGACCGCAATATATTGTGTCGAAATTTCATATCTGTTCGTAGGCAGTCAAATGTCTGTTCAGCGACTTTAATAGAATATATGTTGTTTGGTAATAACGTCTTCCCAACAGTCCAAGGTCTTGGCATGACCTCGTACGAAAAATTGCTATTTCTATTGATTCCACAAATACGTGTGCTTAATATCTTGCGTACTTTCCACAGTACAGCATTGTACATATTCCAAACAATTAAGATTGTTTGTGCTCGTTTTCACACTGTGTCTAGGTTTATATATCATAGGTCCACAAGATTCAGGACAGCCACAATAGTTCATTAACGATACTTTCTATGACTCGAAGATTCCACACAACGATCAATATAACAGCTGGATATTTTAGTAACATTCCATTTATTATTCACGTAGACAATACATCATTACACAGCATGCATAATTAGGTAGATTCAGCAACTTCTCTAATCCGTAGGTCCATATAAACATTACTTCATTCCTATTCCTACCTTTAGTTGTATTTAATAAACATTAATATGTTTCAAGACACTTCTATTTTAACATTTCCCATATTTCTACCATTGGGTAGAATACACACACAAGTCGCCCATTCAGGGTCAAAACACGCTCTGTCCATTTTTCCTCCACACTGCTCACGTCATGTGCGCAATACACATATCGACAAATTACTATCGTGCTGCGCTCATCAGCACCAAAATCCTATACATTTTCTAGCGTGTGGCGTGCAATAGCCAGCGCCACAGTATGTATGTATGTATGTATGTATGTATGTATGTATGTATGTATGTATGTATGTATGTATGTATGTATGTATGTATGTATGTATGCTTATCTTTCGTGATGGCGGCAGGAAAAGACTCCTCTGCTCGATAGCCTCCCTGTGTTCTGGAGACACCTCACTGGTCACTATCTGGACCCAGGAGTATGCTGTCAGCCTCTAGGTTCAGCAAAGCTCAGACCAGGTGCTGCTCAATAACTTTAGGACCACGGTCCCTGAAACAAGAAGGTTGTACCTCCTATTTCAGAACTAATTTATAATAAATTTCCAGACTGAACACAATACATAACAAACACTGAGTTCAGAGCGGTAGGCCAACTGCTATCTTCATCTGAAACAATTTTCACCAGTATACTCCTCCCTAATGGTTACTACGCCTCTGCAATTCCAGCATTATTTCTTTCTAGTCAATAAGATAGGTGTCAGTGTACTGTTTGGCAATTCCATGTAGTTTTACGTTCCTCCGACACCTTCTGTTCAGGTTGGAGCACTATATAGGCTTTACCTCATGTTCGCTACTGAACCACACATATATACAGACATAATTTATCAATTTACATTCGGGAGCCGCGCTGGTGTAATGGCTTCGGCGTTGTACTGGCGATCAGGTGTTCATGGTTCAAACCCGGGCGTCGGCGTTTGAAGAAATGTTTACGGCCGGAAATTTGACTGAATAGCCTGAACGGCTCCTGTGATAAACCCTCTGTGGATGGGAAGGAGCGAAGCTCTTGACCGGGTTGGAAGGAAAGTCCTCAGGTTCCCCAGCCTCGCAATGACATGTCATTGGGCCGAAGGGCTGAAAGCCCAAGTGCCGCTGGTTAAGGAAAAAAAAAAAAAATCAATTTACATTCAATTTTCATTAAAAAGATATCAAATTTTTCAAGCTTACCACAATTCATGGAATAATACACAGTTACGTTGACTGGCAATGAATATAGCACAATTTCGATCTGCCGATGTCCCAGGCTTTTATTTAGAAAAATATGCACTGGCGCTCAACGCACTGGTTCTTTAGTAAGTTTATTTGAAAATGTGGTGCTGACCTGACGCCTCTGATTGACTATATTGGCGGGTCTAACCAATCGTGCCATGTTTACACAAGCGTTTGAAAAAAAGTACTCCTACTCACGTTTCCCTAACAACAAAGAATCAATATTTATAGCCCGACTAATCGTGTTTAGCCTTACATTTACTTTCCGCCAATCAAATAGGAGGTAACATGGGGACCTATTTCCCGTACAGTGGTGGTGTGAAAATCTGCCACTGAGCGATTCTGATTTTGGTGTTGTCTGACATCCCTCACTATTTCTTTTGGCTATAATTTGTTAATTCCTAGACTATTTGCGTAACGTTTAACATATTCTTTGTCAGCAAGTCCTAAGGAACCCAAATATATAAATTTAATGGGGCTAAGGGGCTGCGTTCAAAATATGTATTTTCCAGGATAGTCGTGTAGTTTTTTTTATTTTTTATGTTTAGAACCGCCACCTGTCCTGCTGTACTGTCAGACTAATGTCAGGATTTTAGACATAAAACAGTAGAATGTCATGTTTCCTAATAAGCGTTTTGTAAGTTTTTTAAACCTAACTCTCGTATGGGTAGTGTTTTTTATCACTGTCGATTTGAAAAAAAAACTAGTGCTTGTGGCCTTACACGCGTGTTGGTAGTAATTGTGTATCGCGAGACTGTGGTAGTATTGCCTGCGTTCCGGCTTTCAGCCCCTCCCTTTCTTTCTATCCTAAATCCATCTGTCCGTTCGTTTATGGTAACTTAGTGTATAAAATGACATGAATGGAATAATAAATATAGGTCAGCTTGCGTATCTCAAGGTTTTTCTTAGAAAGGCAGTACACGTTTTATTGAAGAAAGCGTGTAGTGATGCAGTAGGCTTTTACTATCAACGTGGAACGTTATAATTTGCAGACGAATTAGAAAACAAGGGGGATTTCGAGTACAGTCATTGTGACAGCACTGTTCTTTACCATTCTTCTTTCCTTTTATAGAAGTTATTTGTTAGGCTTTACATTTACTTTTTAATTTATATATGTGGATTAGAATTTCTCACGACAAATCCTCCCCACTTAAAACAGACGTTATATGTCAGTCTATAATTCTATATACACATAGAGAAATTTATTATTATTCCTGGAGTTTAGGGTGATTCTCATCACACGGATGGCGGCTTAAAAAATCCGCTCCCAGATTTGTTTTTCCACTTATATACTCTATGCTAAACTCAAATGGCTGCATCAATAATGACCAACGGAGTAATCTAGAATTCTCATGTCTAGCCTGTGCTAGAAACGACAAAGGTTTGTGATCCGTTTGCAACTTAAATGCCTTCCCATACAGATAAATATTGAATTTCTTTATCGCCCATATTACTGCAAGACATTCCTTTTCGCTAGTTGAGTAATTGGTTTCAGCTTTATTCAACTTTCTGCTAGCATATGCCACTGGGCTTAATTCCCCATCCAATGCATCTGATTTCTGTAGCAAAGTTGCACCTAACCCAATATTACTGGCATCTGTCCTTACTATGAATTCTTGACTTAAGTCAGGTAATTTCAAAATAGGTTTACTTGTGAGCTTTTCCTTCAATTCTTGGTAAGCCATTTCACATTGTGGTGTCCATGTAATTCGATCTGGATGTCCTTTACGTGTCAAATCAGTTAACGGTGCACATATGGAATTAAAGTTTTTGATATACTTTTGGTAGAAACCACATAATGAGACAAAGGATCTCACGTCTTTCTTGGTTTGTGGTCTCGGGGCTTTCTTTAGTTTCTCTAAATTCTTTGGGTCAGGGGTCATGTTTCCCTGATAAACTGTGTGTCCCAAGAATTCTAATTCTTTACATCCAACGCAACATTTGGTTGGTCGGGCTGTTAAATTCGCTTCCCTAAGTCGATTAAACAGCATGTTCAGAGAGTCAATGTGTTCCTCAAATGTTTCTGTTGCTATAAGGATATCATCCATGAAATTTGTGATACATGGATTATTCAGAGGGTCCAATAATTTTCTCATCATTCTAGAGAAGACACTAGGCGCATTCTTCAATCCAAATGGCAATCTGTTAAACTCATAGTGTCCTTCTGAGGTACTAAAAGCTAGGTATGGTCTAACCTCAGGCTTTACTGGAATCTGATAGTATCCTTTACTCAGATCCACTTTTGAGAAATATTTAGCTTTATTTAGTCTGGCAAACAGCTGATTTGTATCCGGCAATGGATCCACCTGTCCTTCTGTAATAGCATTCAGTCTCCTGTAATCTATACAGAGTCTATGTTCTCCAGAGGGCTTCCTTAGAGTACAACACCGGAACTATACGAAGATTCACTGTGTGAAATAATTCCTTCCTTCAACAAATAGTCTATCTCTTCCTTCAAAGCTTTCTCCTTAGCAAAAGGAATCGAATAGGGTTTTATACATACAGGTGTGGGGTCTATCAGCTTCATATCATATTCCAATAGGTTTGTATGCCCCGGTCGGTCCGTTAACACCTCTGTATGATTATCTAGAACCCGTTGCACTCTCTCTTTCTGAGTTTTCGTTAAATGTGTACTGATTTTCACCTGTGCCGCTGTCTCACAGGGGTGTAATGGATATTCAAATGATGAAAGTGGTTCCTTTTTCATCTCCATGGCAATGGACAAGGTCAACAAGTGTGTCTCTTCCTGATTTTCTCTTTCCAAATATTTCTTCAGGAGATTCACATGATAGATTTTTTTTTCCCCTTCTTATCTATCTTATAATTGGTTCTAGACACCTTCTCTAGAACTGTATATGGACCTTGCCATCCAATTTGTAACTTATTCTGACTACCGGGCAGAAGAAGCAGTACCTTCTCTCCCACAGCCAAATCTCTGTCTTTAGCTTTCCTGTTATAATAGGCAGCATGTTTCTTCCTGGCTTGTCTCAAATTTTCATTGGCAAGTTTCCAGCCAGTTTTTAAACGAGTGGTCAGCTCATTCACATATTGGTATGAGGATGTAATATTTTCCTCTGCCTTTTCATCAGTCCACGTTCTTAACAGAGTTACATATGGACTTTTAAATTCGGAAACTTATTTCTCCTGGCACATGCCAGGTCCTTTCCACCCGAAGCTCTGTAGTAATGATTTTTCTTCCCAGAATTATCATGCACAAAACGACCGCTACCAATTTTCCTCTTGGGGCTTTCTCCCCACTTAAAATTCTTGATGAGAGATTTCCTCTCTACATCCTCTTCCTCCAGTTTGTTTAAGTCCGATTGAGGGATTTTCGGCTTATCCTGGGGTAAGACATCTTTTTGCACTCTCCGCATAGTGGCCATTGTAAAACAGTTAATTGAAGCTTGTCCGTGAAAAGGGGCTTCCCATTCCCTTTGGTCCACTTTATCAAATTTAATTCTCTTTTTATTTTCAGGCCTAAGTTTGCCCTTTGGCGTGTCCAGGTCCTGATCAATGTTCCCACTTGTGGGTGTTCCCTCATGTGCTATGCTACACCTTTCTACAAAATTCTCAATGTCCCATCTTGCCTTGGGCCAATAATAATTGTGCGCCACCTTTTGGATGATGGTACCTATTTTTTCATGGTCCCCATCTGGTTTCACATGTAGGCTCCTTATTAATTCTGCCCTATATCTTTTAGGAAGTACCAGCTGTCCCTGACCTTTGGATCTAGCTCCAGTCTTCCTATACATCAACTTGTTTTTCATGTAAAAATCTCCCTTGCCTGGAGTTGTATGACAAGTTGACAATTTCCTGAAACAAGGCTTGAGGGTCTTATCCCCAGCCTGTGCCTTCCTCATCTCTTCTGGAGTGGTATCTAACAAAATATCCTCCTCCTTTCTTGAGGTCGACCTGACCTGAAGGGTGGCCATATACACAGGTTTCCTTCTACAATGGTCAGTGTCATGATTGTTCATCTTACAATTTTTACACCACCTTTTCCCTTGGTTGAAAGATTTTCTTTCATCATATTTCCTTTCATCGAATTGTGGGGTTTTATTTTTATTGTCATACCGTGGCCTATCAAACTGGTGCTTACCTTTGTTTTGATCTCTAGGATCAAATTTATTAAAGTTCTGTGGTGCCCTAAAATTTTCCACCTGTTTCTTTTTATTACCTGATACCTCTGCCTGAGCCGCTTGATACCTTTCTGCAACATTTAGCAACTCACCCAGCCTCTCTGCACCTTGTTCCATGAGAAACTTTCTCAGGTCTGGAGCCATGGACTCTCTTAATTGTTCTATAAGGACCATTTCCTTAAGATCTTGGGTTTTCCCCAGAGAAGTCCATTTCTCCAAGTATGTCTCTAACCGTGCAGAGAACTGGTGATAGGTTTCACCTGACAGTAGTTTAGCATTCCTAAATTTTTTCCTATAAAATTCTGCGTTCTTTTCATATCTTAACAAAAGAGCCTGCTTTAGCATGTCATAATTTTCCTGATCACCTCTGATCATTTTGGCAAAAACTTCATAAGCTGCCCCACGAAGCCCTTGAGATAACTTTAAGCTCCACCTTTCTCTCTCTAACCCATATGTGGTAGCTAATAGTTCATATCTATTTAGATAGCTCTCAATATCATCGTCTTTCTCAACAAAATGATCTAAATGAAAATTCATAGCTGAGGTTGAGGCTCCCTGACTAGCAGTGGCATCCGAGGCAAAGGGACTGGCACCATTTTCAGGAGCATGGCCTTGAAACTCAAACTCCCTTAGTCGTAACTCATGTTCCCTTTGTAATCTCTTCTCCTCCTTTTCTGCTTCCCTCTCTGCAGCTAATCTCTTGTCTTCCCTTTCTGCAGCTAATTTCTTCTCTTCTCTTTCTGCCTCCAATTTCTTAGCCTCTTTGTCAGCCTCAATCTGCAACCTCTTAGTCTCAGCCTCAGCCTTTCTTTCGGCCTCTTTTTCTAATCTTCTTTCTTCCCGTTCAATATATTTGTCACATTCAGCAGTGACATAAGCAATCATAATTTGCCCGTCCATTCCTAACTCTTTCGCAGTCTGTACAGCAGCAGATCGAAATTTGGAAAGGTCCGCCATTTTCTAACAGGTAAATGTAGGTAATGTCTAACTAAACAATAATAATAATAATAGCCCCATCAGTCATAACTGACCATGGGAATGCGCCACTGAGGTGACAGCCCTCAGCTGCTTATTTTCCTGGTGCTCCTTTCGACGTTTTCTCCTCACCTCTGCTTCTTGTGTGAGCCTCTCTTCGCCCAATCTGAGGTGGCGCCGTAAATAGCATCGCCACTTAGTGCGATCGGCAGCTTCATCCTCCCATGTTGCTGGATTCTGATATTACTTATCCAAAGACACCACAGGCACTGAGAGCTCAACGTTATTTATTTCCACCCAAGGATACCTTTTAATTCTTATTATTCCCAATATCTATAACAGGAGAAAGTTCAATATCCCTGGAGCGAGACCCCAATATATGTGGTAAAGTGGGATGTTATAAATATTTATAGGGGACTTAGTGTACTGACTGAGATCAGCTGTGAAGGTATCTGTATCTAATAGGTGTAGTGTTTTGCAGATAACCTTACTTGCTACCACATTATACCTCAGTCAGAATTATTCTGGAATATTGTGATGACTACGTTAAATGTCTAGGGTATGTATATGATGAAGTGTAAGTCACAACAACAACAGACAGATAAACAATTTAATTTATTCCACCACACTTGACAACACTGTGACACTCACACACATTTAACACTCTATAAGACTATCTTAAATGAGTCACTGGTAAAGTTTCAAATATAAATATGTATTAATTACTTTCACTAATATATATGTCCTGATTCAACTACAAAGTGAACCAGGAATCACAATCAATTTTAATTACAATTTATATGTACAGAATTTATCAATATGAACCTTGTAGTGACATATTTTATTAATATTATCCTATGTGTGTCAGTTGTGTAGTAGTAATATGAGGTAATACTGGTTTTTTTTTTTCAAGCTATGTTGTTATTTGTCATCATGACTTCAAGTGTTTGTTTATCTTGGAAATAGTATGGGGAAAAGTTCACAGTTCCTATCAATTTAAACACTGTATTTTCCCTCTGTTTTATTATAAAGTCAGATTTTGAGGGGGGCATAATGTTGAGCTCCTCTGGCCACAGACGCTTATCTTTCGTGATGGCGGCAGGAAAAGACTCCTCTGCTCGATAGCCTCCCTGTGTTCTGGAGACACCTCACTGGTCACTATCTGGACCCAGGAGTATGCTGTCAGCCTCTAGGTTCAGCAAAGCTCAGACCAGGTGCTGCTCAATAACTTTAGGACCACGGTCCCTGAAACAAGAAGGTTGTACTTCCTATTTCAGAACTAATTTATAATAAATTTCCAGACTGAACACAATACATAACAAACACTGAGTTCAGAGCGGTAGGCCAACTGCTATCTTCATCTGAAACAATTTTCACCAGTATACTCCTCCCTAATGGTTACTACGCCTCTGCAATTCCAGCATTATTTCTTTCTAGTCAATAAGATAGGTGTCAGTGTACTGTTTGGCAATTCCATGTAGTTTTACGTTCCTCCGACACCTTCTGTTCAGGTTAGAGCACTATACAGGCTTTACTACATGTTCGCTACTGAACCACACATATATAGAGACATAATTTATCAATTTACATTCAATTTTCATTAAAAAGATATCAAATATTTCAAGCTTACCACAATTCATGGAATAATACACAGTTACGTTGACTGGCAATGAATATAGCACAATTTCGATCTGCCGATGTCCCAGGCTTTTATTTAGAAAAATATGCACTGGCGCTCAACGCACTGGTTCTTTAGTAAGTTTATTTGAAAATGTGGTGCTGACCTGACGCCTCTGATTGACTATATTGGCGGGTCTAACCAATCGAGCCATGTTTACACAAGCGTTTGAAAAAAAAAGTACTCCTACTCACGTTTCCCTAACAACAAAGAATCAATATTTATAGCCCGACTAATCGTGTTTAGCCTTACATTTACTTTCCGCCAATCAAATAGGAGGTAACATGGGGACCTATTTCCCGTACAATGGTGGTGTGAAAATCTGCCACTGAGCGATTCTGATTTTGGTGTTGTCTGACATCCCTCACTATTTCTTTTGGCTATAATTTGTTAATTCCTAGACTATTTGCGTAACGTTTAACATATTCTTTGTCAGCAAGTCCTAAGGAACCCAAATATATAAATTTAATGGGGCTAAGGGGCTGCGTTCAAAATATGTATTTTCCAGGATAGTCGTGTAGTTTTTTTTATTTTTTATGTTTAGAACCGCCACCTGTCCTGCTGTACTGTCAGACTAATGTAAGGATTTTAGACATAAAACAGTAGAATGTCATGTTTCCTAATAAGCGTTTTGTAAGTTTTTTAAACCTAACTCTCGTATGGGTAGTGTTTTTTATCACTGTCGATTTGAAAAAAACTAGTGCTTGTGGCCTTACACGCGTGTTGGTAGTAATTGTGTATCGCGAGACTGTGGTAGTATTGCCTGCGTTCCGGCTTTCAGCCCCTCCCTTTCTTTCTATCCTAAATCCATCTGTCCGTTCGTTTATGGTAACTTAGTGTATAAAATGACATGAATGGAATATTAAATATAGGTCAGCTTGCGTATCTCAAGGTTTTTCTTAGAAAGGCAGTACACGTTTTATTGAAGAAAGCGTGTAGTGATGCAGTAGGCTTTTACTATCAACGTGGAACGTTATAATTTGCAGACGAATTAGAAAACAAGGGGGATTTCGAGTACAGTCATTGTGACAGCACTGTTCTTTACCATTCTTCTTTCCTTTTATAGAAGTTATTTGTTAGGCTTTACATTTACTTTTTAATTTATATATGTGGATTAGAATTTCTCACGACATATATATATATATATATATATATATATATATATATATATATATATATGTATATATATATATATATAATATTAATCAGCTATGAAATCTTATTATTGTCTCTTGCTACGCTAACTCGGTTTCTCTTCATAGACAGTTAATAGCTCACAATTGCCGACGGAAATGGTACTACTGTGTACTCATCTCTCAAAAGTTATGTCCTTCTTAGTTTCTTGCACACAACATCCGCTGATGATCGTTTAGTTAGCCCACCCAAGACTGAGGGGGACTAAAGATGTAGATCCTGTGCAATCACTGTGCTCCTGCGACGTTCCAGACAGCTGGATTGACACGACATACGACCTCAGGTTTGATGACACGAATAAAACCCTCTAAGATTTAAACAGGCCAGGTTTTCACTCGACTAGTGACTCTGTCTGCCAGGTCAATGCACGCAGGTAAGCAATAAATCAAGGCTGACAGCTTCTCTTCATCAGTCGGACGTCTATCTGGCTTCGTGTTGGTGTTGTGTGATTATGCATAAAATCCGCCCTCATATATAGGTAGATGTGGGAACTTTTACGGCTTAGGGACAGCTTTTGGTTGGTTCTCTGCATGGCAAGCTGATTGGCTAAATGCGGTTAAGTACCATGCTCCGTACCATCCTTGACCGAGACGAGTCCCAGAAAAACAGGGCTTATGGCTAATTTTATTCTATCTCAGAGACTGGTGAACGGTGCTTGTTGATTGGCTGGGCAAATTTGTATCGCGACATTGTGATTAAACAAAGTAGTGGGTTTACACACTCGTTTCACGACATAGCCCCATCCTTTCCTAGCTGTGACCTGTCATAGCTGACGTGTAAACACCTGCTGTAGTTAATCATTTTGCGTCTGTCCTTCCAGAGTAATAGGGTGTCGACTTAAAAAAAATCAGCTCCTACATTGTCTCTTCCCGGAATGTAATTCACGGTAAAGGAATAAGGCGCCAGAAGCAGACTCCACCTTAACAATCTCGAATTTAACTTTCTAGATGCAGCCAAGAATGTTAAAGGCTGGTGATCGCTTTGGAAAATGAAGTGTGTCCCATACAGGTAAAGTTAAAATTTGTCGATGGACCAAATTAGAGCCAAACATTCTTTCTCTATGGTCGAGTAATTCAACTCAGCCGCATTCAGCTTCCTACTGGCGTACGCGACGGGTAAAAGTTCCTCCGGCTGGGCTTTTGATTGCTGCAAGAGAGTTGCACCAATACCTATACTGCTAGCGTCCGTCCTTAATACAAATTCCTGTGTGATATCGGGTAGCGTAAGGATGGGTTTGCTGGTGAGTTTTGCTTTTAGCTCTGTGTAAGCTTTTTCACAATCAGCATTCCATTGGATTTTATCAGGCTGTCCTTTCTTCGTTAAGTTGGTTAATGGTGCAGACAGAGAGTTAAAGTGGGGTATGTATTTCTGATAGAACCCACATAATGACACGAATGATCTCACATCTTTCTTCGTTTGAGATCTGGGTGCCTTCTTTAACTTCTCTGTATTCTTTGGGTCAGGAGACATATGACCTGTAGAAATAGTGTGACCTAGGAATTCCAACTCCTTACAACCGATATAGCACTTGGTTGGACGTGCAGTCAATCCAGTGGCTCTCAGCCTGTAAAACAACATGGAGAGCGCTACTATATGCTCTTCAAATGTGTTTGTAGCAACAAGAATGTCATCCATAAAGTTAGTGATATGGGGATTTTGTAGAGGTTCCAACAATTTCCTCATCATTCTTGAAAATATACTTGGAGCATTTTTTAGTCCAAAGTGTAGTACATTAAACTCGTAGTGTCCGTCTGATGTACTAAATGCCAGCATTTTCCTAACTTCTGGTTTCACTGGTATTTGGTAGTATCCCTTGCTTAGATCTACCTTCGATAAATACCTAGCCTTACTTTGTGTAGAGAACAGCTGGTTGGTGTCAGGTAATGGGTCCACCTGAGATTCTGTGATCGCATTTAGCTTCCTGTAGTCAATGCATAACCTGTGTTCACCACTCGGTTTTCTTAATAGCACCACACTTGAGCTATAGGGAGAGTCTGACTTCGCGATAATGTTCTCCTTCAACAGATAATCAACTTCCTCCCTTAGTGCTTGGGCTTTCGCATAGGGTATAGGGTATGTTCTCATGCATACTGGTGTAGGGTCTGTAACCTTCATGTTGTACTCTAACAGATTCGTACGACCTGGCTTATCTGTGAGCACATTAGCATGGGTTTCCAACACTTTCTGAACCATCTTCTTCTGCTCTGGAGTTAAATGTTCACTAATGTTTACTTGAACATAATCCTCTGTAGTTGTGAGTGTATATTCCATAGAGTGAAGTGGTTCATCATGCATTTCTGTTGCAATGGCTAGGGTCATGATATGTGCAACTTCTGATGATTCCTTGTCATAGTATTTTTTAAGAAGATTGACATGATATACCTTCTCTTTTACTTTTTTGTAAATCTTATAATTGGTCCTGGAAAGTTTTTCCAGTATGACATAGGGTCCCTGCCATCCAATCTGCAATTTATTATTGCTGCTTGGCAACAGTAATAACACCTTTTCACCCACCTCTAGTTCCCTATCCTTTGCTTTTTTGTTGTAGTACGCAGCATGCTTTCTCCTGGCCTGTCTTAAGTTCTCATTGGCCAGTTTCCAACCTGCTTTCAATCGAGATGTCAACTCGTTGACGTACTGGTATGAAGAAGTCACTGTTTCCTCTGCTTTTTCATCAGTCCATGTCCGCAGCAATGCTTCCAGTGAACCTTTTATTGGTCTTCCAAACAACAATGTAGCTGGAGCCAATCCTGTTGAATTGTGGGGTACTTCCCTATATGCAAATAGTGCAGCGAGCAAGTACGTATCCCAAGTATCAGGTTTTTTACTTGCCAGCTTTCTAAGGATTGAAATTAGCGTGCCATTGAACCGCTCTACTTGACCGTTCCCTTGGGTATGGTAGGGACTACAATGATAGTGCTTGGCTTGAAATATCCTGAATACTTCTTGTGTTAACTTTCCCTTAAACTGAGACCCATTGTCAGTCAATATCTGATGCGGGAATCCTAATCGGGTGAATATTGTCAACAGGGCCTCTGCCACATGCTTTGAATCTATAGCTGACATGGCCACTGCTTCTCCCCACATAGAGCAAGTATCAACCAAGGTTAAGATGTAAGCATTTCTCTTCTTGGTCCTAGTGAGGGGTCCAATAATATCCACTGCAACACGTTCAAAAGGGGTTCCCATAATGGGCATTTCTCCCAGTGTTGCTGGTGCAGTCCTATGCTTAGGAGCTACTCTTTGGCATTCTGGACAGGATCTTACATATCTCTTTATGTCCTCTGTGATTCCTGGTCAGAAGTAGTGACAGGCTATCCTTTGTCCAGTGGCCCCTATTCCCATATGTCCACTGGGAATGAAGGGTCCTATTTTTAGGGCATGTCCTAGCGTCATAACCTTCTCCCTGTAAGATTTTGGCACTACTAGCTGTCCATGCTCTGTAGGTCCTGTTCCAGCTTTTCTATAGAGTAGGCCATTCTTCATGTAAAAGTCTCCTTTTTCTGGAGGGTTATGTGCTTTAGGTAATTTGCCAAAACAAGGCTTCAAATTGCTGTCTGCTGCTTGGGCCTTTTTTTATCTCTTCTGGATGAGTATTCATAGGATTTTCCTCCATTTTCCTGGAGCTTTCCCTGGTCTGGACTGTTGCCATAACTACAGGTTTTATAGGTTCTCCAAGGAAAACATACCTACACCCCAAAATCAAAAGGTAAATAGGGTCGTCCACTGCTGCTTTGATTTCTCCTTCCACATAGCGAGATCTTATGTTGATTCGGGCTATGGGTAATGTCATGGTTCTTGCTCCCTTGATCGGTCCTCTGATTTCCACTGTTTCTGGGGTTATCTGGTCAGTACTAACTAGATAAGAGCACACAACTGAATCAAAGTCTAATCCTGGGTCATATAAACACAGTACTTGAGTGCCATTCACGGTCACTTCCTCACAGACAGGGGAATGATGGAAGTCCTTCTGACTTACTGCCAGTTCCTTCCTTCCCGGCTTCTCTGTTGTAAGACTTGCAGCATGATGAGGAGGATTCTTCCTTCTGCAGTCCGCAGTATTGTGGTTACTCATTAGACAAGTTTTACACCACTTTCCTTCCTTCCGGTAAGGTGTCTTATCCGATCTTAGAGAGTTTTTGTCAGTTTGGTCAAATCTTTGTTTGTTTCTTATGGTATGGTCCTTTTGTTCATATTTGGTATAGTTTTGTGATGATTTGAAGTTTTCACCCTGCTTTTTCTTATTCCCTAATAATTCTGCCTGAGCTGCTTGATATCTCTCAGCAACAGTTACAATATCTCCCAATCTCTCTGCTCATTGTTCCATGATAAACTTCCTCATTTCTTGAGGCATGGACTCTTTCAATGTGAACAAGAAGACATAGAAATAATGTGAACAAGAAGACATAGAAATAATGTGAACAAGAAGACATAGAAATAATGTGAGCAAGAAGACATAGAAATAATGTGAACACGAAGACATAGAAATAATGTGAGCAAGAAGACATAGAAATAATGTGAACAAGAAGACATAGAAATAATGTGAACAAGAAGACATAGAAAAAATGTGAATGTGAGCAAGAAGACATAGAAATAATGTGAACAAGAAGACATAGAAATAATGTGAACAAGAAGACATAGAAATAATGTGAGCAAGAAGACATAGAAATAATGTGAACAAGAAGACATAGAAAAAATGTGAATGTGAGCAAGAAGACATAGAAATAATGTGAACAAGAAGACATAGAAATAATGTGAACAAGAAGACATAGAAATAATGTGAGCAAGAAGACATAGAAATAATGTGAACAAGAAGACATAGAAATAATGTGAGCAAGAAGACATAGAAATAATGTGAACAAGAAGACATAGAAATAATGTGAACAAGAAGACATAGAAATAATGTGAACAAGAAGACATAGAAATAATGTGAGCAAGAAGACATAGAAATAATGTGAGCAAGAAGACATAGAAATAATGTGAACAAGAAGACATAGAAAAAATGTGAATGTGAGCAAGAAGACATAGAAATAATGTGAGCAAGAAGACATAGAAATAATGTGAACAAGAAGACATAGAAATAATGTGAACAAGAAGACATAGAAATAATGCGAACAAGAAGAAATAGAAATAATGTGAGCAAGAAGACATAGAAATAATGTGAACAAGAAGACATAGAAATAATGTGAACAAGAAGACATAGAAATAATGTGAGCAAGAAGACATAGAAATAATGTGAACAAGAAGACATTGAAATAATGTGAACAAGAAGAAATAGAAATAATGTGAACAAGAAGACATAGAAATAATGTGAACAGATAGCAAGGAGTTTATTGAAACTCGTGCACTGTGGGGAGTTGAGTGTAATGGTGATGATATCACGTAGAGATGTTAAAATATAACATATATACCATATCACAATCCTTTGTTAACCTGAAATATGTTTGTGAAATGATCTGCTGTTCTTTAAAATGTTTGACGTCCTGATATAACCAACAGGTCTATGCATATGGTAAATGGTTGAAAGGAGCGTGCTACACAAAGGGAGTAGTAAAAATTTAAGAAAAAAAATTATAATGTTTAAACTTGTGTGGCACAAAGGTCTAATTTTGTATTTAAAATGTCTTTGTACTACTTGTTCTTCTAAAATATGCCAGAGTTAGTACCTCTATACCAGGTGTGTCAATTTTTAAAAGTCGTGGACCACATTAACAGGTTTGGCAGGCTCCAGGCGCCTGACTTTAATTAAAATTGTCGGTACAAGACTGTGAGATATACCTCGTTCAAATTTAAACACTGAAAGAAATGAGCATTTATTGGTATACTTTAAACACAGTAATAAATTAGATTAACAATTATTTTAATTTCGCTACATAATTGCTTGGAATTTTAATAAATTGGTTTGTGTGCTAGTATTTTTCTGCTTGGAATATAATTATTTTAAGTGACTGGTGGGCCAGACTGAGCCCCTTGGCGGGCCGGACTCTGGCCTGAGGGCCGTAGGTTTGCCACTCCTGCTCTACATTCTGTGGAATCTTTGCTTGTGATTCACAAAAACTATTCCGCGTGGTTTATTTTATTCAAAAGTCTTCGATCTCCTCTGAAATCCGAATTAGGGTGACTAAGGGTTCAGAGCGTCCTCAACCTGTTCTTGAAACCAAATCATGCGTTACTAAACTGATGTTCTTCTAGGGGTCTTATTCTCTGCTTAGTTATTTTACCACGCATTTTCTATACACGACTCAAGGCCGAGATGCCTCTTAATGATATAACAAATAAATTGTCACAGTTTTCAGACGATGTTGCTATATGGAGGACTGGGAAACATCTGCCAAAATTAAAGAAGGATCTACAGAAGTAAATAAATAAAGTATGTAAATGGATGACAAAATGGGGTTTTCAGCTGAATACAAATAAAACATTGGGAGCCGCGGTAGCATAGTGGTTAGTGCACTGGCTTCCTAGCTCAGTGGTCTATGGTTCGATCCCCAGATGAGGTGGGATTTTTTAGGCCGCAAACGGCTCCTGGGTCGACCCAGCACCAACTGGGTACCAGAGCAACTCTGGGAAGGTTAAGGCGGCCGGCGTGTTGCTGACCACATCACCCCTAGTGTGCCGATGGTCAAGAAAATATGGGCCTAACACCATATTCCCAATATGCCTCAATGGGCGTGTGACGGGATCCTTTACTTACAAATAAAACATTGGGAATGATCTTCAGTAAAGGTAGGGTTGTAAAAAATAGAATTATAGGCATAAATATCCAAGGGCAACACATTAATACACTGCAAACCACTCGATATCTAGGAATGATATTGGACCAACAGCTGAACTGGAATAAACACATAGATAAACTAGTGGATATACAAATAATGTGAACAAGAAGACATACATATAAATAATGTGAACAAGAAGACATACATAGAAATAATGTGAACAAGAAGACATAGAAAATAATGTGAACAAGAAGACATAGAAATAATATGAACAAGAAGACATAGAAATAATGTGAATAGATAGCAATGAGTTTATTAAAACTCGTGCACTCTGGGGAGTTGAGGGTAATGGTGATGATATCACGTAGATATGTTAAAATATAACATATATCCAATATCACAATCCTTGCTCAGATTTTCAGATGGACGCGAGTAATTTCGGTGCATATGCTCCCGAATCAATTTCGCCTGAGAAGTTCCTCTTATGACGGTGTTCTATGAATCACTTGGCCTGGGAAACTAGTAATTCCTCTTCGACGGGTGTTCTGCGATACACTTGGTCTGGGATATTATTTCTCTTATGACTGATGATCCAATTCCTAGGTTTCCAGTCTTATATTTATAAAGTCCTGGTCCTGAAGTCTGTGTATTTAAATATGCGGGTTTACTCTTAGGGTTTCAGAGTTGCCCAAATACTGTCGATCTGTCACTTTTGATATGGGAATTCTAGGTCCGATCCTTCTCTTTCTGGCTTCTTGGGAGTTGCTCGGTTGAAGTTGCAAAGCTGTATGTTCTGTGTTTCTGTGTTCACTAGATTATATCTCTCATTCTCAGTTCATTTCACAGATGGTGTTTCAGCTGAAGGTTCCAATAGAATGCATTGTTTATTCCGGCATCTCAAATCAAACCAATCAAATCTCTCTAGCACTGTTTGGGTGGGGAAGTTTTTTAATTCAAAATATCCCCTCACGTGTTTTAATATTAAATTTAAAATTCCACGCGTGACCTCTTTATAATAAGACGTAATATTGTTCCGGCTGCACCTATCTGCCTCCCACAATATTGTGACCATGTTTTCCTGGCGTAATGTCTTCCGCCAAGATGTCTACCTCGACAGGTTATCCAATTATCGCCTTTATCTGCGTGCCTCTGCCAGACAGATGTCTGTTCAGACAATGTTGTCTTCTTTCGTCGTACGCACAATACAAGCTTGTGTCAACACGATCAGCAGCTTTTCACTGGGGTCAAATGTTGGACCGACACGTTTCCAAAGGTGGTCAGATGAAATCAAAAAGATAAGCGGGTAACCGGTCTGATGACTGGGTATTGTTACGATAATTCCACAGTTCCCGTCGCGGAACGTAAATACGCCTGAGGAGTGGTAAAAAAGATAAAGACAGTCCTATAGCAAATGCTTTCATAGGGGAGTGGAGTGTTAGAGACTTTCCCCTACTAGATTCAGCATAGAGATTAAAAAATGGTGCATAAAATATGCCACATAATAATGAATGAAAGGGCAAAAATTATACCAAATAAAAGCGATGAGTGAGAGGAAGAGAAAAATGAAGAAATAAAGTTATACTGACGGAATGGACGTGACATCGCACAACCGTATCGTCACACCAGGCCAGCCTACGTCAACTGACAAACTGGATGTACCTGATGCCTACTGCTCCCAAATGCATGCCGTACAAGCCGACTAATATAAGTTTGCGCATGGGGCTGTGTGATGAGTTGATTTGAACTTTTCGGCCAAACAGCCTGTTAGCTATGCGTTTTGTCTACCTCTGTTTTTGTCCACGCCCTATTATTTTAACGTTATTGATACTCTAATGCAATGTCGTGCTTTTATCTACGTGTTAGTCTTAGATCTTACAGCGCAGGAGGACGCATTACACGTGTAACTGTGTTTCTTGTACATTAGTACATTTTTGTCGCAAAAAGATCTGTGTTGTCAGTCGGCTAATAGTTCCCTCGTTCAATGACAATGTAACTTTTTAGTAAATGGTTGGAGGGACCGGCCCTTATCACTTACACATTACCACTGTATTCAAGAGGCAGCTTGAATATTAATTTTATATATATATATATGTTGTATTTATGAATGAGAGTGAGACAGAACGAATGTGCGTAGGAGTTTTTGTGTGTGAACAAACATTGCCACAGACAGCGAGACACTGTTCGTTCATGTAAATTCTGCAGGCATGAACAGTTTGATTATGGCACGTCAAGATTTTAAAAGATGCACGAACAATTGTTAAGATTGATTTAATATTTTAAGATTACTTTAAAAAAGATGGAAGAGCTATAAACGGGAGAAAAATAAACTAAGAACGATGATAAAATTTAAAGCAGGTGTGTTAGTATCATGTAAACTAGAGAAGATTAGAGTTGCACGCTGTATGCATGTATGTAAATAATAATGGTTATAACTTGCTTAAGGGTTAATCAGGTGTATGTGTATATGTCTAATTTCAGACGACAGCTGGTAAAGTTTCTGCTAGTTCACAAATAGCTAGCATCGCCTTTGACCTGCGGATAGATAGGAGCACAGACAAGCAGTACCCAACTTGCCACACAGCGAACCACCAACGGCTTTCTTCAACTGTTCTCGCACCGTTTATTCTCTCAGTAAGCTGGATAAATGCTCAGTTTTATGGTCATAGCATACGTGGGATCTGCAGTCAGCACTAGATTAGATCCGTAGAGCACAGATCGCATCTCTCTCTGGTGAACAAGCCTGTGTAGTATCAGCCAACTTTCATGTGATATATTTATAATTCTTCCTGGCTCTCTCGCCAGACAACACCCGTGACTCACAGTGATCAACCAGAGAAAGAGATATGTTCATGTCAGAGCTTCATGAAAGTTGACAGTAGTCACAGCGGAGTAGGATCTGGACTTGACTTTTTTGTCATCGTCTAAGGATTAACCTGCGCGGCTACCCATGATAGCCTACGTCAACCGACAAACTGGATGTACATGTCCCTCATGTGGAAGTGTTGTTCTGTCGAGTATCGTGGCTGTGTAAATGCGTGTTGATATTTCTTTTTATCAACCAGTCAATCACAACCACCTTCTATTACGACCAGTAAGTCACAACCACCTTCTGTTACGATCAATCAGTCACAACCACCTTCTATTACGACCAATCAATAGGACCAATTAGCTACAATCACCATCTATTACGACCACACAGTGCCTCTACCGTCTATTACAACCCGTCAGTCACAACAACCTTCTATTACGACCATTCAGTCATAGCCACCTTCTATTACGACCAGTCAGTTCGACGGATCAGTCACGATCATCTTCTAATACGACCAACCAGTCACAACTAATTTCGATTATGACCAGTCAGTCATATCAACCTTCTAGAAGAACAGTCAGTCACCACCACCTTCTATTACAACCAATCAGTTACAATCACCTTTCTTTTCGACTACCCAGTCACCACTACCTTCTATTACGATCGGTCAGTGACAATTACCTTCTATAACGACCAGTCAGTCACAGTGACCTCCTATTACGACCAATCGGTCACAATCAACTTCTATTTTGACCAGTCAGTCACAATCCACATCTATTACGACCAGTCAGTTACAACCACCTTCTATTACGATCAGTCAGTCACAACTACCTTCTATTACGACCAGTCAGTCATAACCGCTTTCTATTATGATCTGTCAGTCACAACCACCTTATATTAAAACCAGTAATCACAACTGCCTTTTATTACGACCAGTCAGTCACAACCACCTTCTATTTCGACAAGTGACAACCACCTTCTATTACGAACAGTCAGTCATAACCACCTTCTATTACAACCAGTAAGTAAAAACAAACTTCTACTGCGACCAATCAGTCACAACCGCTTTCTTTACGACCAGTCAGTCACAGCCACCTTCTATTACGATCAGTCAGTCACAACCACCTTCTCTTACAACTAGTCTGTCACAACCACCTTCTATTACGACCAATCAGTCACAACCACCTTCTCTTACAACCAGTCAATCACAACAACCTTCTATTACGACCAGTCAGTCACAACCACCTCTATTACGACCAGTCAGTCACAACCACCTTCTATTACGACCAGTCAGTTAAAACCACTTTCTATTACGACCATTCAGTCACAACCACCTTCTATTACGACCAGTCAGTTACAACCACCTTCTGTTACGACCAGTCAGTCACAACCACCTTCTCTTACAAACAGTCAGTCACAACCACCTTCTATTACGACCATTCAGTCATAATCACCTTCTATTACGACCAGTCAGTCTCAATCCACTTCTATTACGACCAGTCAGTTACAACCACTTTCAATTACGATCAGTCAGTCACAACTACCTTCTATTACGACCAGTCAGTTACAACCACCTATTATTACGACCAGTCAGTCACAATCACTTTCTATTACCACCAGTCAGTCACGACCACCTTCTATTACGACCAGTCAGTTACAACCACTTTCTATTACGACCAGTCAGTTACAACCATTTTCTATTACGACCAGTCAGTTACAACCACCTATTATTACGACCAGTCAGTCACAACCACTTCTATTACGACCAGTCAGTTACAACACGTTCTATTACAAACAGTCAGTCACCACCACCATCTATTACAACCAATCAGTTACAATCACCTTTTATTCAGTGACAATTACCTTCTATTACGACCAGTCAGTCACAATGACCTCCTATTACGACCAATCGGTCACAGTCAACTTCTATTTTGACCAGTCAGTCTCAATCCACTTCTATTACGACCAGTCAGTTACAACCACCTTCTATTACGATCAGTCAGTCACAATTACCTTCTATTACGACCAGTCAGTCATAACCGCCTTCTATTATGATCAGTCAGTCACAACTACCTTCTATTACGACCAGTCAGTCATAACCGCCTTCTATTACGATCAGTCAGTCACAACCACCTTATATTACAACCAGTAATCACAACTGCCTGTTATTACGGCCAGTCAGTCACAACCACCTTCTATTACGACCAGTCAGTCACAATCACTTTCTATTACGACCAGTCAGTCACAACCACCTTCTATTACCCCCAGTTAGTTACAACCACTTTCTATTACGACCAGTCAGTCCAAACCACCTTCTATTACGACCAGTCAGTTACAACCACCTATTATTACGACCAGTCAGTCACAATCGCTTTCTATTACGACCAGTCAGTCACAACCACTTCTATTACTACCAGTCAGTCACAACACCTTCTATTACAACCAGTCAGTCACAACCGTCTATTACAACCAGTCAGTTACAACCACCTTCTATTACGACCAATCAGTCACAACCACCTTCTCTTACGACCAATCAGTCACAGTCACCTACTGTTACAACCAGTCTGTCACAGTCACCTTCTGTTACAACCAGTCAGTCACCACTATTTTCTATTAGTTCCAGTCTATTGCCTCGGTTTAATTCTCAAATCCAGTGATCTTGCGAGATACGAGCGGTGCGACATTTGTTTTTATTAGAAACAGAAAATTTCACAGTAAAAAAAAAAATTATTTGCTTATATGAAACTGATCGACTGCAAGCCCATCTATAGTTCAACAATAAAATAAAAAAATAAAAAAAAACCTACCAAAAGATTTTAAAAACATAAATGCACTTTTTTTTTTGTTTTTTGCAAATGCTACAATGAACATCACTTGCGGAAACTGCAGTAAGATCCAACTCATTAGAATTAAATTGACTCTTGTATGAGTACAAACCGCACTGCACCGGGGATGGGGTGGGGGAATAGTAAATCTTAAAACCTCACACCACCTTGAAAAATCCTTTGGGCCAGTTCTACTCATACCTATTTAATCACAAATTGTGAGCAGAGACGACAACATAGTTGCCAATTGTTCTAACGGAAAATTCTTCACAACCCAGCAATTACTGGAAGTACCTCGTCGCTGTTCTCCTGACAAGCGGTACTGCGCTGTCCTGGCTTCTCCTGTCTCGACACCAAAATCTATTCATCAGTCACTCACTTTCTGACATCCGGGTATTTCTTAGGTGCCCATTCTTCGTCACTCGGAAACACTTTGTGCTCATTAACGACCCCGACATTCAGATCGTCTCGACATTATTAAGATCTGTTGGTTTCCAAAGTATACCCTATAATACTCAGACGGAAGGAGAAATGAAATAAATCTATTCCCCTAATTTACGTTTGTGATTCTGAGGGTTAATGACGTATCGCTCTGAATTGATCACTACCAACTGAGGGAGGGAGAGCAAGAATAGATGAAATAGATACAGTGTACCTCGTGTTTTAATATATTCTACTATAACTTCACATATGAATTAAAACAACTATGTAATTGAGAGAAAGAAAAAACAACAGTGTAAAGAAAGAAAATATAAAAAGAAATATCAACACTCATTTACACAGCCACGATACTCGACAGAACAACACTTCCACATGAGGGACAGGTACATCCAGTTTGTCGGTTGACATAGGCTAGCATAGGTAGCTGCGCAGGTTTATCCTCAGACGATAACAAAAATGTCAAGTCCAGATCCTACTCCGCTGTGACTACTGTCAACTTTCATGAAGCTCTGACAAGAACAAAACTCTTTCTCTGGTTGATCACTGTGAGCCACGGGTGTAGTCTGGCGAGAGGGCCAGAAGAATTATAAATATATCACATGACAGTTGGCTGTTAGCAAACAGGCTTGTTCACAAGAGAGAGATACGATCTGTGCTCTACGGATCTAATATAGGGCTGACTGAAGATCCCACGTATGCTATGACCATAAAACTGAGCCTTTATCCAGCTTACCGAGAGAATAAACGGTGCGAGAACAGTTGGAGAAAGCCGTTGGTGGTTGGCTGTGTGGCAGGTTGGGTACTGCTTGTCTGTGCTCCTATTTATCCGCAGGTCAAAGGCGATGCTAGCTATTTATGAACTAGCAGAAACTTTACCAGCTGTCGTCTGAAATTAGACATAAACACATATACCTGATTAACCCTTAAGCAAGTTATAACCATTATTATTTACATACAATACATATATATATATATATATATATATATATATATATATATATATATATATATATATATATATATATATATATATATATATATATATATATATATATATATACATATACCTGATTAACCCTTAAGCAAGTTATAACCATTATCATTTACATACTCTATATATGTCAGAATATATATATTTACATACAACATTTACATTGTCATTGAACGACGGAACTATTAGCTGACCGACAACACAGATCTATTTGTCGCTAATGTAGAAGAAACAGTTACACGTGTAAGGCGTCCTCCTGCGCTGTAAAATCTAAGACTAACACGTAGATAAAAGCGCGACAATGCGCCAGAGTATCAATAAAATTAAAATAATAGGGCGTGGACAAAAACAGAGGTAGACAAAACGCATAGCTAACAGGCTGGTTGGCCGAAAAGTTCAAATCAACTCATCACACAGCCCCATGCGCAAACTTATATTAGTCGGCTTGTACGGCATGCATTTGGGAGCAGTAGGCATCAGGTACATCCTGTTTGTCGGTTGACGTAGGCTGTACTGGTGTGACTATGCGGTTGTGCGATCTTGTCCACTTCGTCAGTATCACTTTTTGTCTTCTTTTTTTTCTTCCCAAACAGTGCTAGAGAGATTTGATTGGTTTGATTTGAGATGCCGGAATAACCAATGCATTCTATTGGAACATTCGGCTGAAACACCATCTGTGAATTGATCTGAGAATGAGAGATATAATCTAGTGAACTCAGAAACACAGAACATTCAGCTTTGCAACTTCAACCGAGCAACTCCCAAGAAGCCAGAAAGAGAAGGATCGTACCTAGAATTCCCATATCAAAAGTGACAGATCGACAGTATTTGGGCAACTCTGAAACCCTAAGAGTAAACCCGCATATTTAAATACACAGACTTCAGGACCAGGACTTTATAAATATAAGACTGGAAACCTAGGAATTGGATCATCAGTCATAAGAGAAATAATATCCCAGACCAAGTGTATCGCAAAACGCCTGTCGAAGAGGAATTACTAGTTTCCCAGGCCAAGTGATTCATAGAACACCGTCATATGAGGAATTTCTCAGACGAAATTGATTCGAGAGCAGATGCACCGAAATTACTCGCGTCCATCTGAAAATCTGCGCAAGGAGATTGGGTGTTCCCAAAAATTTGGGGTAAGTTGTGACCATTTCTATTACAAACGTGAATTTAACATGTTTTCTCGCTAGTGGATATATATAACGCTGGCAACCTCATCATATGAAAATATTATATTCATGAATGACTACAGCAAGAGCTGATGATTGTTTCTGACTAGTCGTGCGGGAAACCCGACAGCAGAGCGACCCCATACTCCGACTGGAGCAGTGATGAGTGATGACTACATCATATGTGCCTCCAGTATAACATATTATCTTGTGAAGATTTATGTACCTTTTTTAATTGTAATTCAGGCAAATCATTATTCACGCACTCCAGACGCAATTTCCTAGTTAACACCCAGAAGGATATGGGTGAATTTTTATCATATTCCCTGGGTTACCCAGTGTGCTCGGGAATTTAATTCTTCTGAGAAGTTAACATTGGTGGGTGGAGCGCATGACAATGGGCCTGTTAGTTTGCGGCGAACAAATGTACTCAGCAGGCATTTGTTTCTTTCTATTTGTCTAAAGTTCGTGGTTACAAGCCATCAGACGATTTGTGGTACTTACGCAGCTAGTGTGAGAGAAAAGCACCCACCATAACCGCCTACAGTGGAAGAGAGTGTGGATAACGCTTTCGTCATCACAGAATTGATGAACCACAGATGCAGTACTCACATAAAAGCTAAGTGCTAACTAAAAGGCACCAGTAAAAAGGACATTTCAGTTAAACTTTAAGTATAAAGTTAAATTTCCACCTACATCTCAATGACGAGAACTTTAGAACTATCAAAATTCCCCTAAAGTTTCCATATTTATTTTAACCTGTTAAAGACTATTTCACTATTAAATTTGTTACCTCTTGTTTTAAAACTAAACAATAATAGTTGATTCAGTTATATGAATGAAAGCAAATGTATGTGTCAGAATAATTATTATATCTATTTAAGTATTTACACTAAACAGAGCTATACCTTTGTAGCGAAATCTGTGAGATAATCGCTAAATTCAGTAAGATTTTACTCCTATGAAGGTAAATAAACCCGCCCGTGTGTGGTTGCCTATCGTCGTCTTCTGCGCTAGTAGAGCGCTGAATTTTGAACAGTGGTAATGCTTAGAAAATGATCTCGCCGTCAAATCTTATACGCTTTCCTAGTTCGTCCTTGAGAATTAAAAATAACATTTTTGCAGGGTCAAGGAGTATTTGTTCCAAGACCGAGAGAGAGAAGAAGGGAGGTGGATGAAGGAGCGACAGAAGAAATGCTACCATTGTCACGCGTTTTGGTTTTGAAACGCCAAATTGTAATGAGCGCGCGACAGTATTGCCTTTAGCAGATTTGAAAAATAAGACGCAAAGCCCCATGCATGCATCGTACTATATTCTCGCAGTTGAAATGTATATATACACACACAGTCAGCTCTCATTTCCTGCCTAGTAGTGTATTTCTGACGTAACCCAAACAAGTTGTTTTATTTTGAATAAAAATGATAGAGAAGGGGGGGAAAGATGGCCGACTTAAGGAAAAGTATATAACTGACGACTAACAGTGACGAATATGAAAATCCAAACGACAATGAATATGGCCATAAAAATCATATATATGGATAGCTTAGAGTCTCCTGAGCAATAATATGTTTTAATATACACAGTAGCCCAATTATTAACCAAGTTATTGAAATAATACTATATATCTACGAACGGTAAGACTGTTGTTTTTGCTCATTCTATTTATAACATTATTTGGTGACGCAAGTAAAAAAAAAGACGCATTAGAGTGATTCAAATCCGATTGGTTAGTATAGGAGTAAAGGAAGGAGGGTATTGGTTGGCCCAAAAAGCTAAATATATTTTGCAGACTCACTCCTAGTATGTTTGGAGTTTGGTGTTTTTCAAATTTGAATTGAATAGCTAGACCCTCGCTGTGATTGGGCCAGTCTAGTGATATTGGCAAAAAGCTTCCAAGGCTTGTCGCCATTTGATACATGTTACGCACATAATTTTTCTAAGACTTTGTATAATTAACTTGCCTGAATTGTACACTGTAATTTTTTCTTGGTCGAGGGTAAATAACCCTTGTTTGACTGTGATTACATTTTCAATGGTGGTTACCTTCTCTTGTGTCCTGACTCGCCGGTCCATTTTTTCGATCGATGTCAGGTCATTCTCCTTATATGGTAGCATCGGTCAACTGTTTCTTGGAATGATTGAAACCAGAGTTGATGTTTTATTCCCTGTCCATATAAGGCGTGATTTCTGAACATAGCTTTGTTGGAATGTTTCCTTCATCGTCTCGTTTTGAGTGTTACTCAAGCGTATGCGTTCTGCGCATGTCTGAACTTTAAGAGAGTTAGAATAGTCTTCCGCCCAGGGAGTCGAGGAGATGTACTGAGCAGAGAGGACGCCATGCTGCGTCTGTGATTTTTGATAGGGAATTCTGTAGTCCTCCTGTGAGTTAGTTAACTAACGAGGCTTTCCCTATATGATTCGAAAACGCCTGGAGGCGTATGTGTTGTGCTGTTGATTCTGAAGCAAGGTAATACCCTCCTTTATTGAACTCTGTGATCTACCTAGATGTTTGACATTTTGTCGTTCTCTGCTCGCTTGTGTGTTACAGAAAGGAGAGGTTCTTCTACTAGGAATTACATCCCAGGTATCTTCATACCTGAGATCTATATATATACGGGTCGCTCTAGGCCCAGAGAACAATTTCTATGTTCTAGGATCTTCGCTATGCCAGTGATTGCACCTATGTCGAGGGTTAGACTTAGGGATGCTATAAAGGTCAGCTTGACCTGTACTCCTGAAATGCCATTCTCGTGCGGACAGTAATAGACTTATTTTGTACATCTGATCTGCCAGCATCAGAGAGGAGTACTGATATTTATGAATATTTATGATATGAAGCTGAGGCTATCGTCAGCTAGGATTACCTATATCAACGTAGAGAATGTATGCAGATCCATGAAGAAACTTTATTAATGCTGAATACTATGAACCGTCATGTCCATGACTTTTTGTGAAATGGATGTATCATTATCTGTCATTGTGGCGTCCGAAATAAATGATGGAAACGTCACCAGCAGTTATAACATTTCTATGACTTATACATGTCATAACTCCTGTATTGTGGAACTGTGAATCTACGTCACACCTACACACACGACAACCTACTTCAAACCAGACAAGACACCATCACCACAGCCTATATATATATTCTTGGTGTCTATAGGGGTGGTACTTACTTGGCTACAAATTAACAACGACTTGGACTTATACCTGTAAATATTCATAGTGGCCAGATTGTGGCTTATCATCTTTAGTGGTCAGTAGTCAGCCTAAAACCACCCTTATCAATACAAAATTGTTAGTATGCAAGCTGCGTTGAGAACAGCACTTCTAAGAGTGAAATAAAAAACCTTGGCAGTCTGGACGAGGGCAAAACTGAACTTTTATATTAATGCTAATGCCAGTCAACGTATGTTTGTGATATTTCCATTGAATGGTGGTAAGAACGAATTTATTAACCTTGTTATTACAAAAATTTGGTGTATAAGATACTGCTTTATTGGAAATGTTTTGCGACTAAGTACATAGGTCCCCTAGCAGACTTATGCAGAGCCTATGGGGTTGCTCACACGCAGTAAAACTTACATGAGTTATATAACTTAAAATGATTTCCACAGTTACCAGTGGGAAAGCTAACACACATTATCCTATGGGAGAGGATCATTGTTGAAGTGTCAGAGGCGTTGTAGCCATTAGGGAGAAGAATAGGAGCACTGGTATGAGTTGTTATCTCAGATGAAAATGGTTGAAATGGGTTGGTCAGAGGAATCTGACCCTTTTCTTTTTATTGAATTATACCATGTATTACTTGTGGAATGATATTGTAGCTGTGTTATAAAGAATCATAACCTTGTTTCAGGGTTTTTGTTCTGGTACTAAACTAGTGCCAGAACCCTGGTGTATTTATCTTCGTGAGAGAAATTGAAATTTTTGCTGGTACACGCTGTCTACCACACTACACCAGGGACTGTGTCAGATTGGTCATTCGGTTGACATTTTTGCTGGTACACGCTGTCTACCACGACTCAACCCATGAAATATAGGAGATTGTCAGCATCATAACTACTACCAACAGAAAGATAAGTGCCATTGTGTCGGCACTAAGAGTTCATCCAGTTGTATTAAAAAATAATACATAAAATAATTGACTGTTGAATAAACATTCCACAAGAGATAGAGAAAAGAGAGGGTATGATGAAAATACCCCAACCCACCATTAATTACCAGTGTTAACTTAGTCTATAGTAATACCTAAATATAATTAGATTGTAATATTTCTTTTTATGGACAGAAGATCCATTGTGGTATTTAATTTATGTAAATAAAACCATAATTTTCATTTTGTTGTTGGTCCTGACTCAGAAAATTCTGAATCAGGGCAAATAAAAATGTAATATAGCCTATTACATAATATTTAGCCACAGACTTCTATAAGATATATCATAGAGTGTTAGTCTGTATGTGGTTGTTGTATTGACCCAGTCCTATTTATGTGATAGAATTAAAGTGTATTTGTATTGATTTGTCTTACACTGCATTATATCTTCATTACCCTAGACACTTAGACGTAGTCACATAACTAATAAATAAAAATCTAGAGCCAAGTGAGATCATAGGGTGGTAGCAGCTAGGTTCCCTGAAAATACTTAACCATCAACTACTAAACTCAGGGGCCTACACAGCTGACCTCACTTGGTAGACAAATAATATTAAATAATAACATCTATAACACCAAATCCACCACATATATTGGTAGGCTTGTCCGGGATTTGAACTTCTCCTAGTACCATTTATATTGGGTAGCTCGCTCCCGGGATTTTAAACTTCTACTAATACATAGATAGGAATCTCATATAATAAAATTAAAAGTATTCTTTTGTGGAAATTAAATAGTGGATGAACTGTCAGTGCTTATAGTTGTTGTTTAGTCAGAGTTGATAAGTTACCTTAGTATATTGTTAACGTTGCTTGATATAATATGGCTGACTTGGCAAAGTTCAGATCTGCTGCTGTGCAGACTGCCAGAGAGATGGGTATGGATGGGCCAGAACTGGTCCAGTATGTAACCTCAGAGTGTGACAAATTTATTGATAGGGAAGATAGGAAGTTAGCAGCAGAAAGGAAATTAGAGTTAGATAGAGTAGCTGAAGAAAGAAAATTAGAATCAGAGAAAGAAATCAAAAGGTTGCAAATTGAGGCTGACAAGGAGGCTAGGGCCTTAGAGGCTGATAGAGAGGCTGAGATTAAACGGCTCCAGTTTGAAGAAAAGAAAATGGAAGCTGAGGCTAAGAGATTAGAGGCTGAAGAGAAACGACTACAGAGGGAAGCAGAGGAAAGAAGACTGGCTGCGGAAAGGGAAGCAGAAGATAAAAGATTACAGAGGGAGCAAGAGTTGCGACTAAGGTAGTTAGAGTTGCAAGGCCATGCTCCTGAAAATGGTCACAGCCCCTCTACCTCTGATGCTACGGCTAGTCAGGGGGCCTCCAACTCAGCCATGGGGTTCCATTTAGATTATTTTGTTGAAAGAGATGATGATATTGAATCATATTTAAGCAGGTATAAGGTATTAGCTACAACTTATGGGCTAGAAAAAGAAAGATGGAGCCTGAAGTTATCCCAAGGTCTTAGGGGAACAGCTTATGAAGTTTTTTTTTTCAAAAATGAGCAGGGATGACCAAGACAATTATGACACGTTAAAGCAGGCTCTTTTGTTAAGATACGAGAAGAATGGTGATTTTTACCGTAAGAAGTTTAGAAATGCCAAGCTTTTGTCTGGGGAGACATACCACCAATTCTCTGCCAGATTGGAAACCTATTTGGAGAAATGGACTGCTCTGGGGAAGACCCAAGATCTGAAAGAGATGATCATGATAGAGCAATTAAGAGAGTCCATGGCTCCTGACCTGAGAAAGTTTCTCATGGAACAAGGTGCAGAGAAGTTGGGCGAGGTACTTAATGTCGCTGAGAGGTATCAGGCGGCCCAGGCAGAGGTAGCTGGCGCTAGAAAGAAACCTATAGAACAAAATAAGGCCCCTCATAACCAAAATAAGTTTGACCATAGAGATCAAGGTAACAAAGGTAAACCCAACTTTGATAGGCCAAGAGTCGATTATCGTGAAAAAAAACCCACAGTTCAATGACCGAAAATATGATGAAAGAAAACCTTGCAATCAAGGAAAGAAGTGGTGTAGATGGTGTAAGATGAACACTCATAACACCACTGTTTGTAATAGGAAACCTTCTAACTTCGCTGCAATGAAAACGGGGAACAAAGGATTAAAGGACAAGCCCGCTGGACAGCAGGAACCTTATCACCCCCCAGTTTGTGAGGATGTTGTTTGTAATGGTGTCACCATAAGGTGCCTGTATGATACAGGTTTAGATTTTGATTCAGTCGTGAGTTCTCACCTAGTGAACCCAGATCAGTATACCACAGAAACAGTGGAGATACAAGGGGCGACTAAGGATGTAGCATCCATGACACTTCCCATCGCAAGGATAACTGTGAAAACTCGCTATGTGGAAGGAGTAATCAAAGCAGCAGTGATTAACGAACCCATCTACCCTCTGATATTGGGGTGTCGTTATGTCTTCTTGGGGACTCCCAAGAGACCTGTGATTATGGCCACAGTGCAGACCAGGTCACAGTCGAAGAAGGAAGAAGATGAACCTATAAATACTCATCCAGAGGAGATGAGGAAGGCACAGGCTGAGGATAGGTCACTGAAGCCGTGTTTTAAGAAACTCCCAAAATGCCATACCCCTCCTAATAAAGGAGAATTTTATATGAAGAAAAAATTGTTATATAGGAAGGCCGGAACTGGTTCAAATGGTCACGGACAACTGGTACTTCCCAAGATGTTTAGGGCAGACGTAATAAGGAGTTTACATGTTGGAAAAGATGGGGACCACGAGAAAGTAGGTACCATCTGCCAAAAGGTTTCTCAAAAATATTATTGGCCAGACGTAAAGATAGTTATTGAGAATTTTGTAGAAGCCTGCGGCATATTTCATGAGGGAACACCCACAAGTGGGGAAAATAATAATCAGGACCTAGAAACGCCACGGGGCAAACTTAGGCCTGAAAATAAAAATAAATTTAATAATGTAGACAAAGTGGAATGGGAACCCCCTTTTTACACACTGTCTTCACTTGAATGTGTTAGAATGGCAACTCTGCGCCGAGTACAAAGAGTGATTCTACCCCAGAATAAACCGACAATCCCTCGGTCGGAATTATGTGAACTGGAGGAAGATAAAAGAGAGCGAAGGTCTCTCTAAAAACTAGCTGGAAACTGGCAAATGATAATTTGAAACAAGCCAGGAAAAAGCATGCTGCTAATTATAATAAGAAAGCGAAGGATAGGGAGCTTGCTGTAGGGGAGAAGGTGCTTCTTCTACTACCCGGCAGCAGCAATAAATATCTATAACACCAAATCCACCACAACCTTATAAGAGGGATTTCGTTGGAACTGGGGGCTTGAACGGGCTAAACCATTGCTTAAATCCTTCACAAAAGGCGACGGACCAGATAATAAGTTAACAATTTTTTTTTTTTTGTCAAGCCTGTTCACCAAAGACATAACTTCTTCACTTTACACCGAGACTTGATGAACATAAACGTATTACGTGTTTATGACTTTATCTTAGATATCTTTATGTGGTTTTCCTTCCGAGAGTATCTACACCCTTCGTTTAAATCTTAGCAAAAAAATCACTTCATTTATTAATTTATGGATAAAATCACTCTAGATAAGGTTAAAAAAAATTGTCACTGATCACCCAGTTACAGCTAAAAAATCCTAGTGTCGCTTACCCCAAACAAAAATCGAAACCGCTGGAATAATCTCTCCTAGTAGGTGTCAGAGGAATGTACACGTCTGTATAACTAGAATATAGTAATCCACATCGTGTGACCGATGTAAGTTGTTGCAAGTAAACGGATGGATTTAAAAAACTCCGTTATATACCCAAAATTAGGACCCAACTATGCTTCTGACGTCCAGCTGGTGTACAGAAGGAGCCGCAAACTTGTCTCGTGACAAAGTCACTGCACATTCGCTTCTCCTTCTATGCGACAGGACTGAAGAGTACTTGTCTCTACTTTGACATAGAGATTTCTCCGGCACGGTCGGGTATCAAAAGGTTACCCCGCGCGACTCAGCGGACAGGAAAAGCGTTGCGCGACCAGTGGTCTTGTTTCGTTCGTCGATTTCAAATGAACGAGGAGACTATTAGCAGCCGACAACACACATCTTTTTGTCGCCTAGTGTAGAAGAAACACAGTTGTACGTATGCTGTAAGAACTAAGACTAACACGTAGATAAATGCGCGACAATGCGTCAGAGTATCAATAAAATTAAAATAATAGGGCGTGGACAAAAACAGAGGTAGACAAAACGCAGAGCTGACAGGCTGGTTGGCCGAAAAATTCTAATCAAATCATCACACAGCCCCATGCGAAAACATATATTTGTACGACATGCCTTTATGAGCCGTAGCCCTGTTATTTCTTTGCCTCATAAGAACTTCCAGAAACTACACAGGACTATTATGACAGGACTCTACTGTTAAGAAATCTACTTGGGGGCCGTTTACACATTACGGAACGCAATTTTTGTTTACATTATACCCCCCCCCCCCCCCTTCCGTAACTTGCGTGTGACAAAAACCCACAACATGTCAGAGCCTCCCCCCCCTCCCCAACTACCACCACCAACAACAAAGCGTAAAATCTCGGCACCCCCCCCCCCTCCCTTTTTTGCGTTACGTAATTTGTGAACGGTCTCTTGTAAGAGTTATTTGCGTTTCTGTGTTTTATGGAAAAGGGGGGGGGGGGAAGAGGGAGAATTACAGAGGAATGATCTGCCTCGTGTGCCAAATAATTTAAATACGACCCTGCTCCACTGTCTGGTACTTATTGCATGCTGATGTCAGGTTAATCTTAGGTCGAGGAAGTTAAGGGGAACTGCGGTAAGACGTGGAGTACAATGGATAGGTGTGAAAAAAAATCGAAAAAAGGTGATTCGTCTTACGAGGACAAAAGACAAAGAAAATAGCCAACGTGACAGATGCCTATAGCTATCTTCTGTATGCCCCTTTTCATCCTAGGGCTTGTCGTGACTCCCTTCCATTTTCGTAACTTCTCCGCCTCCGCCGTTTGTGCCTAGACGACGATGACTTCCACTTCCGAGCCAATGATATGTTGGATTTCTTCCGTAGCAGACTTTATCTGGAACATGTTCTTACCTCTGCCCTACAACGTGTTCTCCCCACCTCTTTTCAGGAGGCCCTCAAACCTCACTATAAATCCACTTCGGATAGAGTAAAATTAGTCTTGACTTATCACCCTCACAGTACTGCAGTCAAACAGATCCTTTTCTGCCACCTACCTATCCTCCAAGCAGAGTCTGTGACCCAAGAAGTATTCGGTGAAGCACCTTTGGTGGCATATAGACGCGACAAGAACCTGAAGGATCTTCTTGTTCACAGCCGTCTCCCAAAGGAGAATGCCACTCACTTTGGCACACTACCCTGTGGTCGAACACGATGCAACACGTGCAAGTATGTCATCTCAACCCACAATGTGTCTTTTCCTGAGGCTACGTACACCATCACCAGTAGCTTCACGTGTGAGTCGCGCAATGTCATTTATACGATCATATGTAAACGTTGCTGCAAAACCTATATTGGCCAAACAGGCAAACGACTTGGGGACAGATTCAGCCAGCACTTGAATGACATCTCTCAGCAAAAATCCACACCAGTTGCCATACACTTTAATGTTCCAGACCACCATGGTCCCATCGACATCCAGGTCACGGCGATCAGATCCTGCTCTTCTGACACTGCTAGCCGAGAACAGCTTGAGAATCGTCTTATCCACCGCATGGAGTGTCTAAAACCAGAAAAATAGGATAAGAGTGGAAAGAGTCAAAATAGAACAGGAGAGGAAAGGGTGACCTCAGACAAAGGTGTGTAGAGTGTTAAGACTCTACACACCTTTGTCTGAGGTCACCCTTTCCTCTCCTGTTCTATTTTGACTCTTTCCACTCTTATCCTATTTTTCTGGCGCCCTCTAATAATTATGTATGAATATATAATACACTCTTAATATGTCTAGATTTTTTATTTTATATTTATTTATCTCCAACTCATTCTGTCCTCTTCTATTTTCAGTCCCCACTAATATTACGTTTGAGTAGTTTATTGTTCAGTTTCGTTTTTTAGTTTCTTAGTATGTTTTGTGTACATCCGGTGGTGGCAGTCATTTCCTTTTCCGGGCACGCGCGTCTGTTCGCGGGCGGCAAAAGCGTTAGGAATTCGACGCCTTCAGGGAAGTACCTAGTTTTAATTTTTATATTTATTTAGGTTCTTATGTGTCCTATCTAGCCTTAACTTTCTTTCCTTTCCCTGACGAAGGCCTTGTGGCCGTAACGTTGGCTGTTTTCTTTGTCTTTTGTCCTCGTATGGCGAATCACCTTTTTTCGATTTTTTTTTTCACACCCATCCAGGTTAATCTTACAAATGTTAAAGCTATAACATATAACTTAGCACCAACGGGCTGATCACCCGTTTGCCAGTCACTTCGATTACGGAAACAACAGCAGATGGATTGATTTGCCATTGCCCTAAAGACGCCAATAGGCGTGATGGGAAACAATGGCAAAGAAAACCTATCTGCTGTTGCCCTAAGACGCCACTAGGCGTAATGGCCACTGACTGCTTTGACGGTCGGTCTGTCAGTCATAACAGGAAGCAAATCAGGCTTTGATTACTTCGTTCTACTCACGCGAGGTCATCTGTCAATCATAATACCCCACAAACGGACAACACGAGAGAGAGAGAGAGAGAGAGAGAGAGCGACGGCACAGACCCTTTGTAGTTTTAGTCAGGTAAAGTATAGAACTCCCCTGTGCTCTTTGATCTTGAGACGCGGGCATTCTGAAGAGGAACCCGCTAGCAGAACTAAAGTCTTTGATGTCGGTCAACAACTTCAGACGAGAGACTCTGGTAGTCTGAATATTAAGCTTTCATCTTGAGCTATAGCTTCTGAATTTTGGTCTCACACCGGAGTGCGAAATTAACGCCATTAGAGATCAGAGAAATCTAATGATATTTATACTGCTGTTTTCTTAACCCCGCCATCAGATGTCAGTCAGAATTTGAGAAGAAAGTCTAGCTCGCAGTCATAACCATTTTCCTTTGGATTAATGTTTACAAAACGTGATTCGTGGAGATTTTCATTGTGGATTTTTCTGGTAAATAGTACTAAGTATTAGACGTATTTTTCAGTGATAGCCTTTAAAGTTAAACACTTAAATACTTTAAACCTACAGTTAAATACTTCACTTAGATCTTTCTTGCTAGTAAGGCGAATTAAATAAAATAACGCGTAGCGATTTCTATAACCAGATATTCAATTAAAATGTTAGACCACGAACACGGACGCTACCTAGCTGAGACGAGACGGTAATTTGTGTTTACAGTGTAGACCGGACTTAGAGGCGTTAAAAGACTGATAGTGGAAGGAAAGAATACTGTTTATATTTCATTTTTTAATTTGTTGTTATAGCGTCTATTATTTTTAAATGCCATACGACAAACTAACAGACACCGACAATTTAATAGCTATTTAATGACATTCGATTATTGTTGTAGGTGGTGCGTATAAAAAATTAAATAATAATTAACACCGGATGCCGACCACTATCCGAGAACAGTTTTTTTTAGCAACCAGATGTATCCAAATACTGGAAAATATTCCCCTCTCTAAAGGGTAAACCTCAAGGATTTCCACATTTCCAACTATTGGTAGATGTGACAATATTCTCAATACAATAGCTAAATTAGATAATATTCTAGTGCATAAAGTCAAAAATAGGATAGAAAATAAAAATTGAGTCCAGCGTAGTATTCTCCTACGCCCGCTCGCATGTCGATTTTGATAAACCTAATAGCCGAATGAAAGATACTGTCTTTTCGAAAAATTCGTCCTTGAGAATAAAGGTAACACTTTTGCAAGGTCAAGTCGGATTGCTAAGACGAGAGTGAAAGAATAAAAGAATAAAAGAGGGGAGGGATGGAAAGACAGAACCTAGAGAACGCCGTCTCGCGTTGATTTCAAAAAAGCCAACTCGAGCATCATAGCCTTGGGCACGTTTCAAATTACGATACCAAAAAAAAATATTAAAAAATGGAATTATGAACCAAAATACATAGGGCCATAAAAATTATATATTCGGATGCCTTATGATGTCCTGAGCAATAATATGGTGTCAGTTACCCACTAGTACAAAAAATAACCAAAATAATGGCAATAATATTATGTATGATAAGACGGACTGACGAGAAAAAAGATCACGCCTGCTTAATTTTTTCATGACATATTTTGAAAAAAGCTTTGGGTAAATAGGACTAAAAGGTACCAAGATTTTGATTGACTGTAGTTTAAAGGAAGGCGAGAGGGGATTGGCTAACCTAACACTGAAAATATACTTGTAGTAGTAACCGTAGTATTTTGGGAATAGTTTTTTTAAAGTTTGATTTAAAATTCATAGTCGTCTGCTTCTATTGGCCAGATTAGTTGATATTGAGGAAAAATTGTTAGGCTAGGACGCCATTTCTTTAAAAAATCTTGCCGTGAGACGATGAGAACAGAAGTGTAATTCTAAATACAAATATTATAAACTTCTGGACAGGGCAGTGATAAACTGGGGCCAGATCTGCCAGTCATCGTTGTTTGTGTGTAATATTCATTGAAATTGTGGTAAGATTGAATTTATTAACCATTTTATTTAAAATAAAGTTTGAATGTGAGATACTAATATACGACTGTAAGTAAGTGAGTCGATGGCAGACTCAGGCAAAGCCTAGAGATTGCTCCATCATATGATAGCCTATCAGAGAGGTGTAGAACTACAAAATTATATATGATTGTCATCAAGGAGCATAACACCTATCCTACTGTATGGAAAAAGATTACTGTTGGAATTGCAGGGGCGTTGTAACCATTAGGGGAGAGGAATACTGGTATACATTGTCACTTCAAAATATAATGGGACAATAGGTTGTCATTAAGAGCTGACCCTATGCGTTTGTTTGTACTGTACCTGTAATTAACTGTGGAATATTATTGTATACTTATTATAAAGAAGGATCCATAACCTTCTTATTTCAGGGGTTTTGTGGCCCTGACAGTCACATAAAACCAGGCTCGTGGGAACTGATTGATTTCTGACTTTGTTGCATAATTCGGGCACGTACAGGAGGCCATTGCCTTTTATGAAGTGAATCAGATGGTCCATCGAGCCTAGGACAAGACTTACCAGGGTTCTCCTTCGAAGTTAAGTGCCCGTTCGGCACCGAAAGTCTCAACCTCTATGAACTTCAGTTATTAACCACAAAGACTGAAATTCCCAAATAAATAAAAAAATTCCACCTGTGACATATGAAAAGAAAATGCACGATAGGGAATGATGATAACAAACAACCTACCATTATACATATACCAGTATTATCCTATCTAGAAAACTACACCTACACACTTTTATTATATTAATACTTGTATTATGGACAGAAGATCCATTGTATAAATTGAATATTGTAAATAATTGCATTGATTTCACTTTTGATTGTCAATCCTGATTCAAACAAAATAGAGTCAGGATAATAAATTGAAAAAAATTATTAACGTTACACAAAATTCAACCACTGACTTACTTAAGATAGTCTTTTAAAGTGTAGTGTGTATGTGATTGTTGTAGTACTGTTGTGTTGTGTTGGATAATAAAATACTTGTGTATATGTTTAGTTGGTTAATGCAACCTTACACTACTTATACATAACCCTAGACACCAAACGTAATCATCATCATCATTATACACTCTAGTCAAAGAATAAGTCTGAGTGAGATCATAAAGGAACTCCGCCAATGCCTGTCCCAAGCCCGGATGAAAAAGGAGGAGGGCGGCCTGCAAGGAGGCCGTAAGGAGGCAGCCCCTCCACCATGCAAAGGCACAACAGGCCAATCACCTGTTTGCTTTAAATCATGATTACGCGAACTACAAGAGAGAAAACCGGACTGATTCTAAAGGCGACGAACTGGAACGGACTACGGACTACGACTTATGGAACTTGGAACACAAGAAGTATAAATGGGAAGGAAGAGGAGCTGGTGGAAGAGATGAGGAAAGCAAAACTAGAAATCCTGGCTATAACGGAAACGAAGAAAAAAGGACAAGGAGTCATGGATCTCGATGGCAACACGTTGCTCTACAGTGGTGTACCCATATCTGAAAGGGCTAAAGGGGGCGTGGGTTGCATTGTGGCCCAAAATCAAAAAGATAGTATCAAGGGATGGAACTTTGTCTCGGAGCGCATTATGGTTGTAAAACTAAAAGAAGGAGAAACCATAGTCAACCTGGTCATAGTGTATGGGCCAAATGAGGATGAGAGAGCAGAGGTCAAGGAGGAATTCTTCGAGCTGCTTCAAAGGACAGTGGATGACTGCCTAGATGAAGTTATTTATTATGCTCGGAGATTTTAATGCCAGAGTTGGAAATGACCATGCTAGATTGGGTGGAGTTATCGGAAGATATGGAGAAGATACTCTCAATGACAATGGAAAGCGACTCCTTAGATTCTGCAGTGAGCAGAATCTGATCATTACAAACACAAAGTTCCCCCATAAGCGCATACATGCATACACTAGATGTGAACCAACCAAGAATGAGAAGTCAGTGATCGACTATGCCATTGTTCGGAGAAGCTCATTCAGATATGTCCGAGATGCAAGAGTCTGGAGGGGGCCAGAGATTGGAAGTGATCACTACCTGCTAACAATCAAACGAACAACTGAAAGAGTTGCTCAGCCTAGGAACTGCCCAACATCACGCAAGAAACCAAGTAAACGAGCAGGAGAAATGAGCATTAGGACCTACAAGCTGAGAGAGCCAGAAATTAAGACCAGATAACAGGGGCTTATTGCTACAGCAGTGAGCAACACAGAAGAACGACCTGATGACTTGGAAACCCTCTGGAATAAATTCAAGGATATCATAAAGACAGCTGCTGCAGAAGCATGCGGTGAAGTCCGACTTGGGAACCAGAGAAAGAGGACACCTTGGTGGACAGAGGAAGTCAAAGAGAAAATAAGAGAGAAGAAAATGGCATGGAAACAATACTTAGGAGCTAAAAACACAACAGGACAAATGGAAAAATATAGAGAATATGTGACACTCAGAACAGAAGCAAAGAACAAAGTGCTAGCAGCAAAACAGAAGTCCTGGGAAGAATTTGGAGAAAAGCTAGAAAAAGATGCACAAGAAAACCAGAAATTGTTCTATAAGACCCTAAAGAACATGAGGAAAGAAAAACAATGCCCTCTCAAATTTATAAAGGACAAGCAAGGCAAATTGCTTACTGCCCCGAAGGAAGTAATGGAAAGATGGAAAGAATATTTCTCAGAACTCCTGGATGGTAAGCATGATGAAGCATAAGAAATGATAACCACTGACACAGAAGAGGAAACCAATGATGGTGAAGATGACATAAAGATGGAAGAACTGAGGGCAGCACTAGAGAAAATCAAGATGGGCAAAGCAGCAGGGCATGATGGTAAAACACCAGAAATGGTTAAGTACATGGGAGCATCAGGCGACCTATTACTCTTAAAGGTCCTACAGGCAGCATGGTGCAACAAGACCATACCAAAGGATTGGGAGATTGCCATCATAACACCAATTTTCAAAAAGGGTGACAATCGACAATGTAGAAACCATAGAGGCATATCTCTTCTCAGTGTCCCTGGTAAAATCTACTCTAGAATCCTAGAGCAGAGACTCCGACGCCTAGCTGAGCCACAATTGGATGAGGTCCAGTGCGGATTCCGAGCAAACCGAAGTACTCAAGACCTAATCTTCACACTCGGACAGCTGAGTGAAAAGGCCCTTGAGTATAAGAGTGAGATCCATCTTTGTTTCATAGATCTGGAAAAGGCGTTTGACAGGGTCCCCTGGAGCAAACTTTGGGACTGTTTTGGCAAGGAAGAATATTCCAGCACCTCTGATTCATGCTATACAGAGCTTCTACAAGTCTTGCAGAAATTATGTGAGGACAGCAAACCATAAGTCAGAAGAGTTCAGGACCACCACTGGTGTAAGACAAGGTGATATCCTGTCACCTTACCTCTTCATACTCCTTATGGACGATGTCATCAAGGCATGTAAGGAGAGAACAAGAAAGTATTCAGTGGGGTACTGGAAGATGAGACAGGTCTATATTTCGGAGCTGGCATTTGCTGATGATGTTGCCCTGATTGCTAAATCAGAGGCACATCTCCAATCCAACCTGCAAGTCTGGAAGGAAGAGCTGGAGAAGAGAGGGATGGTCATAAGCAGCTCTAAAACAAAATCCATGGTGATGATATCACGAGAAGAAAGAAAACATCAGATTAAGTTGGGAGAACAGGTCCTGGAGCAGGTCGACCACTTTAAATATCTCGGAGCTATTATAGACCGAAAGGGAGGCATCAAAGAAGAGTTGGCCACTCGAAAAGCAGCGGCTGGGAGACTTTTTCAGGCCATAAATCGTGGATTCCTCAGCAAGAAAGAGGTTGGTAAGAAAACGAAGATGGCTGTATACCGCTCCACCTATGTCCCAGTCTTGACATATGGATGCGAGTCGTGGGCAATGACTACAACCCACAAAAGCCAGATCCAAACCTCAGAAATGAGGTATCTGAGGAAAGTGGTTGAAGTGACAAGAAGAGACATGGTCCGCAACCAGACGATCCGTCAAGGCCTAAAATCCCATCCGCTGCAGACCCAAATAGAACAGTCCCAACTAAGATGGTTTGGCCATGTCTGCAGAATGGGAGAAGATCGGCTACCACGACAAGCATGGGAAACAAAGAGCCAGGGATCCAGACCTCCAGGACGACCCAGAGTCCGCTGGGAGGACAACATTAGACAATCTTTGAAGGACCGAGGACTAGAATGGAACCAGGCCAGGAAGAAGACAGCTGATAGAATGGTCTGGCGCTCTCTCTTCCAAACCACTACACCTCACGGTAGAAGGGGAACGACTAAGTAAGTAAGTAAGAGATCATAAAGGTGGTAGCAGAAAGGTACCCTGTAACTTAACATAATGTTTATTATATTCAGGGACCTTCACAGCTGACCTCATTCAGTACACTAAGAGTACATACAACAACATTTCTTAACATCAAATCCACCACATATATTGGGTAGCTCGATTCCGGGATTCTTAGTCATATTAGAAATTCTTAGTTATAATTAGATACTTGTCTTATTAGAAATTTTATAAGGTTGCATAGTTCAGAATGGCTGATCTGGCAAAGTTTCGATCTGCTGCTGTGCAGACTGCTAAAGAAATAAATATGGACGGACCAGAGCTGGTCCAGTACGTAACCTCAGAGGTTGATAAATTTATTGTCAGAGAAGATAAAAGATTAGAGAAAGAAGCAGAAAGAAAGTTAGAGGCAGAGAAAGAAATAAAGAGGTTGAAGATTGAGGCTGACAAAGAGGCTAGGGCATTGGAGGCGGAAAGGGAGATTAAAAGGCTCCAATTAGAAGAAAAAAGGCTGAAAGAGAAGCAGAGGAAAGAAGATTAGCTGCAGAAAGAGAAGAAAAGAGATTAGCTACAGAAAGAGAAGAAAAGAGATTGGCTGCAGAGAGGGAAGCAGAAAAGGAGGAGAAGAGATTACAGAGGGAGCACGAGTTACGACTAAGGGAGTTTGAGTTTCAAAGCCATGCTCCTGACAATGGTGCCAGCCCCTTTACCTCCGATGCCACTGCTAGTCAGGGAGCCTCAACCTCAGCTATGGGTTTTAATTTTGACCATTTTGTTGAGAAAGACGATGACATAGAAAGTTTTCTGGGTAGATTTGAACTGTTGGCTACCACGTATGGTGTAGAGAGAGAAAGGTGGAGCCTAAAGTTATCCCAGGGGCTTAGGGGAACAGCTTATGAAGTTTTTGCCAAAATGAGCAGGGATGATCAAGACAATTATGACATGTTAAAGCAGGCTCTTTTGTTAAGGTATGAAAAGAACGGAGAATTTTACAGGAAAAAATTTAGGAATGCAAGACTACTGTCGGGTGAGACCTATCACCAGTTCTCTGCACGTTTAGAGACCTACTTGGAGAAATGGACTGCTCTGGGGAAAACCCAAGATCTTAAAGAAATGATCCTTATTGAGCAATTGAGAGAGTCCATGGCTCCAGACTTGAGAAAGTTTCTCACGGAACAAGGTGCAGAGAGGCTGGGTGAGTTACTCAATGTCGCTGAGAGGTATCAGGCAGCCCAAGCAGAGGTAGCGGGCACAAAAAAGAAACAGGTAGACAATTATAAGGCTCCTCAAAACTCTAACATATTTGACAACAAAGATCAGGGAAACAAAGGTAAGCAACATTTTGATAGGCCACGAAATGATTATAGAAATAAAAACCCACAACTCAATGACAGAAAATATGAGGAAAGAAAACCTTTTCATAAAGGTAGATTATATTGTAGATGGTGTAAGATGGACAACCATAACACCGAAAAGTGCACTAGGAAACCTCCTAACTTCGCTGCAATGAAAACGGGGAGAAAGGGAGCCAAGGCCAACCCTACTAAACAGCAGGAACCGTATCATCCCCCAGTGTGTGAAGAAGTAATATGTAATGGAGTCACCATAAGGTGCTTGTATGATACTGGATTAGATTATGATTCCGTTGTGAGTTCTCACCTAGTGCAAGCAGATCAATACACCACAGAAACAGTAGAGATCCAAGCTGCAACCAAGGACGTAGCGACCATGACACTTACCATCGCCAGGATAAATGTAAAAACGCGATATGTGGAAGGAATCATCAAAGCAGCAGTGATAAATGAACCAATCTACCCTCTGATATTGGGGTGTAGATATGTCTTCTTGGGGAATCCCAAGAGACCTGTGATCATGGCAACAGTGCAGACCAGATCACAGTCTAAAAAGGAGGAGGAAAACCCAATAAATGCCCATCCAGATGAGATGAGGAAGGCGCAGGCTGAGGATAAGACCCTCAAGCCTTGTTTTAAGAAATTGCCCAAATGTCATACACCTCCAGGCAAGGGAGACTTCTATATGAAAAACAAATTGATATATAGGAAGGCTGGAACTGGATCCAATGGTCACGGACAGCTGGTCCTTACCACGTCATATAGGAAGAAAGTGTTGGAACTAGGGCATGCGATTCCCTTCAGTGGTCATATGGGGATCAGCGCAACAGGACAGCGTATAGCTTGTCATTACTTCTGGCCAGGGATAACTGAAGATATAAAGAGATATGTAAAATCCTGTCCAGAATGCCAACGGGTAGCTCCAAAGCATTGGACTGCTCCAGCAACTCTAGGGGAAATGCCCATAGTGTGAACACCTTTTGAGAAAGTTGCCGTGGACATTGTGGGACCTCTCACTCGGACCAAGAGGAGGAACAGTTATTTTCTGACTCTGGTGGACACTTGTTCAATGTGGGGAGAGGCGGTAACCCTGTCGTCAATCGATTCGAAGCATGTGGCAGAGGCATTACTCACAATCTTCACAAGGTTAGGCTTTCCCAACCAAATCTTGACTGATAATGGCTCACAGTTCAAGGGGAAACTAACGGAAGAAGTTTTCAGGATCTTTCAAGCCAAACACTTTCATTGTAGCCCGTACCATCCACAAGGAAATGGCCAAGTGGAAAGATTTAACGGGACACTCATTGCGATCCTGAGAAAGTTGGCACATGAAAAACCAGATACATGGGACCAGTACCTTCACGCCGCCCTGTTTGCTTTAGGGAGGTACCCCATAGTTCAACCGGCATGGCACCGACAACCCTGTTATTTGGGAGGCCAATAAAAGGTCCATTAGAAGCCTTGTTAAGGACGTGGACTGATGACAAGGCAGAAGAAAATATCACCTCATCATATCAATATGTGAACGAGCTGACCACTCGTCTTAAAACTGGCTGGAAACTTGCTAGTGATAACACTGACAAACAACATTTTTCTTTCTTATATAACAATAAGTGTTCTTAGGTCAGTTTCTTGCGCTGATTTCAAATCTGAAATCCGTTTATCTCTATCACATCGGGTTCTTAAGATATTTGTGAATAAATATATTTTGGGGAAACCGTTATTTGCTCCGTTTCATATTTACTATATAACTTATTAAAAATTAATAAAAAGCAACATAATTCTACTTTTTATACTGCTAAAAGATGCATGACATATGTTACGCGATTTTTCTAATAGTTACTGTATTTTGAAATAATTCTGAGCAAAATATGGCTTCTAGAAGTTGTAGAAATTCGGCTGATCTGTTCTGTTACGTGTGCGGATATTTTACCGATCGTGTTGACCAGAAAAACTTTACACCATTACTAAAGAAAGCATATGAACTTTATTTCGATTTGAAAGTTGATGATGCAAATAAATCTTGAAAGCCAAATGCAGTTTGTTCGATACATTGGCAGGTTGGTTACGAAAATCGCCGAAGCATAAGTCGATGCCTTTTGGAGTGCCAGTAATATGGCATGAACATACAAATCACACTACTGATTGTTACTTCTGCTTGACAAATATCCATGGTTTCACTTTTAAAACTAGAAAGTCTGTGGTTTATTCAAATATTGAATTGGTTTCGAAACCAGTGCCTCATGATCCAATCACGTGTCCGATCCAAGTACCACCAGAACAATATCCGTTGGACGTGAATGAACCATCAGAAAGTGATAGTTTACCTGCTTTAGAAACTAATTCTGACTCAGATTACATATCGGTGAATGATGGTGTTTACTTTCAGATCTAATACGTGATCTCGCTCTTACCAAAGGACAAGCGGAATTACTCGGTTCGCGACTCAAAGAATGGAATCTTTTAGCGCCCAATACTCCGATATCTAAATTTCGTCATAGACACAGAGAACTTGTTCAATACTTTGAGATGAATGATGACATTTGCTATTGCAAAGATGTAAACGGTCATGAGCACATAGTCAACGAATGGTGATTTTTCATCGATTCTTCCAAGACTAGTCTAAAAGCCGTGTTATTGCATAACAGAAATTTATTTTCATCAAATCCAGTCGCCTACTCTGTTCATATGAAAGAAACTTATGACAATATGGCTATACGTTTGGAAAAAATAAAGTACAATGACTACCAATGGCGGATTTGTGGAGACCTAAAGGTCATTGCAATTCTCACGGGCATGCAGACTGGGTATACTAAATTTTGTTGCTTCCGATGTGAATGGGACAGCCGCAACAGACAGGAACATTATGCAAGAAAGGTGTGGCCTATCCGGGATCGTATGCAGCTCGGGCATAAAAATGTAATACACGAGCCATTAGTTAACAAAGACAGCATCATTTTACCACTGTTACATATAAAGTTGGGGCTCATGAAGAATTTTGTAAAAGCGTTACATAAAACGAGCAAAGCTTTCACTTATCTTCGAGAAAAGTTTCCGCAAGTTAGCGATGCAAAGATAAAGGAAGGTATCTTTGTAGGACCTCAGATTAGGAAAGTTATTGCAGACAAACAATTCGAGAACTTGTTACATGGTAGTGAACTTCGCGCATGGATGGCATGCAAATCGATCGTCGATAACTTTCTGGGAAATCACAAATCTGTCGACTGTGTTGCATATTGTTAAGCAGTGCATAGATGCATACAGAATTATGGGCTGTAACATGTCCCTCAAAATCCATTTGCTCGATTCGCATCTTGACCTTTTCCCTGACAACCTTGGCGATGAACATGGAGAACGATTCCATCAAGATATCGCCGTAATGGAGTCACGTTATCAAGGACGGTGGAGTGTGACCATGCTTTCCGATTATTGTTGGATGCTTCATCGCGATGTACCACATGCCATTCACCGACGAAAGTCGACTGCAAAGAAATTCAAGCCTACATAACTGTTATACTTCTTGTACGAATGATGTTGTAATACTGTATGCGTTGTTAAAAAACTTCAATTGCGTATTTCTAGAGATCCCGACCTGATAGAGAAAAACGGTTTGCAGATTTAAAAACAGCGCATTAAAATTGACCAGAAAAACATAGAAATTTTAGAGAAAGAAAAAAAAAAGGTTTTTTTTGTTAGTCAGTGTAATTTGAGACAAGCCAGGAAAAAGCATGCTGCCTATTATAATAAGAAGGCGAAGGATAGAGATTTAGCTGTGGGAGATAAGGTCCTCCTTCTATTACCAGGCAGTAGTAATAAGTTGCAGATTGGATGGCAAGGTCCATATACAGTTCTAGAGAAGGTGTCTAGAACAAATTATAAGATAGATAAAAAAGGGGAAAGAGAAAATCTATCATGTGAATCTCCTGAAAAAAATATCTGGAAAGAGAAAATCAGGACGAGACACACTTACTAACCTTGTCCATCGCAACGGGAATGAAAAACGAACCACTCACCTCTCATGAATATCCGCTACATCCCTGTGAGACAGCAGCAGAGGTAAAAATCAGTAAACACTTAACGAAAAATCAGAGGGAGAGAGTTCAAAAGGTTTTGGATGATCATGCAGATGTGTTAACGGACAAACCGGGGCATACGAATTTATTGGAATATGATATGAAACTTGTAGACCCAACACCAATCTGTATGAGAGCCTATACGATCCCGTTTGCAAAGGAGACAGCTTTGAAGGAAGAGATAGAGTATTTGTTGAAAGAAGGAATTATTTCACACAGTGAGTCCCCGTACAGTTCTAGTGTGGTTCTGTTGAGAAAACCCTCTGGGGAACACAGACTGTGTATAGATTACAGGAAACTGAATGCTGTCACAGAAGGTCAGGTGGATCCATTACCTGATACAAATCAGCTTTTTGCTAGGCTGAACAAAGCTAAATATTTCTCTAAGGTGGATCTGAGCAAAGGCTATTATCAGATTCCAGTAAAACCTGAGGTTAGACCGTATTTAGCCTTTAGCACCTCGGATGGACATTATGAATTCAACATGTTGCATTTTGGGTTGAAAAATGCTCCGAGTGTGTTCTCTAGAATGATGCGAAAGTTGTTGGATCCCCTGAATAATCCTTGTATCACGAATTTCATGGATGATATTCTCATTGCTACAGAAACATTCGAGGAACACATTAACTCTCTGAATATGTTGTTGGATAGACTCAGGGAGGCAAACTTGACGGCTAGACCGACCAAATGTTGTATTGGATGTAAAGAGTTGGAATTCTTGGGACACACAGTATATCAGGGAAGCATGACCCCTGACCCCAAGAACTTGGAGAAATTGAAGAAAGCTCCGAGGCCAAAGACAAAAAAAGATGTGAGATCTTTTGTCTCGTTGTGTGGTTTTTACCAGAAATATATTAAAAATTTAACTCGATATGTGCACCACTGACGGATTTAACGCGCAAAGGAAATCCTGATAGAATTACTTGGTCCACGCAGTGTGAATCGGCCTACCAAGAGTTAAAAGAAAAACTCACAAGCAAGCCTATATTGAAACTGCCCGACTTGAGTCAAAAGTTTGTTGTGAGAACGGATGCTAGTAACGTCGGATTAGGGGCAGCCCTATTACAAAGATCCAATTCACTTGATGGGGAATTAACCCCAGTTGCTTATGCTAGCCGTAAGCTGAACACAGTGGAACAAAAATATTCAACTAGTGAAAAGGAATGTCTGGCTTTGATATGGGCGATAAAAAAGTTCCAAATCTATCTTTATGGTAGATCATTTAGGATTCAAACAGATCATAAACCAGTTGTATTTCTGTCGCAAGCAAGACATCAAAATGCTAGATTATTACGTTGGTCTTTGCTCTTACAGCCATACCAATTTATCATAGAATATATCCCCGGGTCGGAGAACGTAGGTGCAGACTTTTTAAGTAGACAACCATACGACGAAAATCAGAGTAGTCACCAGGCACAATAATTTAAATTTATTTATGTGTATTTCGAATTATGAACTGACATCATGTAGTCTGTTCTAAGTGGGGAAATATGTGACGATATTCTCAATACAATAGCTAAATTAGATAATATTCTAGTGCATAAAGTCAAAAATAGGATAGAAAATAAAAATTGAGTCCAGCGTAGTATTCTCCTACGCCCGCTCGCATGTCGATTTTGATAAACCTAATAGCCGAATGAAAGATACTGTCTTTTCGAAAAATTCGTCCTTGAGAATAAAGGTAACACTTTTGCAAGGTCAAGTCGGATTGCCAAGACGAGAGTGAAAGAATAAAAGAATAAAAGAGGGGAGGGATGGAAAGACAGAACCTAGAGAACGCCGTCTCGCGTTGATTTCAAAAAAGCCAATTCGAGCATCATAGCCTTGGGCACGTTTCAAATTACGATACCAAAAAAAATATTAAAAAATGGAATTATGAACCAAAATACATAGGGCCATAAAAATTATATATTCGGATGCCTTATGATGTCCTGAGCAATAATATGGTGTCAGTTACCCACTAGTACAGAAAATAACCAAAATAATGGCAATAATATTATGTATGATAAGACGGACTGACGAGAAGAAAGATGACGCCTGCTTAATTTTTTCATGACATATTTTGAAAAAAGCTTTGGGTAAATAGGACTAAAAGGTACCAAGATTTTGATTGGCTGTAGTTTAAAGGAAGGCGAGAGGGGATTGGCTAACCTAACACTAAAAATATACTTGTAGTAGTAACCGTAGTATTTTGGGAATTGTTTTTTTAAAGTTCGATTTAAAATTCATAGTCGTCTGCTTCTATTGGCCAGCTTAGTTGATATTGAGGAAAAATTGTTAGGCTAGGACGCCATTTCTTTAAAAAATCTTGCCGCGAGACGATGAGAACAGAAGTGTAATTCTAAATACAAATATTATAAACTTCTGGACAGGGCAGTGATAAACTGGGGCCAGATCTGCCAGTCATCGTTGTTTGTGTGTAATATTCATTGAAATTGTTGTAAGATTGAATTTATTAACCATTTTATTTAAAATAAAGTTTGAATGTGAGATACTAATATACGACTGTAAGTAAGTGAGTCGATGGCAGACTTAGGCAAAGCCTAGAGATTGCTCCATCATATGATAGCCTATCAGAGAGGTGTAGAACTACAAAATTATATATGATTGTCATCAAGGAGCATAACACCTATCCTATTGTTTGGAAAAAGATTACTGTTGGAATTGCAGAAGCGTTGTAACCATTAGGGGAGAGGAATACTGGTATACATTGTCACTTCAAAATATAATGGGACAATAGGTTGTCATTAAGAGCTGACCCTATGCGTTTGTTTGTACTGTACCTGTAATTAACTGTGGAATATTATTGTATACTTATTATAAAGAAGGATGCATAACCTTCTTATTTCAGGGGTTTTGTGGCCCTGACAGTCACATAAAACCAGGCTCGTGGGAACTGATTGATTCCTGACTTTGTTGCATAATTCGGGCACGTACAGGAGGCCATTGCCTTTTATGAAGTGAATCAGATGGTCCATCGAGCCTAGGACAAGACTTACCAGGGTTCTCCTTCGAAGTTAAGTGCCCGTTCGGCACCGAAAGTCTCAACCTCTATGAACTTCAGTTATTAACCACAAAGACTGAAATTCCCAAATAAATAAAAAAATTCCACCTGTGACATATGAAAAGAAAATGCACGATAGGGAATGATGATAACAAACAACCTACCATTATACATATACCAGTATTATCCTATCTAGAAAACTACACCTACACACTTTTATTATATTAATACTTGTATTATGGACAGAAGATCCATTGTATAAATTGAATATTGTAAATAATTGCATTGATTTCACTTTTGATTGTCAATCCTGATTCAAACAAAATAGAGTCAGGATAATAAATTGAAAAAAATTATTAACGTTACACAAAATTCAACCACTGACTTACTTAAGATAGTCTTTTAAAGTGTAGTGTGTATGTGATTGTTGTAGTACTGTTGTGTTGTGTTGGATAATAAAATACTTGTGTATATGTTTAGTTGGTTAATGCAACCTTACACTACTTATACATAACTCTAGACACCAAACGCAGTCATCATCATCATCATACACTCTAGTCAAAGAATAAGTCTGAGTGAGATCATAAAGGTGGTAGCAGAAAGGTACCCTGTAACTTAACATAATATTTATTATGTTCAGATACCTTCACAGCTGACCTCATTCAGTACACTAAGAGTACATACAACAACATTTCTTAACATCAAATCCACCACAGTAGGAACACCTATATCCAGATAGAAGCACCATATTTGGCGTTCACCTCACTAGTTTTTTTTTTTAGATGAACTGGGGCCAATTTGGATTGTCAACAGCTGCGGGTGACAGTGTAATCATAGTGAGATAGGAATTATGTTCATGGAATAATTCTGTTACCAAGGGATACCACAGACCTACTATAGAAGCCAATTAGGTAAGAGTGTGAGAAAGTGGCCACGGTGAGAGAGTGTGTGATGATTTTCTTGTTTTGCTGGGAATTATACATAAATCTGATTGTCTAAAATTTGTTTACTTTACTTGGTCTTATCTTCTTCTTCTTCTTCTTTGATCCTTAGCCGCCGACCGTCAAAGCAGTCAGTGGCCATTACGCCTGGTGGCGTCTTGTAGGGCAACAACAAATTGATTCCACTTTGCACGGTCGGCGGCCATCCTTCGTACAGTGCCCCAACTCTGGTTCATTCTTTGCATCTCAGCCTCCACAGTCCTCCGCCAAGTTGTTTTCCTTCAGGGGACCATAGCATAGCTGTTCTTGTGATGGCATCGGGGTCTCTTCTGAGGACATGGCCAACCCAGCTCTAGCGTCTGCCAGCTATGATGGTGTGCATGTCCTCTTGCTTGCTCCGAGTAAGCAGATCTTGGTTGGTGATGATATTCGGCCAAAAGATTCGGAGAATTTTTTCTTAGGCATGTTGTGTGAAAAGAGGACAATTTCGACATTTCCTTTTCTGTAACTCTCCGGCTCTCCACGCCATAGAGAAGCACAGAAAGCACACAACTCTGATATAATCCTAATTTTGTGCTTGTGCTGTACTGAGAGGACTTCCAGATGTTGTTTAGACTAAAAAAGGCTGTTCTTGCTTTGTTCATTCTGTTGTTGATGTCTTTGCTTGTTCCGCCATCTGATGTTACTATGCATCCTAGGTATGTGAAGGCATCTGTCTGTTCCAGTTGCTGATTCCTTACTGATATGAGCTCAGGGTTGCTCACATTGAGCGTCATGACCTCTGTCTTCTTTAGGTTGATGTTCAAGCCCACCTGCTGGCTATACTTATTAAGTCTATCCGTTTTTTTCTGGATGTGTTGATGTGAATGTGCTAGCAGTGCAATGTCATCTGCATATTCCAGATCTTCCAATGTAGAAAATGTAGTCCATCTTATTCCTCTTGGATTGCCCTCTGTTGTCTGGCGCATCACCCAGTCTATGACTGTTAAAAATAGAGTGGTTGATAAGGGGCATCCCTGTCGTACTCCTGTCTTCACTTCAAAGGTTAGGTTGCTCTGCCCAATGCTGCACGTAAAGTTGGCATAAAGGCTTTTTATGATTGACACTATGCAGCTTGGAATTCCATAAGCCCTCAGTATTTTCCATAAACTGTCCCTATATACTGTCAAAAGCCTTTTCAAAATCAACGAAATTAATGTACAACTGTCTTTGCCATTCTGAGCACTGCTCTATAATGTTCCTGAGGGTAAATATATGATCTACACATCTTCTGTTCTTTCTAAATCCTGCTTGTTCTTTCCTCAGTTTGTGGTCTACTGCTTTTGAGATTCTCTGTATAATTATCTTGCCTAGTATTTTGCTGGGAACTGAAAGAAGAGTTTTTCCTCTCCAATTATTGCAGTCTGGTCTTACAGTGTACCAATACTGTTTTATTCTGTAACCTAGTGCTAACCTTCACCCTTTGGGTTAATAATTTTGGGTTTTTTCTCTCCATACGGGGAAGGCGTACCTCTCTTCTTTATTTCCTATGTATGTAAATGATTTCTTGATATCTTTTAGATAATTGGTGTTGTCAAGTTTAAAGATAATAAATTACAAAGAAACTTAACTTTGTGTGTTGGTCAGACCCATACCCATTTATCCTTAGTTTTTCACGTTTGTGTGTCATTGTTGTCACATATTGTTGTGTGTGTGTAGAGTAACCTGTTCTTTCATTAGACAGGAAGGCAAAGACTGTCCTATAATAAAGCATAGTTGTATGGATAGGCTGTATGAGAGTAACCTACTCACTCCAGAGACATATCTTTCCCTCAACCTACCACCTGTGAAATATTTTTTCGTGTATCTGTCAACCGTTACTCTTTACTTAGACTGGGCCCACTAAACCAATTAACTTACCATACGACAACATCTCACATAAATCTGAATAAACACATCACGTATCTTATCAAGAACTGCTGAAGCAAGATCTTCTACATGGTGATGGTAAAGTTACTTCAATTCCCAATTGAGAGAATACAAGTTATGAAAATTTATTTTTTTCAGAAACAGTGGTCTTAATGATGTCTTACTTCCCCCTAGTCTCCTGGAAAGTGAGATCGGATGTCTAGCCTTCTCGAATAAGAGCGAGAAAAATAGGAGGTCCCGTCTACAAGGTGCGCACGTAAAAAATCCCACGGCAGTTGGAAATCGTAAAGAGGTGGCCTTACGGCCGCTGCCCTGGCAAAATGTTAAAAAATTAGAATCCTACCCACCACGAAAATATTTATATAGTGGGTGACTCCTATATACACACATTGGGATTCTCGCCGGTGCTACGGAATTCGTGCCCTGTGCTGAGATCCTCCTTGTGTGATCTAAGGAAGAAGATCGGAGCACTGAAGGAATTGTCCGTGTTCAATGAAGATAGTCTTCAAAAAAAAAAACCAAACCAAAGTTACTTCCTATTCTCAAATAATTATGTTCTCTGTTGATACAACTGTATATTGGATATAAACGACACAAATGTCAAAATAAGTCGTAATACTGCCATTTGGGTAATGCGGTTTGTTTTTAAATTTTATTTTATGTTATTATATTTTTAATTTATTTTATTTCCAGAAACAAAGTAAGATATAAATTGACCAGTAAACTGACGTGACGTTAAAACAGACACAACAAAAATGGCTGCCCGTCATGAAGTCATTTGTTGAACGAGCTGGATATCATGCTAAAATGTGTAATGTTAATGTGATACAGCATTTTATTTAACAAAATTGTTTTGACATTATTTCATATAAATTAGTTAGATAGGAGTGAAGAAACAACAATTTAAAGAAAAGGAAGTGATTTTTCAATCACCATGTACAGCTCACATAAACACATCGCATTTCTCACCATGAAGATCTGCTGAGCGAGGTGATTCACATCACTGGTATGCAACTGTTCTTCTTCATCCTCTGCTTCGTTCACCTTCAGATTTCTACATTAATGACTCTAATAACGGCAGAGACAGCTCAAAGTTCCTGACATCTCCAAACACTTTTTCGTTGACAGAAGTAGATTGTTGCCATATGCTACTCCGTTCATTGCTGTATGTTGGCAGAACTGCAGCAGGTGTTCGGCTGTCATGGGCTGGTGTTACAGGTGCAGAGATCTATTGCACCAATCCTGTACCTGAGGTATAGATGGTGTCTCAATCTGTTGTGTCCAGTGCGTAACCAGAAAATGATGACCTGATCTCTAGATATAAAGCTCAACCTTAACTCAAAATCAATGAACAAAACAGGAACACACACTACATTTACCTTATCAAACAAACCACAGCAAACAAAACTTAACTTAATGGACTATCAGTGCGAGGAAAAAAAACACCAACATACCTAGGTATCACACTGGACCGCCACTTGACATGACAACTGTTCGTTCTTGATCTACCAGTAGATCCAAACGGATCATTTGCTCGATCTCTCTGATGGAAAAGCAAGCATAATTTTTCACCTATGTACATTGCGAACCAGCTCTTTCCTTAGAGCGGTGTCCCCATGTTAAAAATGCTTTCACAATTATGTCACAGAACGTCTGAACATGCTCTCTTGTGTGATCTCTGACACCTTCAGCCCTCCGGCAGTATGATTTCTTGTTCTTCATTTTTCTCTCTGATCGCTTTTATTTGGCATAAATCATGCCTTTTCATTCTTTTTACTCTCTATCTTGTATCAGTAAAGTGAAGTCTCTAACATTCAACTCCCCTACGGAAGTATATGCTATGGTACTATCTTTATCTTGTACATTTTACTTCGAGCCGATCCCAGACTTATTTATGTTCCGCTAGGTGAACTGTGGTATTATCGTAACAATATCCGGTCATTATCACCGGTCAGCGGTAATTCGTTTATCGCTTTGAGTCTCCTAGCCAACCGTTGATAATAGACGATCCTCGTTGGACAACCATATTGTTTGTCTAAGCCGGCCAGCGACCCTTTTGTTTGATTGTCTGAAGAAGGCACGAACACATAGGCGATAATGAGATAATAGTTTCACGGGCCCATCCCTGTGTGTGATTATCGCAGATAATCTGTCTGGGTAGACATCTTGGCGGAACACATTACGCCAGGCAAACATGGTCACATGTTGTTTGTGAGAGTGCACAAGATGCCACCGAAAATATTACGTCTTATTATAAAGAGGTCACGCGTTGGAATATTAAAAGTAATATTTTAAATACGTGGGGGAGATTTTGAATTTAAACACCCCAACCCACATAGTGCAAAAGAGCTTACAACTTGATTGAAGTGAGCTCGCGATTTCATTGGAAAACTCGGCGGAACACAATCTGTGATGTGAACTGGAAACTGGAAATATAATCTAGCGAAAATCAGAGACACAGAATACAGAGACTGCATCGCACGTCACACTAGCAACTCACAAAAAGCCAGAAAGAAAAGGATCGGACCAAGGATTCCTATATTATAAGTGACAGATCGAAGTATTTGAGAAACATAAAACCTTAAAAAGTAAGCCCGCTTTTATAAATACAGAGACTGAAAACTTAAGGGACTAGTACTTTAAATACCCAGACTGGAACCCTAAGGAATTGGATCACCCGTCATAAGAGAAACTTTCCCTGACCAAGTGTATCGCAGAACACCCGTCGAAGAGGAATTCCTAGTTTCCCAGGCCAAGTGTTTCGCAGATTCACCCGTCATACACGGGATTCAAAATTTCCAGACCAAGTGGTTCGAGAGCATATAACCTAAATTGCTCGTGTCCATTTTAACCTGTGCGAGGAGATTATGTATTCCCCAAACTTTGGTGTAAGTGTAAAAGTTATTTTACAAATGTAAATTTGACATGTTTTCTTGCTAAGTGGTTATATATAAGGCTGGCAACCTCAACACATGAAATTAGTATTTCCAGAAACCACTACAGCAAGCGCTGGTGATTTCTTCTAGCTAGTCGTGCGGAAAAACAACAGCAGCGGTGACCCCAGACTCCGAATGGAGCAATGATGAGTGATGATTACATTACATGTGCCTAAAGTGTATAATATTTGGTGAGATATATGCACTTTGTTAATTGTAACTCAGGCAACTCATTATTCGCATCGTCCAGACACATTTCCCAGTTAATACCCAGAAGAATATGGTGATTTTTAATCATCTTCCCTGAGCTACATTGTGTACTCAGGAATTTAATTCTTCTGAGAGATTAACATTGGGGGTGGACAGCGAGAATGTGCCTGTTAATTGGCAGTCCACAAATGTACTTAACAGAGGCATTTGTTTTCCTATTTTCCCAAATGTTTGTGGTACAAGACTACTTGTGTTACAAGCTATCAGACGGTTCGAAGTACTGAAGTTACTACGCCACTCGTGTGAGAGAAGTACACTCATCATCAAGAAGTGACGAAAACCACGGCGACAGGACTCACCTAGAGTTAAGTTTTCTTGTAAAAAAGGCAAAAGCAACGGACTTTGATAAATCCTCACCTACGTCTCCGTCACGAAAACTTGTATTTACAGCAAAATTCATCATTCCCTCCTTATTTTAACTGTTAAAGACTAATTCATTATTAAATTTGTTACATGTTGTTTTAAAACTGAACAGTCAAAGTCGATTCAGTTTTTATATGTATGAAAGCGAACGTTTGAGCAAGATTCTTTAAAACATACATCTATATATACATAGATATATTTACATCTATAGAGCCATTTCTTATAATAGGAATTTCGTTGGATTACACCAACTGGGGGCTTAAACGGGCTAAAAACTATTGCTTAAATCCTTTACAAAAGGCAACGGACAGATATAAGTGACCATTGCTCAGCCCTATGTCACATGGTTCTTGACTTCTGAATTATCTTGTGAATACTACCTTCGGATAGAAGCGTCATTACACTTCTATCTACATCTCTGCCAAGAGTAATCTTGTGCGAAGGTAATCACCTTTGACGACCCAGTTTATATACTCTTGAGTTTTTGTCATTGTTGGACCACTACTGCAAAGCAGGATAGGCAATCCGTGACAAATATCCACATTGAAACTCCCCAAGATAGCTTACTAAAATTCCCTTGAACAAACAGCGAATGTGTGCCTCAATTGGCCGTGTTTGGTGTTCCAGGAAACGGGGCCTCCCAGATCTGCGACAGAGTTGCATCTCGGCTCCGATGACGCTTACTGGTGCAGCCACCTCACTGCACTATTTGATGGACAAGAGGTATAGCATACATATAGGCGTGAGATGGCATGGAAGCAAACCCGTAAAATAAGCTTGCTAAAATAGGATGATGCTCTTAAAAAACTAACGGCCAGATTTGTAAGAGGGAGATACGGCTGAGAACGAACGCAAACGACAACAACAAATTCACTTCATTTGTGAACTACACAAGAGGAGGAAGAGATTGTTTATTTTAAGGGAAGTTAACATTCAATAAAATATCATTTAGTTTCCATTTTCCGCCGCACTGTAGAACGGCAGGAAGCAGATCGTGCGGCATGAGATAACAGCTAACATAAGACTGCCCTTAATCCAAATTATATATACTCTAAAACCTGACAACATACATGGTTTTATTGCACTGGCGGATCTAGGAATTGTCCAAGGGATGGGCGATACATCAGAATGATACCCCCCCCTTTTGCTTCTTATTTGCATATATGTTTAGACAATTACGAAACTAAATAACGATTTTTGAAAAAAAATTGAGAACTTGATAGTTTTAATGTACAATACTCGAAAATATTCTCTCTTTTTTTTTTTTTAAATATAACTATTTATAACGTAATTGCATAAAAGTAAGTTACAATTACAAAGACAACAAAATTTGATAAAAATTCTTACACGTTTTATACTATAGCATAATTCTTTTTGTTTTTGGATTTTCCACCGGATACAGAAATTATCCGCCTCTTGTCAGAAAGTCCTCTGTTTTTGCGGCTCGAGTGAAATCCCCTTGTGTCGCCTGCCTGGCACCGTCTTTTGTCTCATTGTGGTATAGCGGTTCCCTTTATTGTCTTTCACTGTCCTGCCACGTCGAATTACTTGCAAACTACGTGCGTAACCTTTAGGATATTTACAATTGTCATGTACCAGAGATGTTTTAATTTGTCCGTCGTCCGACCGAACGATTACGTACATGTAAGTCCTAAGTTGGGGGAAAAGGGGGTGTTGATATGAAAAAAACAAAGGTTTTCAAAGTCCCAAGGAATGGGGCGATCGCGCCACCATCACCCCTTGAATCCGCCAGTGTATCAAGGTAGATCTTCAGAGAGCTCGGTGATTCTAAAGTGGATCCCTACAACTCCTGTGTTGACAGCCGTTGCTGTACATCTCACAAAAGCACATCGCATATCTCACACAGAAGAAATGCTGAAGCAAGATGTTGCGCACCTCACTGAAAAACATTCCGAATGTTACCAATAAAAACGGAGGAAGCTGGATTTTTAACAGCCTTGTTTTGGTATACACAGCTGAAGATCTAATTACAAAGCAATGGAAAGTTCGAGAGAAGCAAAATTTTAAAAAATCTAGAAAAAACCGTGTTATGACACTAGCCGAAGCAAAACACTTGGTATCAAGGAGGAATACTGCGTCTTCTCGTGATCCTTGAAGGAACACGTGGTCAGGATTTTAAAAAATGAAAATGAAACTTCAGGGATTCTTAAACTGTGGCCCACGGACCCTTGACCCATTTGGGGCCCGTGAATGGATCGGTAAAGGGAGGGGGGGGGGGACGTGTACATAACTTAGAATTTAAAATGTAGAATATTTAATTATTCTTTTATGTATCTTTTTCTTCAAGGAGTCCATAGCCTTCATCGGACAATCAAAGGGTCCATAGCCATTAACGGATAATCAAAGGAATCTATAGCTTTCACCGGACAATCAAAGGGGTCCAATGCATTTGTTAGGCAATCAAAAGGGTCTATAGCCATTATCGGACAATCAAAAGTGTCCAAAGGCATTATCGGACAATCAAAAGTGTCCATAGCCATTATCGGACAATCAAAACGGTCCATAGCCAATTGTAAAGGCTCTTTTCAGATCCAAATGGCCGGGCTGGCTTCACTGACTTTACTTCATCGTTGATCCTTTTCAGTACACTCTCATTGAATGTGCTGACTAGATTCCAACATGGCAAAAATTGCATAAATATTTATCTTCATTTTACGTCAATAAAAAGACTTACGGTGAGAACCACACGGCGATAGCTTCCACTAGGAAGGCCGTATCAAATAGTAATCACTTGAAGTTTACCCCCAACATGGGGTTCAAAACCAACAGACCAATGTCTGACTTCTGTACCAGCCATTACATCTCTCACTCAGGTCACTACGTCATCTACTGTTTAGCAACAAAACCCGAAAAATACTTATGCACAAATATGTGCGCTTCCGTGCGCGATGAATTTAAATTACCAATATATTCTTACCACACATGTTGATGTGTACCCTCTTAACAGAAGTAGGACCCATGACTACTTTATTACTGTTAAGGACCCAAAAAGTACGCAACAGTTACCTTACAACCCCCGCGAAAAAAAAATTTTTTTTTTTTTTTTTTTTTTACTTTAATAACCGCGGAGAGGTAAATCAAATTAACATCTACGTATAATATCAATCTAAATATATTAAACAAAATATTACTAGTGGCAGAATAAATATGAAAGTGAATTCAACTCAAATAAACGAAATGCAATGTAAGTAAATGTATAACCACTATGAACAACATGAGGTAAATGTGGCAACACTTGATAATATTAGATAATAAAGACGAGGAAACACAAATAAAATGTTAACAGAAAGAAAAAAACGTCAATAAATGAATTGAAATAAAATGGAATATGAACGCATCAAAACGATGAGTGACAAAGAATGGAAATAAAACACGCGAAGTAATCAACACACTTAGCAGTACTAAATAAGTATCTTCTTCTTCCTCGTTCGCCCTGAAAAGGACGGTTGTTGCGTTGTGTCTGTTTACGCCGTAGCTGTGATATCTGCACCTTTCGGTCGACACATCCGACTTCAGCACGGCATTTTTTGGGACCGGGTTTGCCTTCCCTCTTCGATCCGTACTCGCTCAGCCAGACTGCACTGCTGCAGACTGTTTCCAGGACCACCACGTGGAGGTGGAGTACGGTCTTGGTCAGCTCTGGTTCGCTGACCCTGATGCAAGCAGTCAAGCTATGGGTCGCTGACTGCATTCTCTATTGCTCCATGTTTGGGTCCCAAATAAGTATGAGTGGTGATATGCTACCGAAGTTATGCGTGAAAATCACTAGCGCTATGAACTAGAAATACTCTATTTGCTTATAAACAAATTAAATATTAGACATTATTAAATATTATTAAGTAATAGTATAAGTATAGCGTCCATGGCTTTAAAATATTATTAATTTACACTGAGTTCACTATTAATTAAAGTGACGAAGTTGCAATGTTATATTAGAAAACAGTCAACACTTCATAAAGTTCCGATTGACTTAAAAATGTTATCATTGTTAAATGTTATATTCACACAATAGACCAATGTTTTTATTTAAGTTCATGTTATTTCGACATTAAACTGTATATGCTAATTTCAGGAAATGTATACGCAGACACACAACCAGCGAAAGAAAAAAGTTTATCACAATATTGTCGCTGAACGACGTAAAGTTAATTTAGCACTGAGTTATAACTAAGGAAACGTTCATGCAAAGGCGTCACTTTTCATAGGGCGTAGAATCTTGCTTGATTCAGAAGGGCACCGCGAAAGGATGTCTGCCAGAACATTCTGCGATCCAGGTATTGCTCGTATAGTAAAACGGTACGGTTGTTGAGCGATTGCATATCTGGTTGATCGAGATGAGTTCACGTCTCTGTTGTTGAGAGCAGTAACAGCATGCTGGTCTGTCTCTACAATGAAGTGCGCTCCAAGTAAAAATCTCTGTAGTTTGGTAATTGACCATACCATGGCAAGAAGCTCCCTGTCCAGAACGAAGTAATTTTTCTCTGAAGGTGTCAGTTTTCTGGACACGTACATGACAGGATGCAATGTACCAGCGTATTCTTGAAATAATGCTCTTCCAATGCCGAAATTTGACGCATCGCTGCGGAGAATGAAAGGTAGGTCCGCATTAGGTAACCGTAAGACAGGTGCGTTAGAAAAGTATGATTTAATGATATCTAACGTAACTTGATGTTCTTGCGACCACCGAATCAAGTGAGCTGCGCCCTTCTTTAACAAAGTAGAGAAAGATGCAGTGATGGTCGATAAATGAGGGATGAATCTCCCATAGAATTGTATTAGACCTAACAGACTCCTTACTTGTTTCTTAGTCTTTGGTATTGAGATATTCAGGATTTTAGAAATATTACTGTCCTCAGTATGTAAAAGACCGTGACCAACACGGTGACCTAAAAATGATATGTCATGAAAACCAACATATGCTTTAGATGGTTTAGCCGTTAAGTTATACGAACGTAAAGTGGACAATAATGTGTTCAATCCACGAAAATGTTCATCCCATGAGTCACTAAAAAGACAGATGTCATCGATATAGGCAATGACATCGGAGCGATGTGATAAAATACGACGCATCATGCGCACAAAAGTGGCAGGTGCGTTTACTAGTCCAAATGGCATAAAATTCCATTGGAAAAGACCACGAGGAGTAGAAAAAGCAGTGAGTGGCTTTGAACTATCTGTCAATGGGACTTGCCAATACCCCTTTGACAAATCTAACTTAGTGAAGAAAATAGATTTAGAAAGTTTAACCAGCAAATCTTCCAAAAGTGGTAATGGTTCCGCGTCAAATTGTGTAACCTTATTTAACTTACGATAGTCAACACAAAGACGGATGTTATTATTTTTCTTACGGATAATAACCATCGAAGAAGAATATGGTGAAGTGGATGGTTCAATTATTTTTAATTGAAGCATCTCATCCAATTCCTTATCAACCTGAGATCGAAAGTGCAGAGGAATAGGATATGGACGGACCCGAATAGGTGTGTCGTCGGTCAGTAAAATGTCATGTTGAATGACAGAAGTACGACCGGGGATGTCAGTGAGAACATCCTGATAGGATTGAAGAAGAGACGATACTTGCTAACACTGATCAGCAGAAAGGTCAGGAGAAATAGAAACATCATTTCAATTTTTTTCTGTTGAATGAAGTGGTACTACCGGTATAGGTAAAGATACATCTTGAAAAGAAGACTCTTCCTCCTGAATTACTGATAAAGCGGTATAATGATAAAAACAAGGTGTAGGGTTGTCAGTTGCTTGGAACACTGACTGAAGATAGTCAGGACGAGAGTGAAATTCCTTTAACATATTTATGTGAAAGGTTTTATGTTTGCCCATGATATCGACAATGTAATCAACATCAGAAATTCGAGAACTTATTTTGAAAGGGCCTTTCCAGGCAATGAGTAACCGATTGTCTTTACGAGGGAGTAAGACATAAGCCTCGTCACCAGGAAAAAGCTGGCGAAGACGTCGGTACCTATTAGCAAAGAGTCGAGCTTTTTCTTTTGATAATTCAGATGATGTGGTGGCTAGCCTACATGCATCTATGATTGTTTTCCTTAAAGAAATTACATACTCATACGAGGATTGAGTATCATTTGAAATATCCTCCTCCGTAAGTAGGTCGTGTAGTAGCGACATAGGACCACGAGGTTGAACGCCGAAGACGAGTTGAAACGGTGAAAAACCTGTAGCTTCATTTTGCGCCTCTCGATACGCAAAGAGAGCAGCGGGTAGAACTCTGTCCCAATCTTGAGGATGATCCTCAGTAATTTTACCCAATAACTGTTTGAGTGTCCTATTTTGACGCTCAATTAAACCGTTCGACATTGCGTGATAGATAGAACTAAGAGATCTATCAATGTGCAACATAGCCATGACTTGAGACATAGCTTCAGAAACAAATTGCACACCATGATCTGATAAGATTTTACGTGGAAAACCTAAACGTGAAAAAATTAACCATAGTGCATCTGCAACACTAGCAGATGAAGTACTCTTTAGAGGTATAGCCTCAGGCCAACGAGTACACATATCAATACAAGTGAGAATATGTGTATGTCCTCTAGCAGAAGGTTGGATAGGACCAATAATGTCAATTGCCATTTTCTCAAATGGTCGAATTGGGATGTCGGCAGCTTGAATAGGACCTGCGTGGTATGGCCCACGAACCTTAACCTCTTGACATGTAATACAGGAACGACAGTAGATATTAACATCTTTATTACTGTTAAGAACCCAAAAAGTACGCAACACCAATATTAGACAATCAAAAGGGTCCTTAGCCATTATCGAACAATCAAAGGGGTCCATAGCCATTATCAGACAATGAAAGGGGTCCATAGCTATTATCGGACAATCAAAGGGGTCCTTAGCCATTATCGGACAATCAAAGGGGTCCATAGTCATTATCGGACAATCAAAGTGGTCCATATCCATTAAAGGACAATCAAAGGGGTCCATAACTATTATCGGACAATCAAAGGGGTACATAGCCATTATCGGACAATCAAAGGGGTCCGTAGCTATTATCGGACAATCAAAAGGATTCATAGCCATCATCGGACAATCAAAGAATCCATAACCTTCATCGGACAATCAAAGGAATCCATAACCATCATCGGACAATCAAAAGAATACATAACCTTCATCGGACAATCAAAGGGGTCCATAGCCATTATTGGACAATCAAAGGGGTACATAGCCATTATCGGACAATAAAAGGGGTCCATAGCTATTATCGGACAATCAGAAGGGTTCATAGCCATCATCGGATTATCAAAGAATCCATAACCTTCATCGGACAATCAAAAGAATCCATAACCATCATTGAACAATCAAAGGAATCCATAACCATCATCGGACAATCAAAGGAATACATAACCTTCATCGGACAATCAAAGGAATGCATAACCTTCATCGGACAATCAAAAGAATCCATAACCATCATCGGACAATCAAAGAAATACATAACCATCATCGTACAATCAAAGGAATACATAACCATCATCGGAAAATCAAAGGAATCCATAACCATCATCGGACAATCAAAGGAATCCATAACCATCATCGGACAATCAAAAGAATACATAACCTTCATTGGACAATCAAAGGGGTCCATAGCCTTCATCGGGGAATCAAAGGGGCCAATGTCACAAAAAAAGGTTAAGTAACCCTGGCTTAAGATGTTCATGGCCTTTCTTGACCTAGTTCGAATGTGCTAATCTTCGTTTTGTATCTGTTCCATTGATGGTATTATGTGCTATCACAATTTGTTTATCAACATTATCATCATCATCATTTTAGATCCTCATGAATCATGGATCCACTACTGCAGCTGGCCCCCTTACAAGAAACATACACCAAAGCATTCAAGCGCTCTTGCAGCAGTGGTTTTTGTAGCAAACTATCTTTTATGTTGAGGTTGCCAGCCGCATTCGCTTGAAATGTTTGCCTTCTTGTGACCAGACACGGCCTGTTCATTCTTTCATCCATTCATTCATAACACTCCACTCCTAAAGGAGCATAGGCCTTCAACAAACACATGCCAAGTCCTCCTGTCACGTGACATAATCTCAAGTTATTTCCACATTCTCCTTATCATTTTAACCTCTGTTTCCAGCTCTCTTCTCCCTGTGCTTCTTTGTCTACCTCTGCCTCTCTTGACCTGGGATTTCCAGAACAAGGACTGCCTTGTAATGCTATCAACAGGTTTCTTCAATGTGTGTCCTATCCATCGCCATCGTCTTCTTCTCATCTCTTGTTCCACTGGCACTTGTCTAGTTCTTGTCATCAGTTCCACGTTGGTAACCTTATCATACCATTTTAATCCCTCTATTCTACGCAAGCACCCATTTATGAAAGTCTGTAGCTTGCTGGTTGTTGTCTGTGTTGTTCTCTATGTTTCAGAGCCATTTAATAGTACTGACTTAACATTTGAGTTGAAGATTCTTATTTTCGTGTTGGATCCGATTTCTCTTGATCTCCATATATTTCCCAATGCAATGAAAGCTCCTCTTGCTTTTTGTATTCTTACTTTGATATCACTGTCTGTCCCTCCAACTTTGTCTACATTGCTGTCAAGATATATGTACGATTCTACATCCTGTAGTGGTGTTTCTTCAAGTTCAACCCTGTTATCATTACCTGCATTTATTCTCATTATTCTTGTCTTTTTCCTGTGTATTTTCAGACCCAATTGCTGTGACCTCTTGTGATAAACGAGCGCCAAAGCCTTATTGCCCAATCTTTTCCTGCATCTTTCTTATTTTTTTTTCTCAGACATTGTGCTCTTTCATCCCACATTTGCTATTTCATCGTTTTTGATTACTCGAATCTGGTATCTAAAGAACCACATTTGTTCTTTCGTCAGTGGTCTTTTGATTCAGTTTCCCTACCTTGTTAAACACATCTGGGTTTATCCTAATCTTGCGAAACCCCATCTTGGACTTAATAAAACATTCTTTGATAACTAGTCCCTGTGTAAATAATCGTCAGACATGCGACCTTGGACTATTGTTTAGACGCGCGACTGACATCACCTGATACTCTGTTCAGTGCTAGCCGCTGTGCAAACAATCGACGGTCATCGCGCTCGAGACAATGGCAACGCAATACAATGGACGCCAGGAGTGAGATATCAAAGACCCGTGACACTGAACACCACCTCTGTTTCCAGATGGAGCCGGCACAAAAAAGAAACTCGTTAGTGAGCATATGGAGAGCTGTCTTACAAAGGATGACAGAAAATTTACATGTGTGTGACAATGGACAGCGAGTTTTGTGACAGTTAGCGGACAATGGATTTTGTCTAGCTGGCCAATCAGCAAACACCGGGCGGTCTGACTAAGACTTAGAGCCCGCGCGAACGAAAGGTGGTGGCAAATTGCCCAACCCACTTTTAGACTGACAGGAGACAGGAGACTGATCATGAAAGATCCAAGGTCTGTGTTGCAAGATTCACGCATGGTAATTGGTTGAGGGGAGGAGTTATAGTCCGTTCGGAAATTCGTGCCCACAGAAAGCGTCAATTTTCTCCAAAACTGTTTGTTGTATGGACATGAATTTTTGCACGCAGTCTTAGATTTTCCATGCAGTTATTAATATATTTTTTGCCCTTATAAAACTCATGTCATGTTCGAATTTTCTTCTTTACGTTATATAAAAAAACTCTTACCGTTGTCTGGGTTAATTTTTAGTAGCTTTACAGGAAAGTTACAAGATCCGTTCAAAAATATTTTTGTTTGTTTCAATTAGTGTTGTGACTACATGTCCGCACGATTGCGTACTTTTTGTACACAGTCGCGAGTAACTAATTCAAACAAAAAAAAGTATTTTTGAACGGATCTTGTAACTTTTCCTGTAAAACTACTAAAAATGAACCCAGACAACAGTAAGAGTTTTTGATATAACGTAAAGAAGAAAATTCGAACATGACATGAGTTTTGTAAGGGCAAAAAATATATTAATAACTGCATGGAAAATCTAAGACTGCATGCAAAAATTCATGTCCATACAACAAACAGTTTTGGAGAAAATTGACGCTTTCTGTGAGCACGAATTTCCGAACGGACTGTCACGTAGGTCTTTATGTCATTAAATTACCTACATCTTCTTCCTATTCTCTCACCCTAATCCTTTCATTTATATTCTTTCCATACTTGTTTTTCCTGTATTTTTCGCATCACTCGGTTGCGAAAAATATTTTCTTCAGTATTTTTAAACTTTACCTGTTTCTTTCTCAAAACTGAGAATCGCGCTAGGACGATATTACGTAGATGTCAGGGCTGCAGGGCGTCAGAAGGCGTGATAAGTCGGTTCGCTGAACATAGGACGTAGACAATAGTCTACATTCTCACCGAGCGCGCGAGCTTCTTCTCGGCATAAGTCCCGGTGAGGTGTGATACTTTACATCTGCACCGGTCAGTATTCAGACATTTGTCTGAAAAAATCCCCAAACTGACACGGCGCTCACTGTGGGCCATGGTCAGCTGTAGTGTGAAAACTGCCCTGCATTGGAGACAGTTGTCTGAGATTTGAAACTGACACGCGTACATCTTGGTCAGTGGTGGCAGTTACGACATGTTAGGTGTGAAACGTATCGTTTAAGCCGGAAAGGGGAGAGCATTTCGTTCTACGAAATAATAGTTCATCCTTTGTCTGGTTTAAAATATTAACCCACGTTTGAAACTATTTCATTTCACTCAGTAACTTTGCAGTTAGACTAGAACAACCTTCGTTCGATTTCTAAATAATCTCTGTAAATATAGATGGCCTTAGTTTGGTCGAAGTGGTTTAACGTTCTCAGATATTCTGTGGTTGAGGTATATTAATATTATATATAATAGATATCTAGTTTTGTGAAGTGATTTAGTGTTAAAATCGCCGATCTCATTTTAAACTAGTTCTGTGTCCTGAGTGCTTAAGTTATAGTCTGTATTATTTTCTAGTGACGTGTTTCAGTGGATAGCAGAATAAATTATATCTTAGATTACTAAAACTAGTAGCTATAAGGAATTTAATTTAACGGCTAATACTCAGTCGAGAATATTTTAAAACTAAACTTATGACGCTAGATACATCATTGAGTGTTGACGAAATACGTATGTATTTTCTAATTCAGGATGTTTGATTTATTTAATATAACTTATTTTACGGGAAGTTTTAAAGATAAGTCAAGCTGTAGGCTTGCTATTTAAAATGTAAGTTATATTGAGTACATTATGTAAATTATTTGATATGTGTTCTTTCTTTTATATAGTAAAACGGTGGTACCCAACTTGCCAGCGTTTAGTAACCTGAGAGACATATTTGTGAGAAGCATAGACATTTCCTATCTTTAACCACGTGGGTTTCTTTGTTTCAAGTAACACGGGTCTGACAGTGCATAAGCCATCAGAGAGAGACAGTAATAGCAATCCCACTAACGGTTTCTAAAGACTAGAAATATATATTGGGCTTTCGAGCCAGTTCATATTGCTCCACAAATTTAAATGTACATGCTGCCTGGCGGCGAGAATATTACAAGATTAACATTCCGTAAGAGATTGTGACTAGTATTGTGGTGACAAAATATAGTACCTTCCTGGAAGTAGACACCGATCTGACATTCCTTAATTCTAGAATCCAAAGCTAATGACATTGTGCTCTGCTAACTTTCGTGCCTGGACAAAATTTTATGTGACTTAATCAGACATTCGAAAAATTAGAACCCCCAAGGAATCGTTCCCTGAGAGTTTAGTACGTCTTTTGGAACTGGGGATTTCTTGGTCAAGGACTGCATTTTCGGGTCTGTGTGAAGGTCCTAGAATTAGTATGTTCCCAGAGGCAGCGAGCAAAGTTGTGAGTATACATGTGTAAGAAAGGCCATGGCTGGATGAATGAGAGTACACAGGTCTGAGTGTTATTGTACCGGTGTATTATCGTCACACATTTGCTGTCTTAAATTTTTTTTACCTGCAGAATTTGTTATAAAATGCTAGAGTTTCTGTTTTTTCTTAGGTTAAATCAGATTTATCCAACTCTGTTCATATATTGACGAGAAAGAAAGAAATCTCTTAGACTAAACCCTACGTATCTATAACTCTTTGGGCCATCATCTGTTCTCTTAACGGGGCTGTGGGCTAAACCTAGAGTAAGATCTAACGGGCTATCATCATTGTAGCATTTTCTTGAATTTTGTGACTATTGGTATATGTTTTTTTTTCCTCGATGAAATTTTTGGTGTTGTGAGAGATTTTTTTTTTGATGATAATAATAAAAATCTCTCTTGGACAAAATCAGTGCGTTGGTCAGCTCGATCCCAATTATATATATAATCATTGTTATAGATTTTCCACGTCTGTGTGTTTAACTGTCGTCACGTGTATGTGCGTGCCCGTGAGTAGATAGAATTATATGTAATATATATGTGGTTTAGACTGTCGGACTCTGTAAAAGCCGTCGTAGAGGATAGGTGAGAGGGAGAAGAATTCTTTCCGCTTTCAGCGACAGCCTCTATACCACAGTCTATCATCTCACCACTCGTGGAATCTATTTCATTTTTTTAAAATTCACACTGGGACTCTCACTCATTTCAAGCTATTCAGAAGGGACCAAACCCTAGTCTTAATACTCCTATCCAAAATCTACGACAAATGGGGGCTCGTCCGGGATTTGAACCCAAAATCCTAAGGCGATACGACAAATGGGTTCTCGTCCGACGGATTTTTGAACTTAGAATAGGAAGACGAGTACGACAAACGTGGACTCGTCTATCTGGATTTTGTATTTAAGATTCTTTATTCTGTAATAGAGTAAGAGTGTGATGTCTTGTGAATTTTGTATCTTTTAAAAATAATTTATCCCCTAGACTAACGATCTGTTTTCGGGCGTGCTGACCACACAAACTGATAGTTTTTTTTTCCACAGCATTTAGAAATAATATACATTTCAGTTACAGGTTGATTGTCGGAATATATGTTAATTACTGATTTTGTAATACTAAACGCTGGTAAAGTAGTGAGTGTATAACATTCACTGGGTTTTGAAGAAGTAGGTGTTTGAGCAAAAGCTAAGGAGTGCGTTTCGGACTATTTGTCCAGATTAATTGCCTCCCTTACCCTAACTGTCTTCAGGGGTGAACTTGATAGTGGACTTTATAATTAAGGGATTATTTTTCTCTTTAATTTTTGCAATAATTATTTTGCTTTTCCACTGTAGCAACTTATTTTTCATAAGTAATCTTAACTACCATTTAGTTGGCGTAGTCGTGTTTTGCATTAAGCGCTTTATTGCCGATAATAGCAGCGATAGTTAGATTTTAATTTGGAGGAGGTATCCCAGGGTTAAGGATATCATCTTTTGATTTTTGGTAATTTTTTTTCTCGTAAGTGGTAGGAACCAGTGTATCCTTTTTCCTATTTTCTTTCTCCACTAGTCTCAGTCACTGACATAATATGGCCGAGAGGGCAAAGCTTAGACAACTTCTCAGGGACGAAGCGAGAGAGGAGGGACTGGAAGGAGAAGAAGCGAAAGCATTTGTCAGAGACGAACTTGAGAGATATGATGCGGAGAGGAAAGCAGCGGAAGCTAAGGAAAAAGCAGCCGCAGATTTACAGCAGAAGAAGATGGATGAGGAAATGGAAATCCGCAGGATGCAGCAGGAGGAACGTGAGAAGGAGAGACAGCATGAGGAAAGAGAGAAAGAGAAGGAGAGACAGCATGAGAAGGAAAGAGAAGAGAGACAGCACGAGTTGGCACTTAAAACTCTAGAATTCCAAAGTCGTGGCGCTGCCTCTACCTCCAGCAATGGAGAGTCTTCTCCTCATTCCTCCTTAACTGATCCTTCTAACACTCAATCTCTTCACCTCACTGCTATGTCTTTTCCGCTAGAATCTTTCCCTTGTCCAAATGAGAAGATTGACACTTGGCTAGAAAAAATTGAGAAAATTGCAACTCTGTACGGTTTAGAGAGGTCGCGTTGGAACATGAAGCTTTCCCAGGCTTTGAAAAGTTCTGCGTATGATGTTTACACCAAACTGGAAAGCAGCCAACAAGACAACTATGATCTGTTGAAGAAAGCGTTACTGGAGCGCTTTGAAATGAACGCTCGCAAATTTTTGCAACTGTTTCGCAACAGCCGGAAAGAGAATTCTGAAACTTTTCAGCAGTTCTCGTCTCGTTTGAAGGGTTATCTGACAAAGTGCCTAGAGCTCTCACAGCTCCCCTCTACCTATGAAGGTCTTGAGGAATTTGTTTTAACAGAACAAATAAAGAACACATTGTCTGCAGATACCCGGAGATTTCTAGCTGAGCAGGGTGCAGAAAAGCTCGAAGACATCCTAGAGAAGTCTGAGCGTTACCAAAATGCGCTGGCTGAACTACCGGCCACAAAGCGGAAACCGACAGAGGAGCATTTTCGAAAACATAACCTAGAGCAATCTTCTCAGGCTTCTAACCAAAATAACCACAGAGAAACTGGACCTCAAAACCCCCCTCCTGAAAAATCCAAGTTCTACAAGAACAAGTACCCCAACCACCCCAAACAGTCTGATCAACCCGACCGCCCTACATGGCAGCGTAGCCAGAAAGGACAAGGTGGCAAAGGGAGAACCCCTGAGCACGGGACATATGATCAGACCGAGCACACCGAGCCGAAACGCATCGGATGCTTATTGACAGTCTTGCAAGGCGGAATTGTTGACAGTGATTCCTACCTGTTGGGGATAGACCCTCAACGCGAGGTACTGTTATTTTGAACGGTTCTCAAACTTCTTGCTTATTTGACACGGGGCTTTCGTATGATTGCATTGTTGCCAGAAACCTGGTCAAACCCGGTCAAGATACAGCAGAGACCGTCCAACTTTGTGGAGTTCGTAAGAGTGATGCACCTTCAGCGCTTCCCATCGCATTGGTGGAGATACACTCTGACTTTGTCAGAGGCGTGATCAAAGCGGCTGTTATGGATGATCCCATCTACCCAGTCATACTTGGCGGGAGATACGTGTGTATTGGGAAACCGGAAGAGCCGATTGTGGCAGCAGTAACTACAAGAGGGCAAACCAAGAAGGAACGGGAGCCTGCGCCTAATTTGTTACCCATGGAACTTAAAGAAGCGCAATACAAGGACCCTACCTTGGCACCCTGCTTTAGGAAACTGCCCATTGCTAAGGAACCCAAACAGCACGGGGACATTTTTTCTGAGGATGGCGTACTTTATCGGAGAACGGGCAAGCCTGACCAAGGTTACCGAAACAGTACAGAAGCCAAATCCTAGAAATGGGGCACTCTCTTCCCTTCAGCGGACATATGGGACAGAACGCCACAAACCAACGTATAACCACTCATTATTGGTGGCCAGGAGTAAATACTGATATTATCAGGTATGTCAAATCCTGTGCCCAGTGCCAACGTGTACCACCCAAGCAACGGACACCCCCAGTCCACATGGGTGAAATGCCAATAATGGGAACACCATTCGAACGGGTTGTGATCGACATTTTAGGGCCTTTCGAAAGGACTAAAAGAAGGAACAGGTTCATCCTGACCTTAGTCGATACATGCACTTTATGGGCAGAAGCTATCCCGCTAACATGCGCAGATGCCAAGCATGTCGCAGAAGCCCTCGTGCAGATTTTCACTCGGTTGGGATTCCCTCAGCAAGTGTTGACGGATAACGGATCCCCATACCGAAACCTGTTGATGGATGAGATCGTGAAGATCTTGAGGACCCAACACATCCACACTAAGCCATATACTCCGGCCGGAAATGGGCTCGTGGAGCGTGCAAATGGAAACCTCACCATGATGCTAAGTAAGCTGGCACAAGTGAAACCTGAAGATTGGGATCTCTGTATTCCTGCAGCATTATTTGGCTACAGAGAATCTCCTCATACTTCCACAGGATTTCCGCCAGCTACACTCTTATTCGGCAGACCCATTAAGGGCCCGCTTGAAGCCTTACTTCAGTCTCTGACAGACGAGAAGGCGGATGAGACAGTTGTCTCAGCCAGTAAATATGTGTCGGTTTTAAAGGAAAGGTTGAAACTAGGGTGGGACCTAGCAACGACTAACTTTAAGCGAGCTCGCACAAAGCACGCTAACCGATACAGGAAAGTCGCGAAAGAGAGAGAACTGGAAGCAGGAGAGAAAGTTTTGGTGTTACTCCCTACCGAGAACAACCAACTGAGGATCGGATGGCAAGGGCCGTTTACCGTCCTGAAAAAGATTTCTAAGGCTAACTACCAGATCTCTATTGAAGGAAAGGAGAGGGTTTTCCATTTAAATCTCTTAAAGAGATACTTGGAAAGACCAGTGCCAAACTCCGACCATCTCCTGACGATCGCCAAAACTGACGAAGATGATGATAGTGGCAGGGATATTCCACCGCTATCACAGGAAATCTTTCAAAAATGTCAGAAGCGGCGACGCTCTTTCAAGCGCGCATGGGAGACATTCCAGAGGAAGGAAACTTTGGGGAGTAGACTTGAGTAGGAATTGGAGAGAGATGGAGGGGGAAGACAAGAAGGAAGAAGACAGACACCCCGAAGCTACGGTTATAGGAAATTTAATTCCATAACGTAGACATGGAGTGCTTCCATATCTTAAGGGGGGACGTCCTGTCACGTAGGTCTTTATGTCATTAAATTACCTACATCTTCTTCCTATTCTCTCACCCTAATCCTTTCATTTATATTCTTTCCATACTTGTTTTTCCTGTATTTTTCGCATCACTCGGTTGCGAAAAATATTTTCTTCAGTATTTTTAAACTTTACCTGTTTCTTTCTCAAAACTGAGAATCGCGCTAGGACGATATTACGTAGATGTCAGGGCTGCAGGGCGTCAGAAGGCGTGATAAGTCGGTTCGCTGAACATAGGACGTAGACAATAGTCTACATTCTCACCGAGCGCGCGAGCTTCTTCTCGGCATAAGTCCCGGTGAGGTGTGATACTTTACATCTGCACCGGTCAGTATTCAGACATTTGTCTGAAAAATCCCCAAACTGACACGGCGCTCACTGTGGGCCATGGTCAGCTGTAATGTGAAAACTGCCCTGCATTGGAGACAGGTTGTCTGAGATTTGAAACTGACACGCGTACATCTTGGTCAGTGGTGGCAGTTACGACATGTTAGGTGTGAAACGTATCGTTTAAGCCGGAAAGGGGAGAGCATTTCGTTCTACGAAATAATAGTTCATCCTTTGTCTGGTTTAAAATATTAACCCACGTTTGAAACTATTTCATTTCACTCAGTAACTTTGCAGTTAGACTAGAACAACCTTCGTTCGATTTCTAAATAATCTCTGTAAATAGAGATGGCCTTAGTTTGGTCGAAGTGGTTTAACGTTCTCAGATATTCTGTGGTTGAGGTATATTAATATTATATATAATAGATATCTAGTTTTGTGAAGTGATTTAGTGTTAAAATCGCCGATCTCATTTTAAACTAGTTCTGTGTCCTGAGTGCTTAAGTTATAGTCTGTATTATTTTCTAGTGACGTGTTTCAGTGGATAGCAGAATAAATTATATCTTAGCTTACTAAAACTAGTAGCTATAAGGAATTTAATTTAACGGCTAATACTCAGTCGAGAATATTTTAAAACTAAACTTATGACGCTAGACATAATTGAGTGTTGACGAAATACGTATGTATTTTCTAATTCAGGATGTTTGATTTATTTAATATAACTTATTTTACGGGAAGTTTTAAAGATAAGTCAAGCTGTAGACTTGCTATTTAAAATGTAAGTTATATTGAGTACATTATGTAAATTATTTGATATGTGTTCTTTCTTTTATATAGTGAAACGGTGGTACCCAACTTGCCAGCGTTTAGTAACCTGAGAGACATATTTGTGAGAAGCATAGACATTTCCTATCTTTAACCACGTGGGTTTCTTTGTTTCAAGTAACACGGGTCTGACAGTGCATAAGCCATCAGAGAGAGACAGTAATAGCAATCCCACTAACGGTTTCTAAAGACTAGAAATATATATTGGGCTTTCGAGCCAGTTCATATTGCTCCACAAATTTAAATGTACATGCTGCCTGGCGGCGAGAATATTACAAGATTAACATTCCGTAAGAGATTGTGACTAGTATTGTGGTGACAAAATATAGTACCTTCCTGGAAGTAGACACCGATCTGACATTCCTTAATTCTAGAATCCAAAGCTAATGACATTGTGCTCTGCTAACTTTCGTGCCTGGACAAAATTTTATGTGACTTAATCAGACATTCGAAAAATTAGAACCCCCAAGGAATCGTTCCCTGAGAGTTTAGTACGTCTTTTGGAACTGGGGATTTCTTGGTCAAGGACTGCATTTTCGGGTCTGTGTGAAGGTCCTAGAATTAGTATGTTCCCAGAGGCAGCGAGCAAAGTTGTGAGTATACATGTGTAAGAAAGGCCATGGCTGGATGAATGAGAGTACACAGGTCTGAGTGTTATTGTACCGGTGTATTATCGTCACACATTTGCTGTCTTAAATTTTTTTTACCTGCAGAATTTGTTATAAAATGCTAGAGTTTCTGTTTTTTCTTAGGTTAAATCAGATTTATCCAACTCTGTTCATATATTGACGAGAAAGAAAGAAATCTCTTAGACTAAACCCTACGTATCTATAACTCTTTGGGCCATCATCTGTTCTCTTAACGGGGCTGTGGGCTAAACCTAGAGTAAGATCTAACGGGCTATCATTATTGTAGCATTTTCTTGAATTTTGTGACTATTGGTATATGTTTTTTTTTTTCCTCGATGAAATTTTTGGTGTTGTGAGAGATTTTTTTTTTTGATGATAATAATAAAAATCTCTCTTGGACAAAATCAGTGCGTTTGTCAGCTCGATCCCAATTATATATATAATCATTGTTATAGATTTTCCACGTCTGTGTGTTTAACTGTCGTCACGTGTATGTGCGTGCCCGTGAGTAGATAGAATTATATGTAATATATATGTGGTTTAGACTGTCGGACTCTGTAAAAGCCGTCGTACAGGATAGGTGAGAGGGAGAAGAATTCTTTCCGCTTTCAGCGACAGCCTCTATACCACAGTCTATCATCTCACCACTCGTGGAATCTATTTCATTTTTTTAAAAATTCACACTGGGACTCTCACTCATTTCAAGCTAATCAGAAGGGACCAAACCCTAGTCTTAATACTCCTATCCAAAATCTACGACACGGACTATAGATTATCTCGGACACATTGGATAACCCAGCGATATATTCTACTGCACAGCTCGTTAGAGATCAGTGCAGTTTTCAACATTATGGCGTAGAGAACTCCCTAAGCATAGCCGGCAATTAATTCAATGTGGATAAAATAATTCATATCTGTGGAGTATTGTGTTCTTAAAGGATTTTGCGAAGGGAAAAGAAGGTTAGTAGATCTTATACAGATTATTACTCTTTATTCATCTTAACTTCACAGCTAAATGCGCGAAAGATAGTTTTTCAATTAATTCTTCTCATAAATGATTAATAAAATCAGAAGATTTTCCTCTAAGAGGATAGGCTGATAGGAAGTAATTAATAGTTCATACTTCACCTTCATCTAGCTTGTTGAATCATCATCATCATAGTTTTCCATACACTCTCATGCACAATATATTTAACATCATTAGAATCGAACTCATAGAGATCAAGAGTGAGATGTAGAATAAATGAAAGTCAACCAGTATATATTGAGTGTGAAAACTTACGAAGACTTTTCTGTGTCTTCAGTCCATCAGAAGTCTGCGTCTACACGCTACGTGTCTGACGTCTAACCAGAAATACGTTATCAAAATGGACATTTAGTTTGCAGAATTTGCCATAGGACATTCTTCGTTCCTCAGTTAAAAAGGAATATTTCTCGCCCACGATAAAACAGAGGACGCAGCATTTTTCGTCAACATATATCACATGCGCACAAGTTCAATACATAGTTATAACAAATTCAAATCACTCAAAAGCTTACTACAGGAGTCAAGCTAAAGCTCACAGTTGATTACTCATATCAAGTTCAGCTCCATCGGAAGCGTACTATCTGAAGTCAAGCTAAAGAGCTCAAAAGTTGAATCTCATATTTATACCAAGGGCAACACACTCTTAAAGGCATTCTATGAAGCAGACTCCAAAGTATATTTTATGAATCACGATTACACTCAAGATAATGAGTCTACATATCAAGAACATTTCGTGAAGATATCCAGTCTGGCCAGTACCCTCCGGAGATTAGACAACAGACATTTTCATACGACAACTATTAACTGTTGATCAACGCTACAAAGATATACTCAAACAGTGAAGGACTATATTTATTTATATCGTCAACGTTCTCAGTACAACAACAGTTTTCATCAAAACGTCCTCGACTTAGAGATACCCCACTCGACATAACGTATAACAATTTGGGACATTCTATGCATACATGTGAATCATCCTATCCGGGTGAAGCATTTAGAGACATATGGACTGTGTAGATTACTCTCCATTTTGGTAACACATATATCACATATCTTATCATCATTTCGCTTTACACAAGCTCGTTCTTAATTAACTACTACTTAATTAACTACAATATTAATATCTCATCTGTGTGTTTTGTGGGAATCGTCTTTTACCGTCATCACGTTCTAACCATTACTAACCTTATATGTGTAGATATTTAAGTAATAAACCCAATAATCGTTTGATCATTATCTAATTTGTTAATGTATCACTCGTGCTGTCGGTGTTAAGTATTTACATATATGTAAATTTCTACACTCAGATGAGGTTGGGGGCTTTTTCTGTTACGGGATTTAAGGGCAGAAGTTAAGGTCGTGGGGAAACAGAACTCTTTCCATAAATTACTAAAAAACACTGTCCAGTGGAAAGCATTCGCATTCCCTTCTTGTGGTCTATCTCGAACAGGTCTTTATTCTTTCTTAACGAGCCAATTTCTAGAGACCTTCTACCTAATATCCCATAGGCTATTCCTGGCGAAAACTACTGTCCAGTTGCCCCAATACTAACTACACGACAACTGGTGGCTCGTCCGGGATTAGTGGATCCGGACTTAGAAGTGTGATAAATCACATTTTCATTCTGCTATACAGTTGCGATAATTGCAAAAATTTTTGGCATTTTGAGGGATTACCTCCTAGGCCGACTCTTACTATAATTTGTTAATTTCACAGATGGGATAATTTGTATCTCTAAAGCACGAGTGATACTTTTTAAAAATTAAGTATCAAACTGACAGAGTAAACACTTTTTGAGAACAGAGGATACTGTAGGGAACTGAAATTTTCTTTCTTTTTCTGTAAATGCTGGAAAATTTTTTTATCATAATTACTTGGTAAATTTTTCATAGAAACTGCGAGACAATTTGTTATATAATTTTTCATAAAACGCTGAGTAAGTGATTTTGTAAGAACTATTTGAACTTGATTACTAATTTAAACCTAGCTGGTTTTAAAGAGATAATTACTTGTGCGAGTCAAATAATTTTGTTAGAAGATCACAGCCAATTTTTCCCTTCATGAACCCGTACTGCATGTCATGGCAGACGCCGCAAAAATTAGAGCTAGTTTAATAGAGGCAGTACGTGAATACGGGTTAAGTGGAAAAGAGCTGATGAAATTTGTAAGCGAGGAGACTGATAAACTCCATGCAAGAGAGATGGAGATATAGAAACTTGCAATGGACAAGGAGATGGCCGATGCAGAAGCAGCGGAGCGAAAAGAGAAAGCCGCAACAGAAGCAGTGGAGCAGAAAGAGAAAGCCGCAGCAGAAGCAGCGGAGGGGATAGAGAAAGCCGCAGCAGAAGCAGCAGAACTGAAAGAGAAAGCCGCAGTAGAAGCAGCGGAGCGGAAGCATGCACTTAAAATGAAGCAACTGGAAATCCAGGGACAGACCAATCAGATAGATCTAGCAAAAAGTACAGCGGCTTCCAACTCTGATGGAGGGTACTCACCCCGCTCAGACGGTGTGCCTACTTCGCAACCTGGGCCACCCAATGCCATGAACTTTCCGCTGGAACCTTTTTCAGAAAGGAACGATACCATGGACGTCTTTTTAGACCGCTTTGAACGCTTTGCAACAGGGTTTGGACTTGAAGAACGGAAGTGGAGCTTGAAACTTTTACAGAGCCTTAGAGGAGAAGCCTACGAAGTTTGTAATAAACTTTCTACCGGAGAGCAAGATGACTATCAGGCATTGAAAAAAGCTCTCTTGGTGAGGTACGAGCTCCATTCAGAGGCTTACCTGAAAAAATTTCGAGGCTCTAGGAAGGAGGCCAGAGAGACTTTCTCACAGTTTGCAGCCCGTATTAAAGACTACCTAGTGAAGTGGTGTACAGGACCCAAAGACGCAACAATAGAAAATGCAGTCAGCGACCCATAGCTTGACTGCTTGCGTCAGGGTCAGCGAACCAGAGCTGACCAAGACCCTACACCACCTGCAAGTGGTGATCCTGGAAACAGACTGCATCACTGCAGTCTGGCTTAGAGAGTAAGGATCGAAAAGGGAAGGCTAACCCGGTCCCAAAAATGCCGTGCTGAAGTCAGATGTGTCGGCCGAAAGGCGCAAATATCGCAGCTTCGCTGTAAACGGGCACAACGCAACCAACGTTCTTTTCAGGATGAACGAGGAAGAAGGAAGAAGAAGAAGTGGTGTACACTGGGAAACTTCACCAAGGACTATGATAAGTTGAAAGAGCTGATTGTGATAGAGCAGCTTAAGGAGTCTATGTCGGTGGAAATGCGTAGATTTCTCACTGAAAACGGCGCTGACCGATTAGAAAATATTCTTACATTGGCAGAGCGATTCCAGATTGCTCTCATGGAATCTCAAGGAGCCAGGAAGAAGTTTCCGGATCAGGCGCCAAAACAACCAGCTCGCTCCCAACCAGACCAACAAAGCAAAGGACCACACGTCTCGCATAAATAGCACGCTTGTTAAGGGTTGGTTATTTATATTTCGTGCTTATTTTTGCTCTTTGTTTTTGCACGACTGTTTGTTTGTATCCAATATAGATAGGAATGTAATGTCCAGGGTTCTCTCTTTACGTGCCTGGCGAATAAACATTAATTTACTTTTGTGCACACATCTCTTTCTCCAACGAAAGTAATAACAGCTGAGTGACGGTTTGTAACTTTAATACACATTACGACAAATTTCACATTAGACCCATTGATGTGGTCAGGCAATAAGAACACAATCAAGATTAATAATAATAATAATAATAGTCACTCATTTGCATGAACAATTATGAATGTTAAATATGCCATACATTAGAATACTTCCATGTAAAAACAGGAATATACATTAGGGCTATCCACACACGCCCAAACACACATCTCCACCGTAAAACGGCTGGACACTGACTGCCCCTCTTCGCTGCTCACTCTCTCTCGTTTTTTACCTGCTTTGTTAGCAAAACTTTCACAGCCAGTCTCATCACGTGACATAGAGTGGCTATTTGGGTGAAATGGCAAAGTGCCAAACTCGGCGTTAAAATTAATGCATTTTCTACTCCCAACATTGCCCCCCTGTTCCCGAGCGGAAACCAAGGGTTTTCGCTTGAGAACAGTGGATAGTTAGCCCAAGAACTATTAATTTATTAGGAAAGAAAAATCATACTGCTTAGAATAATATATATGAAATAGTAATTGTAGTACCAAATGACATGAAAACAGATATATGTAAACAGTTTAGACAAAATGTAATCCAATCTTTCAAAAAAAAATGCAATTAAAGTCGTAGCATGAATGTTTCAATAGTATATCACCTGAAAACAAAACAAGATCAGACAATGTCAACATCTGGCACAAACAATTTCACTTTCCAGTTAGATTCCTTGACAATAAGTCTGCCAGAAAGTTTTCTGATCCCTTGATGGGGATAATTGTATATCTATATTCTTGGATAAGCAAGAACCATCCGTGTAATCTACTGTTTGTCGTAGTTTTTTTGATTTAGGGATGTTAGTGGACGGTGATCCGTCTGGAGGTAGAAGTGTGCGCCAAGTAAATAGCGTGATAACTTGCTTATACACCAATGATGGACAAAAGTTCTCTTTCACTGGTAGAATACCGAGTTTCTGCTGGTAGCAACTTCCTGCTTACATACAAGCATGGATGTGGAGTATCATTGAACCATTGCAACAGGCAACCACCAATGCCAGTCTGAGAAGCATCAGTCCTCAGAAGAAATGGCAAAGTGATATCAGGTAACACCAAAATAGGTGCCTTGGAAAATACAGTTTTAATTTTGTCCACAGCTCCACTGCAAGTATCGGACCAAACAATTTTATTAGGAGCTCCCTTTTTAGTCAAAGATGACAGGACAGAAGAAATAGATGAAACGTTCGGAATGAACTTGTGATAGAAGTTAATGAGTCCTAACATGTGCTTCAACGAGCCAATGAAACGCTCGCAAACGCCATTGCTTTCCGGATGGTATGGGCTTGTGAACGAATGCTTAATTGCTAACATGTTCCCAATATCTTTCATCATTTGAGACATAAATTGAGTACCACGATCTGATAGGATTTCATCAGGAAATCCTATGCGACAAAAAATAACAAACAAAGCATCAGAGACAGCTGCTGAGGTGATAGTCTTCAATTGTATGGCCTCCGGCCAACGTGTACATAAGTCTATACACGTTAGGATATATCTATATCCTCTATCTGACATGACTGACATAGGACCAACTATGTCAACTGCAAGCTTGGTGAAAGGCCGTAATGGCACATCAGTGACTTGTAAGGGTGCAGCGTGGTGCTTGCCCCTACGTGCTACCTTTTGACAAGTTGTACATGACCTGCAGTATAGCTTTACATCTTTGTTAACACAGGGCCAATAAAAATTTGAGGTGACACGAAACAGAGTACGCTTAATCCCCATAAGACCAGCTAAAAGCGAGTCATGGGCAGTATTCAATACAATAGGTCTAAAACTCTTTGGAAGAACTACCTGTCTCCTGACTAAAACATAGTTGTCAAAGCATCTAGTCAGTACTGAGTTTTTAAATTCAAACCAATAACGTGAAGTTTTTGTCTTCTTCACATGCTTGCTCTCTGCTAGAGCAAACAATGGTTGCAAAGCAACATCTTCGCGCTGTTTGGTCGCGAACGACTGGGGGGAAACATTATGAACATTCTGAAGAGATGCTCTCTCACTAAATGGTATAGCTGGCTCTGCCTTGGATTCAGCAGCATGCTGGGCCCTAGTGACCACAGCGTTAGCCAACATTGGGTGAGATTCAACCCATTCATGTATCTCCTCTGGAGAGCAATCCTTAATACCTTGTATATTACAAAGGATAATGTCTGATACTGGTTGGTCAAGGACACATGAATTTACCTTACCTGTAAAAAATGGTGTGGCAATATCTATTTCTGCCACTGGGTAACACTCGATACTCCCACCAAATGTTATGCACTTCACTGTTTTACCAGTAAAGGCAGATTCATCAATTAACGATCTACGGACTCCGACAGTGGTACATCCAGAATCACGAAGGACACTTACATGCCTGTTATACAGAAAACCAGTATATAACGTGAGGCGTCCCACGTTCTCACAAGATGACATAGCAGGTAGAGCATGCCCGCAAATTAATCTGGGCTGTGAACCAGGTTGGAATAAAGATTTGCACCCATAACAATTTTCATCATTAAGTGAGCTAACAATACATGCATTGGCATGGTCGGTTCCCTTCTCATCATTCTTTCTTGTAGTTACACATGCATTACCCTTCTCGTGATTGCTATTGTCATTATGCCCACAGTGTTTGTTAGTGCTGTTTCCATAATATTTCTTATAAGGTCTATTCCCAGCACATGACCAACATATGCCACTATTCCTATTACCACTGTAGGGGGCATTGTCTTGTGTGGGTCTATGATCCATCCGTTTGTGATGCATTTCCTCATTACGGTTAGAATTCTGCCGCCACTGACCTTGGTTTGAATAACCATAGTCTCGCCTCTGTGAGAAGTTAGATGGTGACCTCTGCCTTGGGAAGTTATATTTTCCTCGGTAGTTGGATCTATAGCTTTGCCTTACTCTGCTGTCCACACTCTGTGATCGAGGTCTATGACCACCATCTCTAAAGTCATGACGAGCCACACATACTGGGAGTGCGTCCTTTATAGTTGGTTTGTGAACCTTTTTATCTGGGTGAGCTGTCATATATTGTCTCCCAAGTATCTCCATTGCCTCCAGGTCTTCAGGTTTTCTTTCTTGAAAAAATGAGGCAAGATCGGTACTACATGCCGACAACACATTGTCACGTAACATTAGATCAAGTAAGCCAGTGAAGGTCTTATCAATTCCGGACAATTCTATCCATCTTTTAGAATAAAATTTTATTAATGAGATTAATTCTCCAAAGTCAGCTTTCCTGCTAGGCAGACAGGAATGAAATTTATCACGGAATCCTGCTTCCGTAAGCTGAAATTTACGTAGCAATGTCTCCTTGACAACATCGTAGTCTTCTCTACTACCGCTGTCCAGAGCAAAATAAGCCTGTAGAGCGTCAGCTGTTAAAAAATCGCATAATGTTGCACTCCATTGACCCTTGGGGATCTTCAACGCACTGACCTTAAGCTCAAACGTTATAAGAAACTATCGATGCAGTCGATTTGTTGGTTGAAATTAGGCAATCGTATCCGGTTTGTGGTCACAGGTGTACTAGATGATGTGTTTGGAGCGTCCAACTCCACTTTTCTTAGGGCGACAGCAACATCTATATCTTTCTGAATACGCAATTTCTCTATCTCCAAATCAGTTGCTTTCTGAGCAGTTGCAGCAGCTAATCTTAATTTTTCTTGCTAGCGTCAATCTTTAGTTTGTCTAGCGCAAGAGCTTGTGCACGATCTTTTTCTTTCTCTTCCATCTTCATTCTCTCCAATTTCTCCTTTTGTTCTAACTTGTCCTTCTCCAAATCTTGTGTCTTTTTCTTCTCATCATGTTCTAACTGAAGACGTTTTAAATCAAGTTCATTCTGTCTTTCAATTCTTGCATTATAGCTTATGCCATGTATATCAATGGGTCCAGACAAATGTACAATGAAAAGATGAAGGCAATGATGTCAATGACAATGATGATGATGATGGTATATTTTCAAATACAACACACACACAAACAAATCAAAATTAACTAAAATAAGACAACAAAAGCAATATTCTATATTAACATGTAAAAAAAAATAATAACTATTAGACACTACAAATAATTCACAACTAAAACGAAACAACCGTCACATTAACAACTAAGGAGAAGAAGGTATAGAAAGCACTATTACAACAACTGACAATGTGAGACATATATACGAAACAATAACAAAACGTGATACCTAACGCCACATCTAAACAAAAATGAAATGTTCGCAATGCAAAAAAGGACTATCAGTATGAATGCGTCAAAGCGCTAAAATTCCTTAAATGCAAACCTCACATAAACCTATAGAAAATCACCTTTCATCATACTTCCGAAGATGAATGAAAAAAAATGATACCTAAAAAAAATGGCAACACTGAACATATAGAATAGAATAAAAGAAAAATAGCAAAGATGGAGCACGCTATGAAAGCACAAGATGCTTTAAACAAGCTGTCAAAATGAAACTAAACGTATCTTAAAATGCAGACTAAACTATTTTGGTCTGAACACGGCGTAACGTAGTTTACACTGTCTCGCATGAATCAGGAACACTGAGCCAAAATAGAAACTATAGTTCTGAAAACTTGTGTGATAATATGTCGTCTGGTCGAACTGTTTTATTTATTTCTTAATAATAAGGTCCGTAAAGTTTCTTTTTTTTTAGATTTATAAATGTTAGTAAAACGTGTTGGTCCCTGAAAGCCTTCAATGTTTTTGGAAAAATAGGTACTTCGTTTGTCTTTAAAATATTCCATAAACAGAAATCAATAAGAGCGTGTTTGTTGACCCAAATTCCTGCTTCCGGTAAAGGTCACGAGGCGTGGCTAATTTGTCGCTGTGCGTCAAAAATTTTCGTTTACACGGGAAATTCATTTGCCCGATTGTTGGTTTCACCGTAGCTTTTGCAAAAAGGTTCGTTTGCAAGAAAGATCATTTACACGAACAAAAAGTCATTGTTATACAGCGCAGCACTTCAAAATAGCTTAAAACACGTTGCATTAAAAGTGCATCTGAACTCCTGTTTCATGTTCAATAATGTTATAGTTCAATTGATGCAAATGCATTTTAGATAAACTTGGTGCACATAATTAATTCAGGCATAAAAATTCGCGAGGCACAATGGCTTGGCTACCCATCTGTTAATTGTGGTTTATTTATATTTCGTGCTTATTTTTGCTCTTTGTTTTTGCACGACTGTTTGTTTGTATCCAATATAGATAGGAATGTAATGTCCAGGGTTCTCTCTTTACGTGCCTGGCGAATAAATATTAATTTACTTTTGTGCACACATCTCTTTCTCCAACGAAAGTAATAACAGCTGAGTGACGGTTTGTAACTTCAATACACATTACGACGAACTTCACATTAGACCCATTGATGTGGTCAGGCAATAAGAACACAATCAAGATTAATAATAATAATAATAATAATAGTCACTCATTTACACTGACTGCCCCTCTTCGCTGCTCACTCTCTCTCGTTTTTTACCTGCTTTGTTAGCAAAACTTTCACAGCCAGTCTCATCACGTGACATAGAGTGGCTATTTGGGTGAAATGGCAAAGTGCCAAACTCGGCGTTAAAATTAATGCATTTTCTACTCCCAACAACGCTAAACAGGATAACTACAAAGACCAAAACAAGAAAAATGCTGCGCCGCACTAGAGACAGGGAGATAAATAGTGCAGGTACTGTCGCTTGAACAATCACAACACTAATGAGTGCAAGCGCAGACCTCCTCCCCAACATGCTGCCTGTCTGCAGACAAAATCGTCATCCAGGAAGGAGCTGAGTCCCTCTACCGGACACATTTCTCATCCTCCCGTCATCGAATCAGTCCTCGTAAACGGACAATCTGTGGAGTGCCTTTATGACACAGGACTTGCTTTTGATGCGGAGGTCAGGGCATCTCTTGTCACACTTGACCAGATGACAGAAGAGAGTGTCAACATCCAAGGTCCGTTGAAGGATATTGCACCCACGACATTGCCGATTGCACGTAACAGAGTTGAATTTCGTTACGTGACAGGAGAGATTCGTGCAGCCATAATGGAAGAACCAATCTACTCCCTAATCTTGGGATATAGATATATGTTCCTTGGAGAACCTACTCAACCACTAGTCATGGCAGCCGTATGGACTAGAGGACAGTCAAAAATAGACACAGAGCAGGAACCTCCTGCCAATACCCTTCTCGAGGAATTGAAGAGGGCCCAAATGGAAGATTCCTCACTGGCACCCTGTTTTTAAAAAAATACATAGGACACACAACCCACCTACCAAGGGAGACTTCTTTATGAAGAATGGATTGATGTATTGCAGAGCTGGAAACGAAGGACAGGAACACAACCAATTATTAGTTCCTGCTACCTATAGAAACCAGGTGCTTGAGATGGGCCACTCTATCCCATTTAGTGGACACACGGGAACGAGCGCCACGAATCATCAAATCGCCTGCCACTATTATTAGCCAGGGATCACCGGTGACATTGAACGTTTCCTCAAGTCTTGTCCTCAGTGCCAGAAAGTGGCACCAAAACACTGGATGGCACTCGCGACCCTTGGGGAGATGCCAATCTTTGGCACCCCATTTGAAAGAGTGACCGTGGATATAATTGGACCTCTGTTGAGAACTAAGAAGCAGAACACCCATATCCTTACCTTAGTGTACACATGTTCCATGTGGGGCGAAGCCATAGCCATGCCAGCATGCGACTCAGTGCATGTAGCTGACGCCTTACTGTACATCTTTATTAGATTAGGCTTCCCGCCTGAAATTCTCACAGACAACGTGTCACTATTTCGAGGCAAGTTGACAGAGGAGGTGCTTAAAATATTCAAGACTAGGCATATTCATACTTCGCCCTATCACCCTCAGAGTAATGGGCAAGTAGGGCGGTTTAACGGGACGCTCACCTCTATCCTTCGGACATTGGCACAGGAGAAACCAGAAAAATGGGATCAATATCTTCCCGCCGCATTATTTGCTTATAGGAAAGTACCGCATGCGTCAACGGGAGTCCCCCCTGCCACGCTACTCTTCGGGAGACCTATCAAAGGCCCATTAGAAGCCTTATTAACAACATGGACAGATGCCAAGGCAGATGACACTGTCACATCAGCCTTCCAGTATGTCACAGACTTGAAATAACGTCTGAAGACTGGCTGGGAATTAGCCACATCGAAAGTACGGGAGGCTAGGCGGAAACAGGCCAAATATTACAATCGGAATGCGAAGGATCGAGAGCTAGCAGTAGAAGAGAAGGTGTTACTTCTTCTGCCGAGTAGCAGTAATAAGTTGCAGATCGGCTGGAGGGGGCCCTATAGATTTCTCGCACCAACAATAAAATCGCCGTGAACGGAAAGCAGAAAATGTATCACTAAAATCTGCTTAAGAAGTTTAACGAGCGGGCCCCTGCCGAACCAGCGCACCTTATGGCTATGGCCATTGCTACGCAAATGGAAGAAGAGCCTTTACTATCCGAAGAGTACCTGGTGATACATGTGGAATCCCATTTAGATGTGATAATAAACTCCACTCTACGGAAGCCCAGCAGGTAAAAGTGAGGAGACTAATGAAAAACCACGCCGACTCCCTCACAGACAAACAGGGGCGGACAAACCTGATAGAGTTTGACATGGAAGTCACGGATCCTATGCCAGTCCGAATGAGAACCTATCCGATTCCGTATGCTAAGGCGAGGGCATTAAAGCAAGAAATTGATTATTTACTTAAGGAAGGCATAATTTCGAGGTCGGAGTCTCCTTACAGTGCGAGTGTGGAGCTGTTGCGCAAACCAAGTGGAGAACATCGGCTGTGCATTGACTACCGACAGCTAAATGCGGTAACACAGTTCCAGCCAGAACCGTTACCGGATCAGAACCAACTATTTACCAAGCTGAGCAGGGCTCGCCATTTCTCCAAGATAGACCACAGTAAAGGGTACTATCAAATACTGGTAAAAGCTGAGATGCGGCACTTGTTAGCCTTCGGCACCCCAGATGGACATTTTGAGTTCTATGTGATGCATTTTGGCTAAACAACGCGCCTAGTGTCTTCACAAGGATGATGCAAAAGTTATTGGATCCTCTGAATCATCCCGCTATCAGCAATTTTATGGATGATATCCTAGAAGCTACTGAATTGTTTGAAGAACATTTATCAGCGCTATCCTTGCTGTTTAACAGACTCCGAGAAGCGGAACTAAATGCCCGCCCAACCAAATGTCACGTTGGGTGTGAACAGCTAGAATTCTTAGGACATACTATCACCCATGGAACCATGTTCCCCGAGACTCAAAACGTTGAGAAGCTGAGAAATGCACCCAGACAGTCCACAAAAAGGGATTTCCGGTCCTTTGTATCCCTCTGTTGATTCTACCAGAGATATATAAAGGATTTCAATAGCCTCTGTGCGCCGCTTACATCGCTAACCAAGAAAGGGAACCCGGATAAAGTGACATGGTCAGCAGAATGTGAACATGCATATGCACTCTTACAAGAGAAACTCACCGCAAAACCAATTTTACGGCTCCCGGATTTAACTCGGAAATTCATCTTGCGCACGGATGCCAGTAACATTGGAATCGGGGCTACATTACTAAAGCCGGATGAAAGAAGCCCACCAAATCTATTTCCGGTCGCATACACGGGTCGGTAGTTAAACCGAGCAGAACAAAGCTATTCCACAATCGAAAAGGAATTTTTCTCCCTCGTCTGGGGAATTCAAAAATTTCAAGCATACCTGTACGGAAGGAAATTTACGATCCAGAGACTGACCTTCCTCGCCAATTCAAAGAATTTGAACGCTAGACTGATGCGATGGTCGTTTGTTCTACAACCTTACACGTTCCAGGTGGACTATATCCAAAGGAAAGATAACGTAGGATCGGATTTTTTAAGCCGGCATCCTATACGGCAGGAAGGAGAGCACAGGCAAGTAGAGAAAATGGTGGAAACAGGAGAGAAAAACGAAGGTGAGGAAAAGGATTAATAAATCCCTAGCGAGAAGGCTAAGCTCTCATAAGTCTGATTGACATCACAATTTAGGAGGGGAGCTATTGTGATAAACGAGCACCAAAGCCTTATCGCCCAAACTTTTCCTACATCTTTCTTATTTTATTTTCTCAGACATTGTGCTCTTTCATCCCACATTTGTTATTTCATAATTTTTGATTACTCGAATCTGGTATCTAAAGAACCACATTTTTTCTTTCATCAGTGGTCTTTTGATTCAGTTTACCCACCTTGTTAAACACATCTGGGTTTATCCTAATCTTGCGAAACCCCTGCTTGGACTTAATAAAACATTCTTTGATAACTCGTCCCTGTGTAAATAATCGTCAGATTGGACTATTGTTTAGACGCGCGGCTGACACCACCTGGTACTCTGTTCAGTGCTAGCCGTGCAAACTATCGACGGTCATCGCGCTCGATACAATGGCCACGCAATACAATGGACGCCAGGAGTGGGATATCAAAGACCCGTGACGCTGAACACCACCTCTGTTTCCAGATGGAGTCGGCACAAAAAGGAACTCGTTAGGGAGCATATGGAAAGCTGTCTTACAAATGATGACAGAAAATTTACATATGAGCGACAATGGACAGCGAGTTTTGTGACAGCGGACAATGGAGTTTGTCTAGCTGGCCAATCAGCAAACACCGGGAGGTCTGACTAAGACTTAGAGGCCGCGCGAACGAAAGGGGGTGGCAAATTGCCCAACCCACTTTTAGACTGACAGGAGACAGGAGACTGATCATGAAAGATCCAAGGTCTGTGTTGCAAGATTCACGCCTGGTAATTGGTTGAGGGGAGGAGTTAGATTATCTCGGATACATTGGCTAACCCAGCGATATATTCTACTGCACAGCTCGTTAGAGATCAGTGCAGTTTTCAACATTATGGCGTAGAGAACTCCCTAAGCATAGCCGGCAATTAATTTAGTGTGGATAAACTAATTCATATCTGTGGAGTATTGTGTTCTTAAAGGATTTTGCCAAGGGAAAAGAAGGTTAGTAGATCTTATACAGATTATTACTCTTTACTCATCTTAACCTCACAGCTAAATGCACGAAAGATAGTTTTTCAATTAATTCTTCTCATAAATGATTAATAAAATCAGAAGATTTTCCTCTTCGATGATAGGCTGATAGGAAGTAATTAACTCTTTCAGTCCCAAGCAAAAAAGTGGGTCTGGCCCAAGCAAAAATGGCCACCCCAGTGCGTTTGTATTGTTGTTGTTTGGAAATAATTTTTTTTTTAAATGTTCGTATGCATAAATAACTTTGTTGTTGTATATGAAACTGAAGGTAATTGGATGTACTTTACTCTTGTGCTACAAGTATAAAAGCTTTCATTGAAAAATGATTAGTTATTCAAGGTAAAATGGAGGATATGCGCTTAAAAAAATGATTAGTTATTCAAGGGAAAATGGAGGATATGCGCTTTATAAAATCGTTTTAAAAATCTAACATAACAGAAACACGTTTACTCTTAAACACGTGCGGTATTTAAAAGAATGTACATGCAGTTGGAAATGACGTTTTGGGTGGTTTGTGAGTAGTTATAATTAGAAACAGCCTCAAACAGAGGCACATATACCAAAGGCTTTTTAAAGTCGATTGGGCCAAGCGCGTCTAACCCCCGAGCCTTTATAAAATCGATTGAGACTTAAAGAGTTAATAGTTCATACTTCACCTTCACCTAGCTTGTTGAATCATCATCATAGTCCTCCATACGCACAAACTCTCGTGCACAACATATTTCACCTCCTTAGAATCGAACTCATAGAGATTAAGAGTGAGATGTAGAATAAATGAAAGTCAACCAGTATATATTGAGTGTGAAAACTTACGAAGACTTTTCTGTGTCTTCAGTCCATCAGAAGTCTGCGTCTACACGCTACGTGTCTGACGTCTAACCAGAAATAAGTTATCAAAACGGACATTTAATTTGCAGAATTCGCCATAGGACATTCTTCGTTCCTCAGTTAAAAAGGAATATTTCTCGCCCAAGATAAAAACAGGGGACGCAGCATTTTTCGTCAACATATATCACATGCGCACAAGTTCAATATATAGTTATAACAAGTTCAAATCACTCGAAAGCTTACTACAGGAGTCAAGCTAAAGCTCACAGTTGATTACTCATATCAAGTTCAGCTCCATCGGAAGCGTACTATCTGAAGTCAAGCTAAAGAGCTCAGAAGTTGAATCTCATATTTATACCAAAGGCAACACACTTTTAAGCGCATTCGATGAAGCAGACTCTAAAGTATATTTTATGAATCACGATTACATACTCAAGATAATGAGTCTACATATCAAGAACATTTCGTGAAGATATCCAGTCTGGCCAGTACCCTCCGGAGATTAGACAACAGACATTTTCATACGACAACTATTAACTGTTGGTCAACGCTACAGAGATATACTCAAACAGTGAAGAACTATATTTATTTATATCGTCAACGTTCTCAGTACAACAACAGTTTTCATCAGAACGTCCTCGACTTAGAGATACCCCACTCGACATAACTTATAACAATTTGGGACATTCTATGCATACATGTGAATCATCCTATCCTGGTGAAGCATTTAGAGACACATGGACTGTGTAGATTACTCACCATTTTGGTAACACTTATTATATCACATCATCATCATTTCGCTTTACACAAGCTCATTCTTAATTAACTATACTACTGCACAAAAGTTAAGGGCCACCATTCAGTTTAGACAAGGTTTATGTAATTGATTGGCAAACTGTAAAGACAAGTGAAAATGTCATTAAAACTGAGCTCAGAGAAATCTGTATACATTTCTGTGTGCACTAGGTTAATTTTTTTTTAAATGTCCAAAAACTGGGTCACTTTAACCCGCACGTGAAAATTGCCATTGTTGCTGCAAAAACTCTTGGTTTTTGCAACACGCCCCACTAGTTCAAAAGGTGAAAAAAAGTGAGTTGAATTTGAATGCACGTGGAAAATGATCATCGGTAAAGAGTGTTCACCGTTGGTATGCAATAAATCAGTATGACAAGTGGTCGAAATGATCACTGCATTAGCCATGCCACCAAGGAGAAGTCTCAGCACTGTAGACCGTGATCGAGCCATGGCATGGATTCAGGATGGTCAATCTGTTCGTCATGTTGCAAGACGTTTAGCAGTGTCCCACTCTACCATTTAGAGACTTCTTGAGAGATTTCAAGCTACCGGACATTTGGAAAATCGACCCTGCTCAGGAAGAATTATATAAACCTTGTCTAAACTGAATGGCGGCCCTTAACGTTTGTCCAGTAGTAAACTACCTAATTAACTACAATATTAATATCTCATCTGTGTGTTTTGTGTGAATCGTCTTTTACCATCATCACATTCTAACCATTACTAACCCTATATGTGTAGATATTTAAGTAATAAACCTAATAATCGTTTGATCATTATCTAGTTTGTTAATGTATCACTCGTGCTGTCGGTGTTAAGTATTTACATATAGGTAAATTTTTGCACTCAGATGAGGTTGGGGGCTTTTTCTGTTACGGGATCTAAGGGCAGAAGATAAGGTCGAGGGGAAACAGAACTCTTTACATAAATAACTAGAATACTCTGTCCAGTGGAAAGCATTATCATTCCCTTCTTCTGGTCCCTATCTGGATTAGGTCTTTATCTTTCTTAACGAGCCAATTTCTAGAGACCTTCTACCTAATATCTCATAGGCTATTTCTGGCGAAAACTACTGTCGTAGTTGCTCCAATTATCACCACTCGACACCTCTCATCGAGTGTTTTCAATTTGTCCTGCATCTGATTATGGTTATGGGACAGAAGAGCCAAGTCATCAGCAAAATCCAGATCATCCAACAGCTTAGTCACAGTCCACTGGATTCCATTTTTGTTGTGTGTTGTTGAAGTTCTCATAACCCAATCTATTGCTAGTAAGAAAAGAAATGGAGACAAGAGGCATCCCTGTCGCACTCTCGTTCTTATCCTAAACGGTTCTGTAAGCTTTCTTTCATGAAGAACTCTGCATGTCATGTCTTCATATGTTTTCTTTTTTAAATTAATGATCTTCAGTGGAACTCCATAATGCCTCATCAATTTCCAAAGTGATTCTCTGTCTACATTGTCAAACGCCTTTTCGTAGTCAACAAATCCAATGTATAGTGGTGAATTCCATTCCAGACTTTGTTCAACTATTATTCTCAAAGTGACTCTGGTCTGTACATGATCTGTTTTGTCGAAAACCTGCTTGTTCATCTCTCAGTTACTTGTCTATGGACTCTTTTAATCTCTCGAGGATAATCCTCTTTAATACTTTTCCTGGCACTGATAGTAACATTATTCCTCTATAACTTGTGCACTCTTGTAAATTTCCCTTCTTAGGCAACTTAACCAGATATCCTTCCTTCACTTCTGCTATTATCTCTTCCTTTTCCCAGACTTTACCAAGTAATTTATATAACATCTCTGTAGCCGTGTCGATATCTGCTTTGATGGCTTCTGATGGAATGCCAGCTGGTCCAGACGCTTTTCCATCTCTTAGAAGCTTATGGGTTTCTTTATTTCTTCCTTCGGTTGTCTTTCACAGTTAATTTGTAGCTCTTCTTCTGTTGGCTAGATGTCTGGGAAGGGGGGGGGGGGGGGGGGTCGTGGAGATGGTCTATTGAGAAGGTCCTCAAAATACAAGTATTCCGTCCACCTCTTCATTTGCTCTTGTATATTGCTGTGCAGTTTTCCATTCTTGTCTTTTATGAGGCTACTTGCTTGCATGTATTTCACTGTTAGCTTCTTTGTGCTGTAATACGATCTCTTATATTTCCTTTGGCTGCAGCATCTTCTGCCTCTCTTGCCAACTCCTCAATATACTTCCTCTTGTCTCTTTTGATACTTGTTTTTTACTTCTTTGTTTGCTTCTGTGTACACTTCTTGAGCCTTAGCTTTGGAACTTCTGGTTTTGCTTGTGTTTGAATTTGATTTCTTGTTTTTTCTGTCTTTTATCTTATTGATGGTTTCTGTTGTTATCCATGCTTGTTGTTTTCATCACCTTTTTCCCAGTATTTCTTCACGTGTCTCATTCCATACAGTTTTGATTTGCTGCCAATAGTCTTCTGTATTCACTACATTTTCTAGCTGTTGGAGCACTTGGAATTTGTTGGATATTCTGACCGCAAATTTGTCTCCTGTTTCTTGATTTCTTAGATGTCCTACATTAAATTGTTGTCTATAACTTTGCGTTGTTGCATATCTCTTGAGTTTCCTTTTTACTTTGGCTATCAGAAGGTGGTGATCTGATGCCACATCTGCTCCTCTATATACCTTTACATCATGCAATGATGATCTAAACTTCTTGTTTATGAACATTTGATCAATCTGATTTTCTTTTCTATGGTCTGGAGATATCCATGTTGCCTTGTGTATTCTCTTATGTGGACACATGCTTCCTCATATAACCAGTTGATTTGAAGCACAGAAGTTTGAGAATAGTTCCCCATTGTCATTCATTATTCCTAGCACATGTTTTCCAATGACTTCTAAATAAAGGATTGATGAGTTGATAGTTTTTTCTTCACTGAAACTTCACTGGAAATGTATTATTAAAGTGTTCATTTGGTTCTGGCCTGATAAGTTTGGACTTAGCTGTCAGACTGATGGAATATTGTTGGTGCTGCTGTTTCGTCAATTTACGGTTTATGTGGTGAGGGCACGTTCCCAAAACGTGAGTGCAAAAGGTAACCACTCCTGGTCAATGCAAGTATCTTGACAGGCCGTTGCAGGTAGGCGTCTAGTGTTGACTACCAGCTCTAAACCATAGGTTCGTTTCCAAACCAGTATCGTAGACTGGTAGACTCGTACCATAAACGTTAGAGGAAAACAAAGGCCTCTGCTAAGTTTTATGTTCACTTATACTAATCAGGCACCTTCCCGCTGTCTCTTCCAACGACTCTTTTTCTCAGTAATTGTATCCCCTCTGAGTTTACAGTATAGCTCAGTGGATATGATAAAAACTCACTATTACTTTCAGTTAGTCTGAGTAAAAAGTATGTATGGACAGCGGAGAATGCAATGGCTTTTGCCTGGATGAACATGTCTAAGTATACATATAACTTGTTACAAATGATAATAAATATATGCACAGGATATCATCATCCACTCCTTGCTCCAGTTGGAACTTAGGACTACCTCTGCCTTTAGTTCTCAATGAGAAACCCGCATAAAGCAGTCGCCAGCGCTTTGCTGTGGTGGTTCATCAATATATCATTTTTACATGCTGAGGTTGCCAGCCTCGTATGGACCTGTATAACCAGCAGCAGTTCAAACCATGCCTAAATCAAAGTATAAAATATATGGTACAATTCACCCTAATAGTTGGGAAATCTAGACTTATTGCTCAGTAGAATAGTATTGGCAACTTGGTGAAGATGCCTCGAACACGCGCTGTGGTATTATTTCTATTTAGAATCCCTCTGTGACTTGTGAGTGGTCCTGTAGAATCCGGTTTCCGTATTAATATTAACGAGTTTTCTACTGATGTTTCAGAAGATGCTCTAAAACGTGTTTGTGTCCGGTCCTTTAATGCAGAATCATAACTCTATTCTTTCCTTGCTTTGTCTGGGATGTCTACTTTGACGATCTTGGAATGCCGTGCCGTGAAGCTCGAATTGTGCTACGTTATATCGCAGTTTTCATGCACACACTTCCACCTTGTTTTCTGACCGGTTTCCAATCAGAACGAATGTATATTTCTTGGTCTCATTTGATCCAGTCCGTGAGCAAGAAATGAAGTGGGTCGGTGCTTTAGTTATAACCTTCACCCTCGTATTTTAAAATATCATTTAAAAATTGAACACATGACCTCCTCCATATATAGCATGGCTCTTTCCGTTACTCTTGGGTAACCTTTCAATTAAGATTTGTAACCACGATTGCAAGATAGTGGCCTCGCTAATTTGACTCCCCAGACGGGTTTATCTGTAATACTTATTACATAAATTTCTGGACGGAAGGGCTTATGCAGTTATCACCCGTACTTTCGTGGGTCCCAGAATTATAAGCTGCGACATACCGCTGCACACAGACATTTTTTCACAGACAATATCTTGTCTTCCTTTTGTATTCTCCGCCAAAGTGTCTGAACGCGTTTGTAGCGAACAATGCCCCCAGACGGGCATGCGTGTCTGTCGGAAAAGAATTACGTAGAAAGATTACTTTCACGTTTACCGTAGGAAGTCACTCTAGTTCACCAACTTAAGCGAGTATAATTAATCCTTAAGGATGGTCAATTAGCCGTGAAATGACACGATTGCAGTATGAGCAGAGGTAAACAAATCCAAGAAGTGGCGGGGCACAGATTTATGTGCGGAAAAATTAAGAAATAAATGGATAATTGCATAGAGAGAAAATGCAAAAAAGAGGACAACGAATTATGTGACACTGTCACAGCTTTTACGTTTAAATTCTTCGTATCTCACACAGCTTTCTGTTATGCCTTTCTTCGACTCTTTAATGTTTAAATAGTGTTATACCTATTCTTATGTTTTTTTGTTTTTTGTTTTTTTTTAAACTATGAATTTTCCTAATCTTGGGTCAGGAACTTGTCGTTCTCCCAGGCGCTTCAACCGGGTGTAAACAAATAGGGCAAACACTAGAGCCCAAAAAGATGTGGGTTTACAGCAGAATGTTAAAAACAAATACCATGGACAATGTAGTAAGATCCCTGATACCCCGATCAAATAGATAAAATATTACTGCTTATAAATTCAAATACTATAGAGATAAAATAGGGAGTTGTGTTCAACATCGTCACCATCGCCCGCAGTCGTGTTGGTTCTAAAAAGCAGTAACGCCATAGTAAACGATACACAAAACTGCTAGCTTTTCCCCTTTCCGCAATACCAATTTCCACTAAAATAAAAGCCTTTTGAACCAGACGATACGTCAAGGCCTTAAATCCCACCCCCTGCAGACCCAAGAAGAACAGTCCCAACAAAGATGGTTTGGCCATGTCTGCAGAATGGGAGAAGATCGGCTACCACGACAAGCATGGGAAACAAAGAACCAAGGATCCAGACCCCTAGGACGACCCAGAGTCCACTGGGAGGACATTAGACAATCTTTGAAGGACCGAGGACTAGAATGGAACCAGGCCAGGAGGAAGACAGTCGATAGGATAGTCTGGCGCTCTCTCTTCCAAACCTCTACACCTCACGGTAGAAGGGGAACGACTAAGTAAGTAAGTATAAAAGCCTTTTGACAGACCGAAATGCATAGTTAGTTTCAAACGGAATGATAGAATAAAGAAACGGAGGAGTGAAATGAGAGACGGAAGAATGCAACCTTGACAAGCGTTGGTTTTTTAATCTCGAACTAGAACGACAGGCGACAGCTGACGTCACAGACTTGCTTAGTCTAACACTAAACGGGAATGAATGGTTGAGAGTTTGAAAAAACTACTTGGCGGTAGTTAAGTTGTTGCTATGGCATATTTTTTTCCCCCAAAAAGTATCTGCTATTGAATGAGAGGAAACCCCACCGCTTTGTCTCCTACCCGTAGTGACAATTTAAATCTAACGAAACCGTTTTGCGTTAGGCAAAACGCGTACAAGCAAGAGAGAGAGAAATGTAAGTGGGGGATTTGCATGGAGGCATATTTGAAAAGACAGCTTATGCAGTAGAGAAAGGGTGGCCCAAGAAACCTCGATGAATAATAAAATAAAAGCAAGGACAGTTGACAAATAAAATGATAATATTTGTTTATTAGAAGACAATACTACCCATAATGTCATAATATCTTACAGTAAAAACGCTTAGATAATAACAGAAATATTGTAAAGAAAAGACATAGAGACAGACGCATTGATGTTCTCACTCAACTTTGCCAGTCTTGGAAAAAAGGGGGGTGGGGAACGGACGTTACATTTTTGAAAGTGTAATTTATTTTTGAAAAAAGAGGCTAGTGGGCATAACATAATTCTATTGGCTGTGGTAGAATAGACTAATAGGAGTAATAAAAACGATTTGAAACCAGCGTTAGTTGCCACTCGAAGAAAAAAATCTCACAAGTAGTGTTAGCATCAGACGCAATGAATACATGACCAGTGCCTTTGCTGTTCTGCATCAGTGGCGATCTGAATGTGCCCATTGATCGCCAGTTAACCTACAAATTGTGTATTATTTCATTGATGCGGGTTCCATCGTGAAACAATCAGTGAGCCACATACCAAAATATACGTACTCCTGAAGCTGCAAGCTCGAGGCAAAAATTACCTGTTTGCCTTAAATACAAAGAGTTCTAAAGCAGTGCTCAGACGTTGCAGTCGTGAAGAAGGTGGTTGTGAGAAGGACATCACAGCGTTCCAGAAAATAAAGTTAAGCCCAATTGTCCACAGGCGTGTGTTGGTTCATTTAACCAAACTCTCCATCATTATTATATCAATCAGTATTCTTGACATGATGATAAAGTCGTTCATCAGAAGCGTGTCCCTTCATAGGAGTTATTGCTTCATCAGAACATTTCCAGCCAGAAACAATTTATATTAATATTAACAGACACAGTTGTTGTTTTAAATTACTTTGCTGTAAATAAATTGCCTTCTAGTTTGAGTTTAAACAGTCCTGTATCCCAGCAATTAAGATACAGGAAAATAAAATTGTAAAAAATATTATCATTTAAAATTTACCCAGTGACTTGTTTAATTACTTGTTCATTAAGTTATAGGTGTAATTGTTGTCATTTTATTAACATTACATTGCATAGTACCCTAGACACCTAGCCAGATAACATCCAGACACCTTAACATATAACTAGGATCAAAATATATAGCAGATTGAGGTCGTAGGGTGGTAGCAGACAGGTACCCTGAGAACAACTTCAACAATTAGACTCAGGGACTTGCATAGCTGACCCCACATCTGTAGACAATTAATACTTAACCTTTTAACATCTAAACCCACCACAGACAACCAACAACAGTAATGAGGATGCCCTGAAAGAGGCCAATGCACAAAGGAAACTTATTCCTGATGTTAGAAAGTAACAGACCACTTTGTTTGGGCATGTTATGAGAAGAAGAAAGCTGGAATATATCGCGTCAATAACGAAATATTGAAGACATCAGAGATAGAAAACGACAAAGAGAGAAGATACTAGGCAGTTTGATATTATGGCATGGAAAGACGTCAACAACGGAATTGATAAATTATACTGAAGCTAGGAAGCTGTGGAGAAACATTGTCGCCTATGCCGCCGGGCATTGTATTTGAAGAATTTCCTACTCGTTTCTTTCGCCCTGAAATGTTTTAATTGGTCTAGTTCTATTTTTGTTTGATGTGTTCTAGTTGTAGTTCTTGATTTTTAATCAATCCCCTTTCTCTCTATTTCATGTTTTAGTTACTTAGTTTTAACTTTCTTTCCTTCTGTTTTTGTACGTCTGTCCCTAATAGTGGCCTTGTGGCCACGGCATCGGTTTTTATCGTCTTTTGTCATAGTAAGACGCATTACTTTCTTATATTTCCCCTCCCCTCCACAGTTCTCTCTGTTTCGAGTAATCCCCGATTTTCTATTTTGGTTTCATTCATGACACCCCATACGTTCACTCTATTTCGCACAATAGTCGTATTCCCAACTAGAGATTTACACCGTCCCCTCAAGGCATTCTCCTCATATGACAGTCAATATTTGGGCTCGTGAAAAAGCCGGAAATAAACACTCCAAGTCATTCATAACGAAAGAATTTAATGTAACGTTCCCATGATGTCTTCATCCGACATTTTCTTCAACCTCATTATCTCTCTCGCCACCTACAACAAAAGGCACAGTCACACCATCCACCGCCGGTACCACATTTTCACGAGTTTTTTCCCCACCGTTCTGTTTACAGCCACTTTCTTGTTTTATCAACTTTTCAAATGGAACTCCTGATAGAACGCTGAAAAAAGGCTGATATTGTTTTTAAATTAACGAGAGAGAGAGAGAGAGAGAGAGAGAGAGAGAGAGAGAGAGAGAGAGAGAGAGAGAGAGAGAGAGACAAAGAGAGAGAAGCAGAGAGAGAGAGGCAGAGAGAGAGAGGCAGACAGACAGATTGATGCTAGTTTTCTGTAAACCTTTTAAAACCACGTCTGAAGTATTTGTGGTTTTTACTGTAATTAACAGCGTCGTGTTGCCAGAGTGGTTAGAGTGGCTACTCTCTCGCGGCAAAGGTGCCGAGTTCGATTGACGGTATCAGTACGCTCCAGTCTACCCAGCTGTAAATGGGTACCTGATTTAGCTCTTGAGTTAGAGAAAGGAAAGACAGCGAGGAAGGGAATTGGTCTTCCCACCTCTCGAAACTGGGCCTAGTATAGTGAAGTCTCTAACACTTCACTCCCCTACGGTTGTATCTGCTATGGGGCTACCTTTTGGCGCTAGAACGGGGGGAAAGAGGTGATGGAGTGTAATAACTGTACGAGCAAGTCACACAACAGCTGTAATTAATTTTCTTAACATCGCACAGATACTGTGACGATCTGAGCCAGAATGTAAATGAATTAAAATTAAACTAACAATAACCCGTCAAACTTGACGGGGTTTTAATTATAGTGTGCTGTTTCCGTTCCCAGATGAGCAAATAGAAGTACGTTCTTAGAACGTTTTTGGTTTCTTTCCATTATACAGTGTAATCAAACTGTTCATGAACACCGTCATTTGAACGCTTTTCTTTGTTGATTGTAACTATTTTCGGGAGAGTATGTATAATGGAAACAATAAAATTTTTCAACATGGTTGCATTCCTCAGCTGTGACCAACGTACACACGGCGAGAATTATGTTATTTTAGATTCAACTTAAAAGTTCTTTGATGACAACATTTCGTGTGAAAGTGCATGGATTGTTTTCAAAGAGTGTTCCCTAATGCTAAGTGATTTTAACAAAAACTTTTCAAGTTTTCATGATTTGTACATCGGGTGAGGGCGACATAGAGCTGGCCGTGTCCGAAAATACAATTTACTTTGGTATGTTATTGACTCATGCACACCAATTTTTACGCACTTTTTCTTTGCCGAGCGCTACTAATTTCGTGAAAGAATTAAAAAGAAAAAAAAACCCATCTGATTCCGTACGCAAGATCTTTTAAAAGATGCAATGGCGGACCACTGTGTCCGCAAGATTTTTTAAAAGACTCCGACTTATCTCGTTGTTTCTTTCCACTCTGATATTTTATATTGACCGGAATTTATCTCGAACGGAAGTAAACACAAAACTGCGCAGATTTCAACAAGCTTCAACTTCCTTTGTTTGAATTTGAAGGGAATTTTTCACATTTATCTTCATTTTTCGTCGTATCACTATAATGGCCGAAAACACACAGGGTATGTTACTAATATGTGAACAGTGAACAAACTGTGTAATCAACCACAACTTTCTTACTTTTTCTGTGTTTTTAAATGGATTACCTTCACAAAGAGAGCAGTGAAACTGTATTGCGATAATAACTTATGTTACAAGCCTTAGGTAAGTGGAACATTTCTGTTCAAAATTTCAAGTCATCTTTTTTACTATGTACATATTATCTGTCGTAACATAAACATAACATAAAATTAGCTACAAAAGTATATATATTCATATTGTCCATCCAGTGTACTTTAATTTGATTATACTTAACTCATGATTAGACACACATCGTCAGTAAAAGTAAATTATGTATATGTAAATTTTTGGGGCTTAAAAATAATTCCGTCCAGAGATGAAAATAATTACGTACTGAATCAGATATATAACACCCACGCCGCGCAAGTTGCACACCGTGCGATGCGCACTTTTTTTTCTGGCGCGAGTTACTATTTTGAGTGAGACCGACCGACGTAACATACATCGGTAATTATGTTAGTTGGGAAGTCATGAGAAAAACACGTATATGTAACAAGTAAATATAAGATGATCTTCTTCTTCTTCTTCTTCCTCGTTCGCCTTCAGACTTCCACATTTATGACTCTAATAAAGGCAGCAGTCAACTCAAGGTTCCCGACATCTCCAAACAGTTTTTCGTTGACAGAAGTAGGTTGTTGCCATATGCTACCCCGTTCATTACTGTAGGTTGGGCAGTACTGCAGCAGGTGTTCGACTGTCATCGGGCTGGTACCGCAGGTGCAGAGATCTGTTGCACCAATTTTGTATTTGTGGTACAGATGGTATCTCAATCTGTTGTGCCCAGTGCGCAGTCGAAAAATGATGACCTGTTCTTTTCTGGATAGTTGATGATATGCGTCATTTTTCAAATGTCCCGGGTGCTCTCTTTCCCATTTGGACTTGAATGTAGCCTTTATAGTGGTCTTTGCCGTTGCGTAAGTTGTCTCTATATCATTTTGCTGTAAGGCACCTCCTTCTTTAGCAAGTCTATCTGCCTCTTCATTTCCTGGTATGTTGCAATGGGCTGGTATCCACTGGATAGTGCACTTCTTGAAGCATTCGGCCAGTCTTTCAAGGGAGATTATCAGATCTTTCAATCCTTTAGTTTGGTGGCTCTTCAGCGCTGATATTATTGAGAGGGCATCTGAAAAGATTACTATCTGTTTTTCTGCCTGTGCTTTGCATTCAATAAGAGTTTCAGCTGCCTGTTTCAGGGCTTCTGCTTCAGCACAGAAGTTGTTGCAGTATTTTCCAGTGGCAATTGCCATAGAGTGAATTCTATTCTTTAATTTTATGAGGATGCCGGCACCCCCATTTTCAACTGCATTTGTTGCCGAACCATCAGTATATGCATGTGTCCAAAGCTTCGCTGGAAATCTTTGGTCAATATACTTGGTTGCTATACACTTTCTTTGTGTTTCTGTCTGTGTTCCCTTACCTTCAATGCCTGGAATATCAGATTTTAACTCAGGAAAGCATCTTATTTTCCACAGTGGGATAGTTGAGCTTGTTGGGATTTTCTTTGCAACTGAGCTAGCTAGTATGGTATTATTGTTAATTTTTTCTTTTGCTTGGGCGACAAAGTTAGTTCGCTTGAGCCTGCCTCTTCCTAGCCTATTCATTCTTTGGTACATGGGGTGTCCTTCGAGCCTCTTAAATTTTTCAGCTTGTTTTAAGACTCTGCTGTCACGTCTATCCTCCATTGACTGTAGCCCTGTGATGTTTTCCATATGGTTGATTTGTGTAGACTTTAGGGCCCCTGTTATAATACGTGCTGCTTGGTTTTGGAGTCTGTTTACTCTGTCAAAATTTGACTTTGCTGCCGTCGACCAAGCTGTGATGCCATATTCCATAGCAGGTCTGACTCTGCCTGTGTACAGCTTTTTGAGGATATTCTCATCAGCACCCCATGTGGTACCTGCTAACTTTTTCATGATGGCCATGCGAAGTTTTGCCCTTAGCTGTATTTTGTTAATCTGTGATTTCCATGTCATTCGGCGGTCTAGTGTGATTCCTAAGTATGTTGGTGTTTCATCTCCTCGTACTGCCTGTCCATTTAATTGCAGCTTTGCTTGCTGTGGTTTATTTGACAAGGTAAAAATAGTGTGTGTAGTTTTTTGTTCATTTATTTTGAGCAACCACTTTTTGGACCAACTTTCAAGGGCTAGCAGTGAATCCTGCATGCGCACTCTTGCTGTGGAGATGTATTGTTCTGAAGTCCACATGGCCAGGTCATCAGCGTAGAGGGAGTTGTGGACATTCTTGTGGATGTTTTCTGTTATATCATTTATATATATGAGGAAGAGTGTTGGGGAAAGGACCCCACCCTGTGGAACTCCATGTTCCATTGTAGTCTTTTTGCTTAACTGCCCGTGCACCTGCACTCTAGCTGTTCTGTTTGTTAGATAGTTGCTGATCCAGTTATACATTCTTCCACAGACTCCATATTTAAGCATTTTAACTCTTAGCCCATCTTTCCAAACTTTATCAAATGCTTTCTCCATATCTACCCAGACTGCTAAAGTGTGCTTTCTTTCTTGGAAAGCATCTTCGATTTCCTGTGCAATGTAGGTGACTTGGTCCTCTGTAGACCTATGTTGCCTGAAGCCTGCCTGTTGGTGCAGTAAAATTTGTTTTTCTTCGAGGTGCCAGCTTAATCTGGTATTGATCATTCTCTCCATAAGCTTTCCCGTGCAGCTTAGAAGGCTGATGGGTCTGTAGCTGTTGGGGTCCATTCGGTCTTTGTCCTTTTTGGGGATTGGAACTAGTATTGCTTCTTTCCAGGCTTGTGGTACTATTCCACGCTTCCAGCTATAGTTCATAATCTTGAGGAGTACTTTCTTGGCCTTAGGCCCTAGCTCTTTAAGCATGTCATTTGTTACCCTGTCTTTTCCAGGTGACTTTCTTTGCTTAAGGGATACGATGGCTGCCTCTAGCTCTCTCATGGTGAGGTTTGTTGTCATATGCTCTTCTGGAACAGTTGGTATATTTTGGTAAATTTCTTGCTCTTTGGAAATTTCCTGTTTTCTGTCCAGTGGAATATTTATCTGGCTCTCAAGTGAGAATTTTTGAGCAAAAACATTAGCTGCCTCTTTCTTTGTGAGTATTTTTTCATTTTGTTGTAGGGCTATTTCCTTATTTTTGCATTCCTCATTATTTAAGACTTTGGCGAGCCTCCATAATTTTCTTCCATCTTTGTCGAGGTTAAGACTTTCTGTTGTTTTGATCCAACTATTTTTGGCTGAACAGTTTAACATTTTCCTGTATTTTGCAGAGATAGCTTTGTAGGCGATGTTTGCCTCAACTGTTTTGACCTGTTCTGCTACATCTCTGGCCTCTGTTACCTGTTCTTCCAGTTCATTGAGTTCTTCTGTCCAGTACGGCTTATAATCTTTCCTCGCCCCTCTTGGTATTGATTCCAGGGCAGCTTTCAGAACTGCTTTGTTAAATCCGTCAACTATTTCTCCAATTCTTTTGTTTTGGGTGTTTATGGAACCACAGTATTCATCAGTCAGTGCTGAGAACTTGTTCCAGTTGGCCTTTTTGTAGTTCCAGCGGGGTAATGGTTTATGGAGGTGGAGTGTATGTTCCATATTGATCATTAATTTGATCGGTTTGTGGTCACTGCCCGCCAATTGGTTGAGCACAAAGCGTTCGATCTTATGGTTGATGTCTCCTGTTGAGAAGGCAAGGTCGGGTGTCGAGGTCGATTGCCATCTTCTTGAGTAGAAGCTGGGTGTATCATCTGCTCTATTGATGAGTTGTAGATTTGAGTCAATCTCCCAGTCCTCTACCTCAATGCCACGGGTATCAGCCTTTGTGTAACCCCACCTTTCTGAATGGCTGTTGAAATCACCAACAACTAGGCAGTTGGTGCGCCTAATCTCCATTGTGGCTAATGAAAGATCTTTATCTGGGGGGGCATATAGGTTGTATACTCTAACGGTCTGATCATCTATCGTGATATCAGCTCCTATAATTTCCGCCTGACCGTTTGTAGCAACAGAAAGTTCTCTGCTAGGCAAGGAATTTCTGATTAACATGAGTACTCCTCCCTTGTGTCCCTCTCTATCAAGCCGGAGGGTTTCATATCCTCTTACAGAAAATCTGTGGTTTGTATTTAGGTGTGTTTCCTGTATGCAGGCTATATCAATTTGCTCATCATGTAGTTTTTTTGTGAGCGGTAGTTTCTTCCTTAGGACACCTTCTGCATTCCATTGGAGTATATTTAGTGTTCTTTCCTGGGTGTTTTGTCCAGTCTCATTTTCTCTAATATTCTGCGCCCTGGCTGCACGATGCAGAGATAAGTGACCACCAGTAGCCTTGGGTGGACCCCTTCGAGGCAGGGAGTCCGGCACTCTTCCCACCTGGCGGGACTCCTTGGGTCGAGCACTATCTCGTTGAGTCATATCTGTGTCTGTCATCTCATGGCGGTTTGCGTTGCACTATGTTGTGCGCCTTGCGGCCCAGTGCATCCGTCTTCAGCATGCATTTGTTCGGGACTGCTTCCCTAGCCTCCGGTTTTCCGTGACCTTCCTACAAGGCAGCAGTTGTTTTACATCAGAGTTGTCTCTCCTATGAGAGCTATCTTTCTGGACTAACGAGTCTTTCCTACCTGGGTTTGTGTGAAGTTGTCCTTCTCTTAGATGGATTGTCAACCAAGACTACATGCTTTATACGAAGTGAAGACATTTGTTGATGACGCCATTATAGTAAAGCATGTGAAGAAAGTACACGTAATCTTTTTGTGAACAGAATTTTCTGACATGACAAGATGGCTGACAGTGTCGTTAGCTGAACATTCCAAAATCATGCCCTCATTCAGGTATATACGCAACATGCAGACATTGCATGTAGCACAAAACATGGGGGAAGTCTCCTCACATGAACCCAATGGCTCGTACCAAGTCAATCACTTACGAAAAATTGCAGTAAAGCGGGAAAAAACTCCAAAATCTCGAATTACAAACTGTGTCGGACATCTTGAACCGGAATATGATCTGAAATGCAATAAAGAGTTATGTTGTAAAAGGCGTGTAATGTGAAATTGTGCAAGGGGTTAGCCTGTTGTAAAAGGCGTGTAATGTGAGATTGTGCAAGGGGTTAGCAACCACATAATGTAAAACAAATTGCCACAAAAACCACCATGGCAAGAACGCATGACAAGAACGTCATGCAAGGATGCTTGCAGCAAAAAGTGCAAAAGTACAGGATATCACGGGATTGTCTCCCCTGCTCCACATTAGTGGTCAAACAATGGCCAAACTTACAGGATAATGATGAGGGTATTCATAGGTATCAACCTTCGCTCAAGATTACTCTTGGCAGAGATATAATAGCTGAGAAATGCTTCTGCTTCAGGGTGCCTCACGAGAATTTTAAGAAATCAAACATAACAACTGAGATCACCTAAGCTGTCATGAACTTTTTATCTTCCCGCCCCTTCAGGGAGGAAATAGAATTTGCTCGTATTTTTGTTTTTCGTTGTTTTTTTGTTTTGGTTTTTTTGAGCCACAACTGAAATGATTTAGTAAAATATTACTTTAATAGCTCTATGTGGTTATATATTTAAATTAACTGAGTCATACGGGTGCAATGCACTCAATAATGGTTAAATAAACTATCAATTTGTATTTACAGATAATAAATTTAATAATCAATTATAGTAAACATAGTTAAAATAGGGTTTTTATGAAACAATGAAGAACTGATGTTTTCATCACAGGTAGTGTCTTTAAAGGGGCTATGGTTAAAAAAAAATGTTCTTTTGCTGGTCCTGACAGTTGTACTATCTAGCCAGGTGTTGATGATGATTTGTTATTGGTGTTGGGTTCCGTCACTGTTGATTCTCAAGGGTGTTGTTGATTGTTCCGTCAATCGTCAAATTCTGTGGTGGTAGCACGTCCCTGACGGCAATTGGGGGGGGGGGGGAAGAGGGGGAGGGAGAGAAAGAACCACTTCAAATATCAAGGAAAACGTCTTCAAGACATGTCTGATGTAGACGTGTAGCGTAAACTGCTGGCAACTTGAACTACAGACTTGTACCGCAAACATGTACCTGTAAAGGTGCCTTTTTACTTTTTAAAAGCTGCAGGGATCCTTTATGATTTTGAAGTTAACAATCAGCTCCGGTCGGGCTTACAGTTGGCCGACAAACTTCAATAACGCGAATGATAATATCGTGGGCCGAAGAGGTGGGCTAAAGTTAATATCAAAGAACTTTGAACTGTTAAAGAATTCATCTGGAAGTCCGGTCTTCACATAAGACATCACATTTATTAATGGACATAAGACAGACGATCATGGACGTAATCATAGGCATCATATCAACAGATCATCTTATAATCTTAGGACATCATAGTTAATGTATCAATGTTCATGTAAGATCAAGCAATTAGATCATAAGCTTGATTGACATCTCTTATTATAACGGTAGACCTCTCAAGGGCAGACATACCCATTATGACCAAGGGTATATGATACATCAAAGACTGTCCCATCTTTAAATGGCCTCGTAAATAATATAACTGGCATATCTGAATATCCTAATTGAGGCATCAAAGTAAATAGTACATATATAGAATCCTAAGTCCTGAACTTGACTGACCTCTCATCATCTGCCGTAATCTATAGGACGGCGTAAGTATACTTCATAATTGTATTCACATTTTGTGATATACTTCTTCTCAAACGGCACGTACTTAAAAAATAATAGGCTGGATCCACAAACTTCACTTTATCTCCAATCCATTTTCAGTACACCCTAATGGAGGGTCAATAATTCCCCATTGAATGTGCTGACTAGATTCCATCTTCTTCTTTTTTGATCCTTAGCCGCCGACCGTCAAAGCAGTCAGTGGCCATTACGCCTGGTGGCGTCTTGTAGGGCAACAACAAATTGATTCCACTTTGCTCGGTCGGTGGCCATCCTTCGTACAGTGCCCCAACTCTGGTTCATTCTTTGCATCTCAGCCTCCACAGTCCTCCGCCAAGTTGTTTTTGGTCGGCCTTTCTTTCGTTTTCCTTCAGGGGTCCATAGCATAGCTGTTCTTGTGATGGCATTGGGGTATCTTCTGAGGACATGGCCAACCCAGCTCCAGCGTCTGCCAGCTATGATAAGATTCCATAATATTTATATATTTTTATAAGCTTCAATGAAACAACTTACTGTGCAATCCTTACGGCAATAGCTTCCACATGGAAGGCCGTATAACAAAGACACACCAGTAGTTTACCCACTATATGGGGTTCGAACAAAACAGACCAAAGTCTGACTTCCATGCCAGCCATGACATCTCTCCCTGAGGTCACTACGTCATCTAGTGTTTAGCAACAAAACGCCAAATACCTATGCACAAATATGTGCGCTTCCGTGCGCGATAAATTTAATTACAAATATATTCTGACCACATTTGTTGATGCGTACCATCTTAACAGAAGTAGGACCCATGACTACTTTAATACTGTTAAGGACCTAAAAAGGACGCATCAGTACCACAAACTGAGAGAAACAAGTGCGTCTTCTGAGTATAGAGTCTCTTGACATGAGAATCAGGCGCCCTCCGCATACATTCCATCACTTCATCTTGCTCAAACAATTTACCCTCCCTGAGCATTAATGTTAAACCCTGTGAGTCGGATGAAAATGCGTTTGGACAGCGGAAAACGACAACTGCATTATTTAAACATGTTTGAATATACACATAAACTTTTTAAAATGCTAATATAATAAATAGGTACACCAGGGTGGGATCATCATTCACTCCCTGCTCCACATGAAGCCTGGGGCTACTTCTGCTTGTGAGTTCCTTGTGAGGAGAATAGCATGAAGCAGTCACCATCTCTTGCAGTGGTGGTTCATGAATCCAATAATTGTATATGCTAAGGTTGCCAGCCTTGTATGAACCTGTACACCCACAAGCAACTTACACGTGTTAAATGCAAAAATATAAAATGATAAAATGTACATATTACAACTTCCCCGATTACCGGGAATGAAGTTAGAGGCTTCTTACTTACTTACTTAGTCGTACCTCTTCTACCGTGAGGTGTAGAGGTTTGGAAGAGAAAGCGCCAGACTATGCTATCGGCTGTCTTCCTCCTGGCCTGGTTCCATTCTAGTCCTCGGGTCCTTCAAAGATTGTCTAATGTTGTCCTCCCAGGGAACTCTAGGTCGTCCTGGAGGTGTGGATCCCTGGCTCTTAGTTTCCCATGCTTGACGTGGTAGCCAATCTTATCCCATTCTGCAGAATTTGTCGCGGATTGCCTCCCCTGCTTTGCAGTACTGGTCAAACAATGGCCAAAACATTGTATCTAAATTGGTCGTCAAAGGTGTTTACCTTCGCACAAGATTACTCTTGGCAGAGATGTAGATAGAAGTGTAATGGCGCTTCTTTCCGAAGGGAGTATTCACAAGGTAATTCAAAAGTCAAGAACCATGCGGCATAGCGCTGAGCAATAGTTAACTTATATCTGTCCGTCGCCTTTTTTTGAAGGATTTAAGCAATGGTTTTTAGCCCGTTCAAGCCCCCAGCTGAGTTATTTAATTGAATTCCATTTATAATGGTATAGCTCTGTTTAGAGGTAAATATATATAAAATATTCTGGCTCATACGTTTGCTTTCATACATATAACAAAAACTGAAGCGACTATGATTGTTTAGTTTTAAAACAACATATAACAATTTTAATAATGAACTAGTCTGTAACAGTTAAAATAAATATGGAAAGCTTGGTGAAATTTTGTTGTAAAATTACAAGTTCTCGTTACTGAGACGTAGGTGAGGATTTATCAAAGTCCGTTGCTTTCGCTTATTTTACACGAGAACTTAACTCTAGGTGAGTCCTGTCACCGTGGTTTCCGTCACTTCTTTTTGGTGATGAGTGCACTTCTCCACATCCAAGGCGTCGTTACGTTAGTACTTCAAACCGTCTGATGCTTGTAACCACGTACTTTTAGAAAAAATAGAAAGCCAAATGCCTCTGCTAAGTACACTGAGTTGGAAGCTTAACAGGCGCATCCTCTCGTTGTCCACCCACCAATGTTAATCTCTCAGAAGAATTAAATTCTTGAGTATACACAGTGCAACTCAGGAAAGATGAATAAAATTCACCAATATTCCTCTGGGTATTAACTGAGAAAATATGTCTGGAAAGCGCGAATAATGATTTGTGCCTGAACTAACATTAACAAGCTACATATATCTCACAAAATGATATGATACACTTGAGGCACATGTGATGTAATCATCACTCATCACTGCTCCAGTCGTAGTCTGGGGTCACCTCTGCTGTCGGGTTTTCCGCACGACTAACCAGAAACAATCACCAGCGCTTGCTGTAGTGGTTTATGAATATATTATTTTCGTATGTTGAGGTTGCCAGCCTCATATATAACCACTTAGCAAGAAAAACATGTCAAATTCACATTTGTACAAATAAATGTTACACTTACCCCAACATTTTGGGTTATACACAATCTCCTCGCACAGGTTTCGGATGGACACGAGCAATTTCGGTGCATATGCTCTCGAATCAATTTCGTCTGCAAAATTCCTCTTATGACGGTGTTCTATGAATCACTTGGTGTGATATTATTTCTCTTATGACTGATGATCCAATTCCTAGGTTTCCAGTCTCTGTATTTATAAAGGCGGGCTTAATTTTTACGGTTTTAAGTTTCCCAAATACTCCGATCTGTCACTTATAAGTATGGAATTCTAGGTCCGATCCTTCTCTTTCGGGTTTTTTGGAAGATGCTCTTTGAAGTTGCGAAGCTGTCTCTGAGTTCGCTTGATTTTATTTTCAGTTTCCAGTTCACGTTACAGATTGTACTTTCCGGCAAACTTGCCAATGAGATTCATTGTATATTCCAGCTCTCACTTCAATCCAATCGTAAGCTCTTTTTTGCACTACGTGGCTTGGGGTGTTTAAATTCAAAATATTCCCCTCGTGTTTAAAATATTAAATTTAATATTCCCACGCGTGACCTCTTTATTACTTACTTAGTCGTTCCCCTTCTACCGTGAGGTGTAGAGGTTTGGAAGAGAGAACGCCAGACTATCCTATCGGCTGTCTTCCTACTGGCCTGCTTCCATTCTAGTCCTCGGTCCTTCAAAGATTGTCTAATGTTGTCCTCCCAGCGGACTCTGGGTCGTACTGGTGGTCTGGATCCCTGGCTTTTTGTTTCCCATGCTTGTCGTGGTAGCCGATCTTCTCCCATTCTGCAGACATGGCCAAACCATCTTAGTTGGGACTGTTCTACTTGGGTCTGCAGGGGGTCGGATTTTAGGCCTTGACGTATCGTCTGGTTGCGGACCATGTCTCTTCTTGTTACTTTAACCACCTTCCTCAGATACCTCATTTCTGAGATTTGGATCTGGCTTTTGTGGGTTGTAGTCATTGCCCATGACTCGCATCCATATGTCAAGACTGGGACATATGTGGAGAGGTATACAGCCATCTTCGTTTTCTTACCAACCTCTCTCTTGCTGAGGAGTCCTCGATTTATGGCCTGAAAAAGTCTCCCAGCTGCTGCTTTTCGAGTGGCCAACTCTTCTTTGATGCCTCCCTTTCGGTCTATAATAGCACCGAGATATTTAAAGTGGTCGACCTGCTCCTGGACCTGTTCTACCAGCTTAATCTGATGTCTTCTTTCTTCTCGTGATATTACCATGGATTTTGTTTTAGAGCTGCTTATGACCATCCCTCTCTTCTCCAGCTCTTCCTTCCAGACTTGCAGGTTGGATTGGAGATGTGCCTCTGATTTAGACCTCTTTATAATAAGACGTAATATTTCCGGTGACATCTTGTGCACTCTCACAAACAACATGTGACCGTGTTTGCCTGGCGTAATGTCTTCCGCCAAGATGTCTACTCAGATAATCACACACAGGGATGGGCCCGTGAAACTATTATCTCATTATCACCTATCTGTTTGTGCCTTCTTCAGACAGTCAAAAAAAAAAGGGTCGCCGGCCGCTCAGACAAACAATATGGTTGTCCAACGAGGATTCTCTATTATCAAAGGTTGGCTAGGCGACTCAAAGCGACAAACGTATTACCGCTGACCGGTGATAATGACCGGGTATTGTTACGATAATACCCCTGTTCACCTAGCGGAACGTAAATAAGTATGAGAAGTGGTAAAGCAAACATGTAAGAGATAAAGATAGTCCAATAGCAGATACTTCCGTAGGGGAGAGGAATGTTAGAGGCTTCCCCTACTAGATTCAGCATAGAGCAAAATAATGAATGAAAGGGCAAAATATTGCGAAATAATAAGCGATCGGAGAAAAATGAAGCGAAATGATACTGCCGCAGTGGTTAAAGGTGTAAGAGAGCCACCAAAAGAACACGTACAGACGTTTTGTGACATGGCCAAACCATCTTAGTTGGGACTGTTCTACTTGGGTCTTCATGGGGTTGGGTTTTTAAGCCTTGATGAATCGTCTGGTTGCGGACCATGTCTCTTCTTGTTACTTCAACCAACTTCCTCAGATACCTCATTTCTGAGGTTTGGATCTGGCTTTTGTTGGTTGGTAGAACGAAAAAAAAATTCAAAAATACACAAATAGTAATAAGTCTTACAAAGAGAAAGGACAAGGAAAACCTACATTTCGGCCACAAGGCCTTCGTCAGGAACAGACAAACAAGAGACTGATGGGAAAGAAAGTGAGAATTATGTGGAGAACATGAAACTATAAAAATTAGAGAAAAATACTCCCTTATGTCTTGTCACATGTTGGAGCAAAGATGGCTGCCCCTAAACCGGAAAGCGGAAGTTTTTATGGGTTGTAGTCATTGCCCATGACTCGCATCCATACGTCAAGACTGGGACATAGGTGGAGCGGTATACAGCCTTCTTCATCTTCTTACCAACTTCTCTTTTGCTGAGGAATCCTCGATTTAGGGCCTGAAAAAGTCTCCCAGAATCTGCTCTTCGGGCAACCAACTCTTCTTTGATGCCTCCCTTCCGGTCTATGACAGCTCCGAGGTATTTAAAGTGGTTGACCTGCTCCAGGACCTGTTCTCCAAGCTTAATATGATGCCTTCTTTCCTCTGGTGATATCACCATGGTTTTTGTTTTAGAGCTGCTTATGGCCATCACTCTCTTCTCCAGCTCTTCCTTCCAGACTTGCAGGTTGGATTGAAGATGTGCCTCTGATTTAGCACTCAGGGCAACATCATCAGCAAATGCCAGCTCTGAAATACAGACCTATCTCATCTTCCAGTACCCCACTGAATACCTTCTTGTCCTCTCCTTGCATGCCTTGATGACATCGTCCATGAGGAGTATGAAAAGATAAGGTGACAGGATATCATCTTGCCTTACACCAGTGGTGGTCTTGAACTCTTCTGACTTATGGTTTGCCATCCTCACATAATTTCTGCAAGACTTGTAGAAGCTCTGTATAGCATGAATCAGAGGTGCTGGAATGTTCTTCCTTGCCAAACAGCCCCAAAGTTTCTTCCAGGGAACCTTGACAAACGCCTTTTCCAGATCTAAGAAACAAAGATGGATCTCGCTCTTATACTCAAGAGCCTTTTCACTTAGCTGTCTGAATGTGAAGATTAGGTCTTGAGTACTTCGGTTTGCTCGGAAGCCACACTGGACTTCATCCATTTGTATCTCAGCTAGTCGTCTGAGTCTCTGCTCCAAGATTCTAGAGTAGATTTTACAAGAGACACCGAGAAGGGATATGCCTCTATGGTTTCTACATTGTCGGTTGTCACCCTTTTCGAAAATCGGTGTTATGATGGCAATCTCCAAATCCTGTGGTATGGTCTTGTTGCACCAAGCTGCCTGTAGGACCCTCAGGAGTAATAGGTCGCCTGCTGCTCCCATGTACTTAACCTTTTCTGGTGTTACACCACCATGCCCTGCTGCTTTGCCCATCTTGATTTTCTCCAGTGATGCCTTCAGTTCTTTCATCTTTATGCGATCGTCATCACCATTGGTATCCTCTTCCGTGCTAGTAGTTATCATCTCTGATGCTTGACTTTGCTCACCAAGGAGTTCTGAGAAATATTCTTTCCATCTTTCTATTACTTCCTTTGGGACAGTATGCATTGCTTGTCCTTTATAAATTTAAGAGGGTACTGTTTTTCCTTCCTCATTTTTTTGTAGAACAATTTCTGGTTTTCTTGAGCATCTATCTCTAGCTTTTCTCCAAATTCTTCCCGACTTCTGTTTTGCTGCTAGAACCTTGTTTTTTGCTTCTGATTATCACATATTCTCTATATTTCTGTTTTTTCCTGCTACGTTTTTAGCTCCTAAGAATTGTTTCCATGCCTTTTTCTTCTCTCTTATTTTCTCTTTAACTTCCTCTGTCCACTCACATGCTTCTGCTGCAGCTGCCTTTTTGATGTCTTTGAATTTAAGCCAGAGGGTTTCCAGGTCATCAGGTTGTTCTTCTGTGTTTATCACTGCTGTAGCAATAAGCCCCTGATATCTGGTCTTAACTTCTGGCTCTCTCAGCTTGTAGGTCTTAATGCTCATTTCTACTGTTGGTTTACTTAGCTTCTTAGGTGATGTTAGGCAATTCCTAGGCTGAGCAACTCATTCAGTTGTTCTTTCAATTGTTAGCAGGTAGTGATCACTTCCAATCTCTAGACTCTAGCATCCCGGACATTCTTGAATGAGCTCTTACTAACTATGGCATAATCGATCACTGATTTCTCATTCTTTGTTGGTTCACATCTAGTGTATGCTTGTATGCGCTTATGGGGGAACTTTGTGTCTGTAATGATCAGATTTTGTACAGTGCAGAATCTACGGAATCGCTTTCCATTGTCATTAAGCGTATCTTCTCCATATCTTCCGATAACTCCACCCCATCTAGCATGGTCTTTTCAAACTCTGGCATTGAAATCTGCATGCATGACAATTTCATCTAGGCAGTCATCCACTGTCCTGTGAAACAACTTGAAGAATTCCTCCTTGACCTCCGCTCGCTCATCTTCATTTGGCCCATACACAATGACAAGGTTGACTATGGTTTCTCCTTCTTTTAGTTTTCGGACCATAATGCGTTCCGAGTTCCATACCTTGATACTATCCTTTTGGTTTTTTGCCACAATATAACCCACGCCCCCTTTAGCTCTTTCACATGTGAGGACACCACTCTAGAGCAGCGTGCTGCCATCGAGATCCATAATTCATTGTCCCTTTTTTCTTAGTTTCTGTTAAAGTCAGGATGTCTAGTTTTGCTTTCCTCATCTCTTCCATTAGCTCCTCTTCTTTCTCAATTATACTCCTTGTATTCCATGTTCCATAAGTCGTAGTCCATTCCAGTTCGCCGCCTTTAGAATCAGTCCGATTTTCTCTCTTGCATTTCTTGTAATCGTGTTTTATAGCAAACAGGTGATTGGCCTATTGTGCCTTTGCATGGTCGAGGGGCTGCCTCCTTACGGCCTCCATGCAGGCCGCCCTCCTCCTTTTTTCAGCCGGGCTTGGGACCGGCCTAGGCGGAGTTTACAGGCTTCTTGCACAGGAAAAACTTCCCAATAGTCTCGGGCCACTGGTTTTAAGGGGCCGTTTTACAGGCGGTCGGGGTTTTACTTAAATTATAATCCCACTGTTATTCTGTCTGTAGCTTCCTAGGACTAGCTATAGTTGAATTTTATTTCTGTGTAATATCAGAATATACTCTAATACTTGGTCTTGTACCTATGTTGGAATCATGTTTCTATTCGTTATCCTGACATCTTAAATGCCTTCTTCTAGACGAGATGGAAATGCAGTGAAGTAATCTTAAAATGTTATAGATTATAATCGACATTTTCGCATACACGCCCCCTTGATTTCGCTGGAAAAGAAGCTCCAATCAGCACTTTCATGCCAATCCAACCACGAATTAGTGTCTAATATCGGTAGGGGTATTTTCCCCCCACTACCCTCATCTGCAGAACATTCTGCATGACACACGGGTGTCACGGGTTGCCTCCCCTTGCTCTGAAGTAGTGGTCCAACAGTGGCGAAAACCTAGAGTATCTAATGTGGGTCTTCAAAGATGTTTACCTACGCACAAGATTACTCTTGGCAGAGTTGTAGATAGAAGGATAATGATGCTTCTCCCTTGAGGGAGTTTTCACAAGATATTTCAGAAGTCAAGAACAATGCTGAATGAGTATGAGCACATTAACTTTTTATCTGACCCGCCGCGTTTTGTGAAGAGATATATTGTATGATTTAGCTCATTCAAGTCCCCAGTTGATTTAATTCAGCAAAATTCCTCTTATTAGCTCGATATATATATATATATATATATATATATATATATATATATATATATATATATATATATATATATATATATATATATATATATATATATATATCATCATCTCAACCCGTTACCCACCCGTCATGGGTGTCATGGGTCGTAGGGGTGCCATGGTTGAAGCATCAGCAGACAGGGTCCTCCACTGCTCTCTATCCTCAGCAATGCGTACAAGTGTGGAAAAACCGTGCCCTGCCCATTCTTTGATGTTATCAGCCCAGGATTTGCTTTGCCTTCCTCTTATCCATTTACCTTCGACTGTTCCCTGGAGGATCGTTTTCGAAAGGGAGTCATGACGAGTTACATGCCCAAACCAGGCAAGCTTTTGACGTTTCACTACTGACAAAAGTGGTATTGGTGGGCTGCATACGTGTTTATATTCTCTCTAACAGACATTTGTTTTGTGCTCTCTATAGCAAATGCGCAAAATTCTTCTATAACATTTAACTCGAAAGCCTGAATCCTTCACTCCGTGAGTGTCCAGCCCTCAGACCCATACAAGAGAATAGATAATACAAGTGATTTGTATAATTTGATCTTCACAGAAAAACTGATGTTGCTTTTCCAGATCACATTCAGCCTTGTCATGGCAGCTGAGGCCATCTCAAGTCTTGTCTTGATTTCTTTACTTGATGTTCCATCACAACATATAGTGGACCCCAGATATTTAAAGGTATATGTATACATATATATTTTTTAACAGGATGGGATAGTCAGCCCTATAACTCAACCCTCCACCGCGCCTTTTATGGCATGTATGGTAGGGCATAGTTGTTACTATTCTTTGGTTTCCTTTTGGCCCCAGTATCAGAAGGGCATGTTGTACTCACAGATCAAGCTTAATTTAAGCATACCGACATACATTCAAATAGCATCCCCCTTTTTTCCCCGCTTCTTATGGAACAAGGAACCACTATTGCATGTGGCTCCCCCCCCCCCCCCCCCCCCCCCCCCCCCCCCCCCCCCCCCCCCCCCTTGATGAAGCCTAAGGGGAAGCATAAACTTTTGCAGCAGTGGTTTCTGTTGCAATCTGCTTTGCATGATGAGGTTACTAGCCCCAAGCACAACCACATATTAGTCGCCTTTTATGTCATCCCCGAGGGAACAGTTGTTCTATTGTTTGTGTGTCTTCTCAGATACACCACGGGACTACATGAGTCAAACACACAGATGAAACCTTTTCACTGCATTATAGACAGTATTCTGCTTTTATATTTCTTATTGATGTTTTTCAAGCTTGTTTGCTGTCTCCAGTATTGCTATGACCATTTTACCAATGCTTAAGACACAGAGTGTACATGGACACTGTAATAACACTGAGTTTACAATTACAAAGAAAGAAAAACGTTACTGAATTATCAGGCAATTATTTAATTATTGTTTAATATCCATCTTCATTGAACTTTACAATATAGATAATACTAACTAAAACCGTAGTACACCACAAGTTATGAATGTTTGCATGTAGCTTCACGAGAAGGATTTAGTTCAGTAGAGTTTGTCCTTCCACTTCTGCCATTAAGTCAAGTAGGGTGATGTAGCTCTTCCATCTTTTGCAACGTTGTTGCCAAGGTTAGTATCATAATTAAAGTCCTGACAAAACTTTTTTTTTATCTATGCAGAAGAGATGAAAATAAGTTTTTAAGTTCAGTGGTCTGAAAATGAATTTTATAAATGCAGTAGATTTTAAAATAAATTTAATAAGTGCTGTAGGTCTGACAAAATTTTTTTTACAAGTTCAGTAGGTCTGAAAATACATTTTGTAAGTTCAGTAGGTCTGAAAATAAAATGTGAAATGTCAGTAGGTCTGAAAACAAATTGTGTAAGTGCAGTAGGTCTGCAAATAAATTTTACACATTCAGTAGGTCTGAAAATAAAGTTTGTAAGTTCAGTAGGTCTGAAAATAAAGTTTGTAAGTTCAGTAGGTCTGAAAATAAATGTTATATTTGCCGCAGGTCTGAAAATAAACTTATTTGCTGACCTACTGAATGTATAAAGTTTTATAAGTGTAGTAGGTGTGAAAATATATTTTATAAGTTCAGTAAGTCTGAAAAAATATTTTATAAATTTTATATGCCCAGCAGGTGTAAATATAAATTTTTTAAGTTCAACAAGTCTGAAAAATTTCAAAAAAATTGTTTTAAGTGCAGATGGCCTGAAAATAAATTTTATAAAATAGCAGTAGATCTCAGAACGCATTAACTTGCCAAAAAAAATTTGCATTTTAATCTAGTCTGATCACCTGATCAAAGAATTCTGTCATGCCATATTTATGATTAACAGATTTCAAAAATCAAAATCTGTCATCTGAACTTACAAACCTGACATAAGAATAGAAGATTTTGTTAACACTCACTTAACAAGACGTAAAAGTGATTTGATGTGCAAATATTTAAATAAATAAGCCCTGATATAAAAGTTGACAGTTTCATCAGCAAATGTCATCATCACGTGTCATACCTGACCATGCTGACGATCCCTTCCCTCCACAAATGTCTGTCATTTGAGCACTCTGTTACTTAAAAGTTCCTCCACTGTTTTCCCTATCATCTTGTCACGCTATCTTAGACCATCCCTGACTCTCCTCCTTTCTTATGTTGCTCTCATTCTTTCTTTGTGGTAAAAATGCATTTTGCAGTTTTCTTAGCAGTGATCTTGTCATTTTTGTCTTTTAATATTTTCACATTTGAATATGAAGGTGCCCTAGTTCTTTGTTGCAACTGATTTTGATTCTTGAAGCGTTCACAATTAAATGCTGTTGAAAGAATAACTCATTTCACGTTCTCTGTTCATCTCACACACACAAAAAAACAAGTACTACTACTTGATACATTTTTAATATTTAAAACTTTGAAACCATTTGTCCCCCTATTTCAAATTCAATCTAAATAGACTAAGAAACAAGGGCACTTTACTTGAGTAGAACGGTTTAATTCCAAGACCAAATTTTTTTCTAAATTCCTCAAATAGTGTTTTTTTTCTTGTCTTAATTACTGGTATAAGCAAGCTATTTTAAGTTAAGAAGTCACATGATTTTGTGCAACATGGAAAGCACTTCATCAGTTTCCTACTGGTTGTGTTCTCACTAGAATGTTTGCTGAGTGCCGACAACCAATCATGTTGTACTTGTTTTCAAAATTTGTAATATTAAATCATTATTACTATTAATTCAGCAAATTAAATGCACCTGTATTATACGAGTCAAATGTACGTAATTCTTCTTGTTCTGTTATTCACTCTCCGAGATTCATAACCACATACATGCCACACGCTACGGCTTACCCATAATCTGTACAAGCTTTTTGTGTTTTCAGATGTGTACATAATTTCTGTACAGGTTTTTTCATCTCATTATTAAATATATATAAATCGATCGTTTTGAGTTACACCATAGCCGATATTTGCGTCGTGAGATTCGGCCGAGATGTTAGGCCACATGATTTAAAAAAAATCAACCAATAAAATCAAGCTGCCTATTTTTCAATTGATGCGGGACTTGCAAGGGTCCGCATGGTGTGTCGTTCATTCATCACCTTCGCTAATGTTGATGGGCCAGCACGTTGCGGATTATTTTAACGATTACGTCGCATTGAGCATAATTTATTATTTATGGCTGCTTATAAGCAACTAACTCGACCTAATCTTAAAACTCAGACAGTTGAGTGAAAAGGCTCTTGAGTATAAGAGTGAGATCCAGCTTTGCTTCTTAGATCTGGAAAAGGCATTTGACAAGGTCCCCTGGAACAAACTCTGGGAGTGTTTGGCAAAGAAGAACATTCCAACACCTCTGATTCATGCTATACAGAGCTTCTACAAGTCTTGCAGAAATTATGTGAGGATGGCAAACCATAAGTCAGAAGAATTCAGGATCACCACTGGTGTAAGACAAGGTGATGTCCTGTCACCTTATCTTTTCATACTCCTCATGATCGATGTCATCAAGGCATGTAAGGAGAGGACAAGAAAGTATTCAGTGGGGTACTGGAAGATGAGACAGGTCTGTATTTCAGAGCTAGCATTTGCTGATGATGTTGCCCTGATTGCTAAATCAGAGGCACATCTTCAATCCAACCTGCAAGTCTGGAAGGAACAGCTGGAGAAGAGAGGGATGATCATAAGCAGCTCGAAAACAAAAACCATGGTGATATCACGAGAGGAAAGAAGACATCAGATTAAGCTGGGAGAACAGGTCCTGGAGCAGGTCGATCCCTTTAAATACCTTGGAGCTGTCATAGACCGGTAGGGAGGCATCAAAGAAGAGTTGGCTACCCGAGGAGCAGCAGCTGGGAGACTTTTTCAAGCCATAAATCGAGGATTCCTCATGGGAAATGACTACAACCCACAAAAGCCAGATCCAAACCTTAGAAATGAGATATCTGAGGAAGGTGGTTGAAGTAACAAGAAGAGACATGGTTCGCAACCAGACGATATGTCAAGGCCTAAAAATCCAACCACTGCAGACCCAAGTAGAACAGTCTCAACTGAGATGGTTTGGCCATGTCTGCAGAATGGGAGATCGGCTACCACTGCAAACATGGGAAACTAGGAGCCAGGGATCCAGACCTCCAGGACAACCTTAGACAATCTTTGAAGGACCGAGGACTAGAATGGAACCAAGCCAGGAGGAAGACAGCCGATAGAATAATATGGCGCTCTCTCTTACAAACCTCTACACCTCACGGTAGAAGAGGAACGACTAAGTAAGTAAGTATAAGTAACAAAATAAAAGTGGATACCATTATATATTACTTGATTTCACTAAAACTAGTAGAATTTGTGTAAGAAATGTATATTGTAATAATAATATAAAAATAAATATGAAACTGGAAAAAAATCATGAAAGCAAGGCAAATTTGTATCTTAACCTGATAAGAGCCCCTGGACAAGTTTTTTTGGAGTTATTTCTCTTAAGTTTTAATTTCCTTTCTTTGAAATCATTCTGATTTTCATATGATGGATATATCATTATTACGATCATCTAGTGAGTTATTTTATTAAATAATTAATTAAAATTACTGGTTGTCGTATTGACGGTTGAAACTAGTCATATGGGTATTTAAAACTGCCAATTAGGCTAAAACGGCTATTTTCATTTTTGAAGTTCAGTACAGAATAAATGACACTAGCACCAGTTTATATTTTCGTAGCAAATTATGAGCTTTTTATTTTATTTTATTTGTATGATAACGTGATTTTATTATTTTTTTAAATTACATCAAATATTTATTGAACTAATTCTAAACCACCATAGAAACCTCCCCATTCCATTTCATATAACAGGATAATATAGATTAGTTCAATTTTTCTCTTTGCAATAATAATAATAACGAAGTAGTAAAATTAGTTGTAAGAATAGTGAAACGTCTTCTTCAATGTCATCCTTGTACATCGCGAACATCTTTAGGGTTAAGATTAAGGTTTGGGTTTAGGATTTTTAACCCATAATTCTAATTACTGTGCCTCAGAATTCTTTTATAAGGTCCTATCAAACACAGGATTTCCTGGTCTGTTAGTGATAATTAAGCACAGAAATAGACTAAATGATGACACGATCACATCATTTTTACAGTGTAAAATAAACTGAGACATTTAATGTTTGAGTTTTTAAAATAAGTGAAGACTTGCTTTAAGAGGCAAAGTCCCCATGCCTCAATTATAATGGAGCTGTAAATGAAAATACGAATGAACTCTTCTGATACATTTTTCTGTCTTTTTTGTTTGTACAGGTTTTGCTGGTCTTCGTACAGGGTGTTTGAATTTTTTGTACAGGTTTTTCATCTCCGAGATGTGGCATGTATGTAACCATAAAACAGTATTGTTCCATATGATACTACAAGGTCCTTTTTTTAACTTCTATTATTAGAGTCTTGTTTATTAATAAATATATATATTTCTTTTAATTTTCATGTCATCTTTAGCTTGTATGATTATATCTTTTTATTTTGGTTGTATTACTTCCATTCTTTGTAATGAGGTTTCCAAAGTACCTTAAATTCTTTCTCAATTTAAAATTATTCCTTTAACTTTAATCAGTGTCTTCCATTTTTGTTCTCGCTGCTGTTTCTGTTTTTGAAATATTTATAATTAAGCTTTTTTCTTCACTTATTCAGGTTACAGTATGCATATATTTCTGTAAATTTTGTTCACTTTTAAGCACAGTGTCTTAAGGATTTCATTAACTCTTTCAGTCCCAAGCAAAAAAGTGGGTTTGGCCCAAGCAAAAATGGCCACCCCAGTGCGTTTTTATTGTTGTTGTTTGGAAATAATTTTTTTAAATGTTCATATGCATAAATAACTTTGTTGTTGTATATGAAACTGAAGGTAATTGGATGTACTTTACTCTTGTGCTACAAGTATAAAAGCTTTCATTGAAAAATGATTAGTTATTCAAGGTAAAATGGAGGATATGCGCTTAAAAAAATGATTAGTTATTCAAGGTAAAATGGAGGATATGCGCTTAAAAAAATCGCTTTAAAAATCTAAAGTAAATATCTCAAAACATAAACACGTTCACTCTTAAACACGTGCGGTATTTAAAAGAATGTACTTGCAGTCGAAAATGACTTTGTGGGTAGTTATAATTAGAAACAGTCTCAAACAGAGGCACATGTACTAAAGGCTTTTTAAAGTCGATTGGGCCAAGCGCGTCTAAACCCTGAGCCTTTATAAAGTCGATTGGGACTTAAAGAGTTAATCTGGTTGATCCTATCTTCCCGATATTATTTCAGGTAAATATTCTTCTCTCGGTCTCTTTTTCACTGCTTCTAGATGTCACTTACCAGTGTAACTGTAACTGATTAATGAGATCTAGTGAAAATATGCATCCTCCATTTATTGTACATCTGGAACTACTGACTTCTTTATATCTACCCTAAATACTGCTATTTTATTCCATGAAATATTTCTAATTACATTCAACATTTTTTTTTAATGTTTACCTCACTAAGAATTTGGTAATTTCCTATCTTTCGTACCTTTTTTGCTCCGCAGTGAATATGTATAGTTAGGTGTTGTTTCGTAGCGCTTAGGGTTAGGATTAGAATTATTAGAATTAGGATTTGTGTTAGGGTTAGTGTTAACCATAATACTAACCCTAATCCTAACCCTAACTGCTATGAAACAACACCTAACTACATATATTCACTGCGGACCAAAAAGGTACGAAAGACAGGAAATTACCAAGAATTTATATCGTGTCACCAAGGCCAAAATCTTCCAGAGCATCACACATGTCATGTACTCTTATCTGCTTCTGAGGATTTTAATTTTGCTTGCATATTCAAGGCATTTGCTAATAAATAATTAAATTATCATAAAATATTTGCATCTGCTTTTGAAACCCTTTAGAACAATTCATATGACAGCATTAACTGTTTACCGTGATATATACCCTTTCAAAAGTAAGCAAAAATACTGAAATATGAGAAAGTAAACAAATGGAACACAAATCAGTGTTCAGCTGACTGGATTTTTACTCTCTAGATCACAGATGGGCAATATGTTCGTCAACCGACGTATGGCAAATTGGCAACAGAAATGTGGAAAACTGGATAGTTACAAAATGAAAATTTCATGAACAAAATTTGCTTTTACACTAAATAAAAGTTTACTGATATTTAAAGTCTGTCCTGAGGTTTTTTTTCATATCCACATGATTTGGCAGGCTTACAAAATTCAGATATTCCACCACATTTTGATCAGTTTGTCAGACTGTAAGGTTTGGTGATTTTTTTGTTTGTTTATCACTGAGTAACCTTGATTTGTGTTTGACTCGATAAGAAAGAATAATGTTTGAATCAAGTCATTTAAATTAATTTTGGAATTTTCTCCTTTAATGTATGCAGTTAGGAACCTTTTTTTTTTAATTTGATGTGGCGAATTAATCATGAAATTTGCCATACCTGTGGCTTGACTCAAAATCCTATTGCCCACCTGGGTTCTAGACATCTTTAATCTTGTAGATGACTTTGATGTAGGTTTTTTTTTTGCAATGTAAACACAACGGCAGAATTTTTAGTGCTAGTGACAGTAAATAAATAATACATACAACGGAATTTAGCTGACTGGATTTTTAATCCGGATATATCCCTAAATCTGTCCTTCAAATGAAATTCTAGTTATCAAGGAAACGTAAATGTTTTATAATTATCTACAATTCTAATTGATAATACTGAAGGCTATCCAATTCGGACCCTTGCTGTGCTGGTGCTGGTAATCCCTGCTCTTGTGCACGTCTCACAACACATTGTCTGAAAGTATGTGCGCCCACAGTAGCCAAACTTGAGCACTAGAGGACAATAAGCAACTCGGAACTTGTCTTCGCAGTCTGAAGAAAGTCAGAAAATTATTCTAGACAGTGTTATATATATATACATGAAGCAAAACAGTCACATAAATAATTAACTGTTAAAGGCTGATAGGTCAGTATTAGGTGTCAATTTTCCCATGCACTCATGATGGCAGGCCAGTTTTTTGGAGATGAGATAGTTGGACAAAGTTTTTGTCAAAAAAAAAAAAAGAGCTTGAATAAATGACACAGAATATGAAGGAAAATGTTGAGAGCCTTATGCTGCCAGAAGTTGAAAGGTCGTGAATGACATAAATGAGTGGTGTATGGAAGATATTATAACTGTCACTATGACGACAGTGCAGACTGGTGATGATGAAGATAATTTTGTTTTTGATTCGTTTGGTATTAAGGACTATCTTCATTGCAGATTGACAACTCCATCAGTGCTCCGATCTCCTCCCTTAGATAACACGAGGAGGATCTCAGCACAGTTCACAAACCCTGTAGCACTGGTGAGAATCCCAATGTGTGTATATAGAAATCGCACATTCTATAAATATTTTTGTGGTAGGTAGGTTTCTAATTTTTTAATTTTGCCAGGGCAGCGGCCATTTGGCTTACTCTTTACAATTTCCAACTGCCGAGGGATTTTAATGTGCACAATTAGCACATGGGGCCTTCTGTTTTTTCACCCTTATCCGAGAAGGCTAGGCATCCGATCTCACTACCCAGGAGACAAGGGTTACCTTATTCGTAAAATATAATAGGCAAATTTAAGCAGCTGTTATCACACATATTATTTTATTTTTGAGATTATTTTTAAAACTTTATAAATTCGGGCATTCAATTAAAAAAAAATTATTTTTTTTGCCTTGTTTTGGTGAGGCGTGTTTATTTTAACCTAGACATAAGGTTTATCAGTTATGTTCAGGCCACTGTCCTCATCACGGTCTGCATAATATGCTATGAAGAGTCAATACTTTAGTGTTGTATTTGACCACTAATATAAGTACTGATAAAAGATAAGAAGAAGACAATGGCTTTGGATAAGACAAACATTAAGAAAACCATCTGATAGCATTACAAAGCAGTCCTGGTTGCTAATGGTGATCAATAAACATATGGAGAAAGAACTCGAAACAAATACACAGGACAAGAATGCTTTGCATGTTTTTGTTGAAGACCAGTGCTTCTTTGGGAGCTCAAAGGTATCAATACAGTAATAATGCTTTTACATTCTACATTCTTGATTTTGATTTGATGATGTGGAATAAATATTTTATTTATAAGTCTCATCTACTATCCTCTTCTTTGGTCCTTGGCCACTAACTGGTAAAGCAATCAGTGACCATCATGCCAGCTAGCGTTGTGTAGAACATAAACTGTCTTCACTCTGCTCAGTCAGCAGCCCTTATTCCTGTGGTGCCCCAACTCTGGCTCACACTTCACATTTCTGCCTCTACAGCTCTCTGCCAAGATTCCCCTGGTCAGCCTATCTTTCGCCTTATTTCTGGAGTCCATAGCTGGCATTTCTGGCGATTGTGCCAGGGTCTCCTCTGATGAAGTGGTCAACCCAATCCCAGCATTCACCCACCACGATGGCATGCATATCTTCTCTATGGCTCCGAGCTAGCAGCTCCTGGTTGTTGATGATATATGGCCAGAAAATTCTGTCCTTAGGCAGGATGTGTGGAAAGAGGACAGTTTGGGCATTTTCTTTTGTTATTTTCCAACATTCTGAACTGTACAGAAGTACAGAAAGTATGCAACTCTCACACTTCTTAAAAAAAATATCTAGTAGTTTTTTTAAATAAATAATTCATTTTCTCAATCGAGTTCTTGATGCAGACCATTACAAAATAAGAAAGCAAAGAGCCTTTTGCACTTACAACCTGAATTTGAGTCCTCCTGGACTTCACATGAGCTGCTGCATTTTTGCTGGGGCTTAGGCTCCAGTACTGGATCACAGGGCTCGCCGTTGAAGGTCTGACATTGTACTGACCTCTCCTGTATACCCTCACCACATGTCACCGAACACTGTGAGATGACAGATTTGACAATGACCCTCTGGATATCGTTTATTGGTAAACTAATAGCCTACTCAGTTCTCAGTACTGGAAAAAAATAGCATTTTCTTAGATGTGCAGTAAGACAATTCCTAGATTAGATCTACATTCAGGAAATCATTAGATTAGGATAAGTCAAGCTAACTGATTTGTGCAAAATCAAGTTTGGAGCCACTCAAATATAAGTTTCTCTCTTTCGTGTCACAGAAATTACAGTATCTGTGACCATGCATACTTATTCGGTCAAGAGACCATTGGAGGTTACTTACCTTCCAAGTAGACTTCAGTGCAAACAGTTTTCCCATTGGTGAGCAAAGTTAAGTCAGCCAAAATCAGGGGACAAAGAACTACCTCTGATAGCAAATCTGACAGCAAGATCATGGTATGCAGCAAGATCTAACAGCAAGGTCAGGGTATACAGCAAGATCAAGGTATAAAGCAAGATCTGACAGCAAGATCAGGGTAAACAGCAAGATCTGTGTAAACAGCATGATCAGGATATACAGCAAGATCTGATGGCAAGATCAGGGTATATAGCAAGATCAGAGCATACAACAAGATCAGACAGCAATATCAGGGTAGACAGCAATATCAGGGTAAACAACAAGATCTGGGTATACAGCATGATCAGGATATACAGCAAGATCTGATGGCAAGATCAGGGTATATAGCAAGATCAGAGCATACAACAAGATCAGACAGCAATATCAGGGTATACAGCAAGATCAAGGTAAACAAACAGCAAGATCAGGGTATATAGCAAGATCAAGGTATACAGCAAGATCTGACAGCAACAACAGGGTATACAGCAAGATCAGGGTATACAGCAAGATCTGACAGCAAGATCAGAGTATACAGCAAGATCTGACAGCAAGAACAGGGTATTTACAACAAGATCTGACAGCAAGAACAGGGTATACAGCAAGATCTGACAGCAAGAACAGGGTATTTACAAGATGACAGCAAGAACAGGGTATACAGCAAGAACAGGGTATACAGCAGGATCTGACAGCAAGAACAGGGTATTTACAACAAGATCTGACAACAAGAACAGGGTATACAGCAAGATTGTTATTGTTATTGCTGAACATCACTGCACTCCGGGAAAACCCATAGGGGCTCAGTCTCCATCAGTATATGTCGAAGAGTGTGAATGCTAACTGTTCCTGTAGCTCGCTGGTTGTATACACGATGAATGCATCCTCTCATATGTCCATCTCTGCTAGCCTTACGTTTGATGCCATCATATTCCAACAGTCTTAACCTTGATGATTCATCTATTGCAGTGTCATTCTCTAACAGGCAATCATTAATTGTTCTCAGTATCTCTCCCTTATCCATATCCAGTGTCCCCACTGTAGGTGCTCTTGCTGCGAGTCTGTCAGCACTCTCATTACCCCATACCCCTGCATGACCAGGACAGTAGGTCCACACCAGCTCTTGTAGACTCGAAGCTTCTTTGAACCTTTCGAAGCATGGACTGAGAGTCTGACACAATCACTGCCTTTGTGAATGAAGTTTCAGATATCCACCTTAAGGCTGCATTGACTGCCTCTACCTCCATTTTCATGCTGGAAGTTGTTATCTTGAGCCCCACTATGTTCCGTGACAATTCTGCCCTTTTCCCTAGCAGAGAAGCCCCAGCCTGATTTCTCACCACGGATCACAGACCCATCTATATACACAATGGCATCATTATCCCCGGCATGATCATGTATCAGCTGATCAATTTCCAGTTCTGCTTTTCCATTGCCCCAAGTTCTATACTCTCTGCCAAGATTGATGATGACTTGCTGGTAATTAATCCAGTTCTCATCTGACATCTCCACTCTTCCCCTTTGAATATGTTTTCAACTGTGGCCACCTGCTTGATTGTAGTCTCTGCCTGTGCCATCCATGACATCCCTCTCTTTATTCTTGCTCCCTTAATGTCAGCTATGTTTCCATGTAGGGGGTGCCGTTTGTCTGTGGTTACTCGCATATAGGCTTTTGCTTGGGCCATCGCATATCTGGATCTAATCGACAGCACTCCAAGCATGTACCTCATTGTCACAATGGGGGTATCTTGCATACAGCCCAAGACTATACGCATCCCTTCATTTTGAATGCATTCTAGTCATTCACATTGTGTTACCGACAGCGTGAGTATTCCCAGCCAACACTCAATGACCGATATGACTAGCTGATGATAAAGAAGAAATAGTAATCTCTGCTCCAGACGCGCCACAGCCATTATTTTCAGTGTGATTTGCTCAACATGGTACTTATACGAGAGCCTACGATCATATGTAACTCCAAGGTATTTCAGCTTCTCTTCCCGTTCAATTTTCTGTCCATTGAGAGTGACATCTGGGAGGTCTGTTTTCACAATGGAGTTGTTCAAGGAGCACCACATCATGCAGGCCTTGTTGGGATTGACTTTGGAGCCAGTTTCCTCACACCATTTAGACACCTCCTGTAGTGTCCCATGTATGCTATTAACCATTTCTTGTCGGTCATAGCCAGTTCTATAAATGAGTACGTCATCAGCAAAAGTCAGTGTTCGTCCCAACCCAGTTGGCTGAATGGTAGCTACTTTTGCTGTATAGATATTAAACAGCACCGGTGACAGTGGAGAACTCTGGGGTAGTCCCGGGCAAATGGGCATTGGGTCTGATGTCCATGTTCCCAAGCGAAATGCCACTGATCTCTCAGTTAAGGCAGCTGCTATCCATCTTGTAAGCCAAGGGTTAACACCACAAGCCATTACACAGTTTATTAATATTGCAAAGTTCACACTGCTATAAGCACCCTCTAGGTCAATTGCTACAGCAACCGTTTCTCGCTTATCCTGGAACCCCTCATATACATCTTAAGCAAAAGTTCCAGCGTTACTCCATGTTACTTTTATGGGCCTATAGCTGCTGAGAGTATCAGGTAGGATCTGTGCATTTTTGAGGTGATTCATTATTTTTCGTGCTACTATCTTTTCTAGTAGTTTACCGTAGTTATTCTGCATTGTAATAATTCTGTAGCTGCTGAGAAGTGTGCAGGAAGTGGCCATAGGTAACTATACAGCAAGATCTGATAGCAAGATCAAGGTATACATCAAAATCTGACAGCAAGATCAGGGTATACAGCAAAATCAAGGTATACAGCAAGATAAGAGTATACAGCAAGATTAAGGTATACAGCAAGATCAAGGTATACAGCAAGATCAGGATATACAGCAAGATCTGACAGCAAGATCAAGGTATACAGCAAGATCAGGGTATACAGCATGATGTGACAGCAAGATCTGACAGCAAGATCAAGGTATACAGCATGATCAAGCTATACAGCAAGATCTGACAGCAAGATCAGGGTATAGAGCATGATCTGACAGCAAGATCAGGGTATACAGCAAGATCAAGGTATACAGAAAGATCAAGGTATACAGCAAGATTAGGGTATACAGCAAGATCACGAATAGTGGTTCATGTACCCAAAAAAACAAATAGCAATGATTAATCAATGTACTCAAAGAGTCGTTTATAATATAAATGTGTCAGCAGCATTATTCTAAACTCAGGTGAATCTGTTTTCCCCCTCATACCTGAGACCATTCCCCTTTCCTCCAGTGTGGAGGTGGGCATTCCCGGTTCATGCAGGCCATTCTAGTGGAGGGCTTGTCTTCTGCCTTACACTTCTTTTCATCAAGGTAAGCACTAGCATCATTAGACATGCAGAATACACGGCGAGTCTTTTCTCCTGGCCCACACGATGGCACACACTGGAATGATTGAGATTTTAAGCAATTTATGTACTTCTGCTACATAAGATGGTGATGCTGATTGTGACAATTATCCCTAAAAAAATTTTCCAATGATTTTAACAATTACATCCAAATATAGGCGCCATCTTTTTTTTGTTTTAACAGAAAATAAAAATTATAGTACAGGTCATACTATCTTCAACTTAAATGTCAGGTCAGTCCTATTGTATGGCTCTGAAACTTTCATAAATGGGTACTTCAATCAATCAATACCTTTCAGCTCAAGTTCTCCTGTCACATGACATCAGCTCAAGTTCTCCTGTCACATGACATCAGCTCAAGTTCTCCTGTAACATGACATCAGCTCAAGTTCTCCTGTCACATGACATCAGCTCAAATTCTTTCCTTGTCTTCCTCATCATTTTCACTTCTGTCTCCAGTTCTCTTCTCCGTGTGTTTTTTTGGTCTACCTCTACCTATTTCCCTGAAGATTTCAGAACAAGGACTGCCTTGTAATGCTGTCAACAGGTTTCATTAGAGCCACCCCTTCATTGCAGTGGGCACTTTCTTCTTCATGTCCTGAGGACAACACCATTTCTCCTGTGATCAGCTTCTTCCTCTCTTTGCCCTTCCAGCTTGTCTTACAGAGACCCAGGAAATCCATCTTGCAATTCACCATTTCTGCTGCCACCTGTGCAGTTTTCCTTTGTTCATCTAGAGTATGAACGATCCAGGTGCCAATCCTGGAGATTTTCCATGACGAAAAAAGGTTAGTCTGCAACCCAGACTCCTTTCGGCTTTCTCTGGATTGCTTCAAGGTCCTCTTTTCCACAGGACCTTCTTCTGCCTTGGACAGTTGAACTGACTTATATTCTGTATTTGACTTCTATCAATATTGCATGTTGAAGTTTTTCTGGTAAAATTTTTTTCACAGGGTGGGAAACCAGCCCTATGCCAAAGTCCCTTTTTGCAACATGCCTGGTAGGGTACAGTGTTACTATTCTTTGCTCCCCTTTTGGGGCCTGGTAACATACGGGTGAAATGGGAATGGGTACTTGTGTTGAATAAAAAGATTTAGAAAATTATACGCCCTCACAAATATCATGAAGACAAAGGCAGAAGAAACAAACAATATAAAATTAGACTTAGTATTGCTGAAGCATTGATCATTACTAGTGAAGACGAACAAGTTTAACTCTTTCTGTCAAAGGCAGTTTTTAGGTATTCCCAGGCACCAAAAGGGGCCATTTTCAGTGGAGGCTTCATGCTCCATAAGAAGAGAAAAAGGAGGTGATTGATTTGATGACTTTTTCATCTATCCTATTACTGAAATCTGATGCAGGAAAAAATGAGAAATTAAATGAGGTCAAAATATCTGGGCCTGGAAATCCATCAAAAAAAAAGAAAGACAAATGTCATATATGTCACAAATTATATATCAAGACTAAACCTGGAGAAACACCTCTACAAATAGTGGACTTACATCTAGGCAACAAAATAAAAATATTTGGAACAACAGACAAACACACCAAAATAAATGTATAGAGGGCAAGAGAGGCTTTCAATGCACTTGAAAATAAGAGAAATCAAAGTAGATAAAGTTGTTATATAAAAATAACACAAATATCAAGTCAGCAATTTTATGTATCATGAGAACTAAATGGATGGACAACGTTTATATCTAGTCCATTCCTTTCTTTTATTATCCTTTACTCAGGGTAATGAATTCATCAGAGAAACATTTTTTCATTGAACCACTCAAATGTATGCCACTAGGTAAGTTTTCCACCCGTCTCCCCATTTAAATATATGTCACTCAGGCAGTTTTCAACTTATTTCTCATCATTCAAATGTATGCCACTTAATTCTATCTATCTCTGTCCATTAAAATGTATGCTACACAAATGGTTTTAAATGTACCTCTGTCCACTCAAATGTATGCCACTCAGGTGGACACTCCTCAAGTCTGCACTCTCTCTCTGAGGGTGGTTTCTCTTCGGAGCATTCGGAATCATCCAAAACAATATGCTCGCTATCTCCAATCAGCTGTCGGCAAGCCACTAACCGAGTACGATGACCTTCACCACATGTTTGACTACAATCTGACCACTGCCCAACTGACCATCTGTGAAACAACAAAAGATTGAAATGGTCTGAACATAAATTACATAAATAAACTACTGGTACAAAAATGTTTTTAAAAACTGAACACTTTTAATTTTTATTTTCTGTTCTTATGATAGAAGATTTCATCATCAATAAAAGAAGTGTGACAGCGCCATCTTGAGGTCTGTCGTTCTAGGCGCTGGCCCCATCTGGTCAGTCATATTGTCTCTGTGGTTTAGTGCCTTTTGATCACGTTATCTTCAAGCAGATTTATTACAAGGCCATAATAAGCCTACGAATTAGTTGTGTTTTTGCTCTAGTTGTGTAAATCTGTGTTTTCATGCATTCTGGAGCAATAATCGCGTGTGTTATCTGTGTGGCGCAGATTAATCCGCGTAGCGCGCAGTAAATTGAGTGGTTAGGCCAGGGCTTATAAAAAGGGGTAGCAAGCGGCGAAACCGGTCTATGTTTGAGAGAGCCGCCCAGTGAGAACAGACTAAGAAGTCACATAAGAGCCAAGCTGTAAATGCCTTGAGCACGTGAGTTAATTTAAATTAGCATTAGTTTTCTAGGATTCTGAAATTATATCGATGTGGCTATTTTAATGTTTAATGGAATAAATAGATAGATAGATAGATAGATGTGAAAGTTTAAGAGCGATTATTTCATTCTTCAGAATGCAGTAACGAATATTGAGATAGACCAGTTGTGAGGTGGTGGTTAATTCTCATTATTGAGATTATTTGTTGTACATGTATTGAAGAATATTATTTTATGTCCAGTTGATTATTATTGTTGTGTGAACAATGGTTTGTGAGAGCACGTGGGCGTACCATTGGACGACACGCATGAGTGTGTGAGATAGTTGATGATATCAGGTGGGCGCATGTTTTCTGTATGGTAAGTGTTATTATCCATGCTATTGATGTTCACTTAGACGTTGTTTTATTTATTATTTTTCAGACAGTCTATGAACACTGACTGGGTGTTTGTTGGATTGTTTGTTGGATTGTTTGTTGGATTGTTTGTTTGGTGTTCGGTTCTGTTCGGTAGAATTAAATGTTGATCTGCATAAGGCTTTGGGTTGCTTGAATTGTTAAGTCTGCTGCTGAGAGGGTTGCAAGCAACCAATAATTGCAACCCCTGTCAAACGATCCTTTATAAATTTTCTTAGTGCACGGGTCTTGGGTGTGAGGTACCCCTAGCGCCCCTGTCACAAGTGGCGTCGTCGGCAGGATTGACAGACAGCACGCAGTGAAGCAACTCTTCAGCAATCAGAGCAGCAACAGCCAAAACAGTAGAACACCCAGTTCAGTGCAAGGCGAGGGACGGGATCATCCAGTTTGTCAAGATTTCTAGTCAACTCTACTAGCAACAAGATGGCGGCACGCAACACACGCGCTGCTAGTAGAACTGATAACGAAGATGTGGCTGAGGTGGATGACCCTGTAGTAGGGTAAGGGCACAAAGGCAGAACAACGTCACTCCCTTGGCGCCATCCTTTCTTCGTGACCAGTTTGCTGCTTGTCTGAGAGATGACCTACTAAGAAAGCTTGCAAAGGAAATGATCATCAAGGAGCCAACAGCATCGTTCACGTCGGTGAGGGACTATGCCCTACGGTTTTTGGAGACTGAGCCCACTTCTGGGGCTGGTGTTGCCAGTGTCGAAGCAGCTTCGGGGGCTGGTGTTGCCAGTGTTGAAGTGGCAAGAACAGAGACTGTGTCAGATACGCATGCATTAAACGCAGAAGTAGAGCGGCTGAGAGCACAGGTGGCTCAATTAGAGGCTAAAATTGATGCGATGTCTCAGGAGCAGGGGAGACGTACCAGGACAGTTCGTTGTTTTAGATGCAGAGAACTAGGCCACGTACAGAATCGATGTCCACAAAGCATTAAACTAGACCCCTCTGCGGCTGGGAGTCAGGTTACAGAAGGGGAGCAGAATGGCTCAAAGATAAAGATGGTTGGTGGTCGACCGGAGTGTGAGGTGCTTATTGCAGGGAAGAAAGTCAAAGGCGGCCAGGGATGTAAGGGTAGCAGGAGGCGACCCAGGGCACCAAGGAAGCCTAGGAAAATAAGATGCTTCAACTGTGGAGACCTTTCGAACCACATGGCAGCCAAGTGTCCCCAGGGCCCGCTTCCTAAGCGATGTTTCCATTGTAGGTCCCCGGACCATTTGATATCGGTTTGCCCATCAAAGAGCGCCCTCTCTAAGCGTACCAACACATCTACATTGCCGTCACAGTGCAAGCCAAGAGATGGCCGTGGCAACTGTCACAACAAGGGCGCCAGGAAAAGTGGTCGGCATTTAGAGGAGGAGACTCATCTAAAACTCGTTGAAGGACACGTTTCCAGGCTACGAGGGGCGCACGTAAGAACAGAGCCACCGTTGCAGAGTTTTGCAGCAGTCCGGAAAGAGAGATGTGACAAGCTGTCGTGTTCTACTCCACTACAGGTCGGAGAATTGGTGAAGAAGAGAATGCACGACGCTGAGAGATCCGAGATTCGTGATATGTGGTCAGAAGATGAGTACGTTGCAGTTCGTGCTCCCACAATGACAGGGGGTCCATATATCATCCAACAAATGGACAGAGCGAGTCCGAGCATTAGAGTAACCAGCAATGACCTGAGGCGAAGTGAAGGAAAAGGTGATCCTCCAGATTTGGAGAATACGACTGAAGCGCCTGATTTAGTGCAGTTGTCGGGACGACAACAAAATCAGGCGGGGAATATGTGACAGCGCCATCTTGAGGTCTGTCGTTCTAGGCGCTGGCCCCATCTGGTCAGTCATATTGTCTCTGTGGTTTAGTGCCTTTTGATCACGTTATCTTCAAGCAGATTTATTACAAGGCCATAATAATCCTACAAATTAGTTGTGTTTTTGCTCTAGTTGTGTAAATCTGTGTTTTCATGCATTCTGGAGCAATAATCGCGTGTGTTATCTGTGTGGCGCAGATTAATCCGCGTAGCGCGCAGTAAATTGAGTGGTTAGGCCAGGGCTTATAAAAAGGGGTAGCAAGCGGCGAAACCGGTCTATGTTTGAGAGAGCCGCCCAGTGAGAACAGACTAAGAAGACACACAAGAGCCAAGCTGTAAATGCCTTGAGCACGTGAGTTAATTTAAATTAGCATTAGTTTTCTAGGATTCTGAAATTATATCGATGTGGCTATTTTAATGTTTAATGGAATAAATAGATAGATAGATAGATAGATGTGAAAGTTTAAGAGCGATTATTTCATTCTTCAGAATGCAGTAACGAATATTGAGATAGACCAGTTGTGAGGTGGTGGTTAATTCTCATTATTGAGATTATTTGTTGTACATGTATTGAAGAATATTATTTTATGTCCAGTTGATTATTATTGTTGTGTGAACAATGGTTTGTGAGAGCACGTGGGCGTACCATTGGACGACACGCATGAGTGTGTGAGATAGTTGATGATATCAGGTGGGCGCATGTTTTCTGTATGGTAAGTGTTATTATCCATGCTATTGATGTTCACTTAGACGTTGTTTTATTTATTATTTTTCAGACAGTCTATGAACACTGACTGGGTGTTTGTTGGATTGTTTGTTGGATTGTTTGTTTGGTGTTCGGTTCTGTTCGGTAGAATTAAATGTTGATCTGCATAAGGCTTTGGGTTGCTTGAATTGTTAAGTCTGCTGCTGAGAGGGTTGCAAGCAACCAATAATTGCAACCCCTGTCAAACGATCCTTTATAAATTTTCTTAGTGCACGGTCTTGGGTGTGAGGTACCCCTAGAGCCCCTGTCACAGAAGCAAATAAAAACAGAAAGAAATAAATACAGAATATGAATATTAAGCCTTTTTTAGCCTAAACAACATCTGGAAGTCCTCTCAATACAGCACAAGCACAAAATTAAGATTATATCAGAGCTGTATGCTTTCTGTGCTTCTCTACGGTGCGGAATGCTGGAAAGTTACAGAGAAGGAAATGTCGAAATTGTCCTCTTTTCACACAACATGCCTAAGAAAAATTCACAGAATCTTTTGGCCGAATACCATCAACAACCAAGATCTGCTTACTCGGAGCAAGCAAGAGGACATGCACACCATCATAGCTGGCAGACGCTGCAGCTGGGTTGGCCACGTTCTCAGAAGAGACCCCGATGCCATCACAAGAACAGCTATGCTTTGGACCCCTGAAGGAAAACGAAAGAGAGGCTGACCAAAAACAACCTGGCGGAGGACTGTGGAGGCTGAGATGCAAAGAATGAACCAGAGTTGGGGCACTGTACGAAGGATGGCCGCCGACTGAGCAAAGTGGAATCAATGTGTTGTTGCCCTACAAGACGCCACTGGGCGTGATGGCCACTGACTGCATTGACGGTCGGCGGCTAAGGATCAAAGAAAGAAGAATGAATATTACATTAGATTATATAATGCATTCATCCACATGTTTTATGCTGCTAGGAGGTGCATAACTGAGGGGATTCTTCTTCTTCTTCTTGCGATCGCATCTTTGATGATTACACCGTCAGACGAGTTCTCATGATGAATTCGACTGTTGTTTGAAGTTCCTCTTTAACTCCATATAGCTTTGAGTTTAGTGTTGAGTCATTGGGCCAGTATATCTTTCTTAACTGGTCATACAGAGGGCAGTCCTGTAGAACATGCTCAGCAGTTTGTTCGTTTAATCCACATGCGCACAGTGGTGAAGCAGACAATCGTAGCTTGTGCATGTGTTTGTTCAGTTTGTTATGCCCTGTCCTGAGTCGAAAAATAGTTATCTGTCCCTGCCGGTCGAGAGTGTGATAGTCGTCTTTGGGTTGGTTCTGTTCTCTTCTGATAGTCTGGATAGCTCTCTTTTTCTCAAAGTATGTGACTTCATTATCTTCTTGTTCACATTCTCCTCCCTCTTTTGCAAGTTTATCTGCCTTTTCATTTCCGGGTACACCACAATGAGATGGTACCCACTGAAGTATGGTTCTCTTTTTGGCAGCTACCTTGTTTAGTTCATTTCTCAGATGCGGGAGTTTACCACCCTTGAGAGCTTGCAGGACAGACAGTGCATCTGTGAGGATGACTACCTGGTGGCAGTCAGAGTTGGTGTTATAAATCATATTTGCAGCTTGCTCTAGAGCTTGAACCTCAGCTGTATAGTTGGAACAGAATTTACCAGTGGGAATGTGCCTAGTCTCATAGTGGTTGTCAGGATATGAGATAAAGATACCGGCACCTCCGTTCCTAACAGCATTAGTTGCTGATCCATCTGTATAGGCATGTATCCATGATTGATCGGGATAGCTTTCTTGGATCATACTCAATGTAGCAGTTCGTTTTTGCAGATCATTAAACTCACATCCACTTGTGAGACCACTGACTGATGTATTAATTTGGAGGGCACTGCTGGCCTGCTCCCATGGTACAGGGTATAGGGTGGGCCTCAGTGGTGTTGTCTTCATGGATAGGTCTTCTTGATGCTGTCTTATAAGTCTTTTCCCCCGATGCACAAAGCTGCTACGCTTTAGACGTCCCAATGCCAGATCATCTAGTCTTGCCTTCATTGGGTGCGTTGGCATACTGTTGTACTTTTCCATCTGGATCATGGTTTTTGTGTCTCTTCTATGGGACAATGTCTGTAATCCAGCAACCTTCTGCATCTCTGATATTGGTGTAGTTTTCATGGCTCCTGTAATGAGCCTGAGAGCTTGATTTTGCACCTTGTCCAAAGACTGCAGATGTGAGTTAGCAGCTGATGACCATGCTGCTGAGCTAAACTCTAAGTGGGGTCTTATTACTCCATTATAAATCTTCTTTAGAGTTCGTTCATTTGCTCCCCAATTGGTGCCTGCTAATTTTCTGAATATGCCTAGTCGTCTTCGGGCCTTTCCTTCTGCATTTTCAATATGCTTATTCCATGTAAGCCTTTGGTCAAATGTCACCCCAAGATAGGTGGGGTAGCTTTCTTCCTTGATCACGGTTGTCCCTAGGTGTATGTTAGCTGGTTTGTCCTTGGGGGCGAGGGAGAACAGTGTTGTGGAGGTTTTGTCTGTGTTTATTGTGAAAAGCCATTTCTCTGCCCATGACACTAGCATGTCTGCTGCCCGCTGCATTCTATAATTTGCTGTGGTGACATTTTCATCAGCGCACCAGAGTACTAGGTCATCTGCATATAAGGCAGCTTTAACTCCTGCAGGGAGATCTTTCACCAGGTCATTGATGTAAACAAGGAAGAGTGTTGGGGAAATTACTCCTCCTTGAGGTACCCCCTGATGGAGCAACACTTTTCTGCTCTGCAGACCGTCAAGAGTGACTCTAGTTCTCCTGTTATGCAAGTATGACTGGATCCATTTCATCATATTGCCTTGGATTCCACTTCTCCTAAGTTTTGCAATGAGGCCATCTTTCCACACCTTGTCAAAGGCCTGCTTGAAGTCGACCCAGATCGTTAGGACCTTTTTCTTCTCCTGGAAGGCATCTTCTATTGCTTGAGACAAGTAAGTAACTTGGTCTTCTATACTGTAGCATTCTCTAAATCCAGCTTGTTCCGGCACCAGGATCTGCTCAGACTCTAAATACCATTTCAATCTGTGGTTGACTATTCGCTCCATAGTCTTCCCAACACAGCTTGTGAGACTGATTGGCCGGTAACTTGCAGCCTCGGTCTTACATTTCCCTTTCTTTAGTATGGGTATTGTGATGGCTTCTCTCCATACTTGGGGTACCGTTCCTTTCAACCAGCTGTGGTTGAATATCTCAAGCAGTTTTGTCTTTGCTGCTGAGCTCAGATTTACTAGCATTTCGTTGCTGATTTTGTCTGGGCCGGGTGACTTTTGAAACTTAAGCTTGGAAATAGCCTTCTGTAGTTCTCCTAGTGTGATGGGTTCCCTCATTGGGGCAGGAGTATCTGTCTGTCCCATGGTTGCCAGTATTTCTTTTCTTATCTCTCTCTGATGATCTATGTTAATGGGTAAGTTGCTTTCTGAACTGTATCTTCTAGCAAACAAGTCTGCAGCTTGTTTTCCTCTGAAAAGTTTGCCACCTTCATCCAATGTGATAGTCTGCCTAGGTGAGGAACGCTCTTCATTTAGAGACTTGACTAATCTCCAAAGTTTCCTGCCGTCTTTCTCAAGGTTCAGCGATGCCGTTTTAGTTCTCCAGCTTTTCCGTTTTTCTTCTAGCTTTGTTCTCTGAAACTCTGCTACAGCCTTTTTCCATTTGTTGTGAGTTTCAAGTGAAGGCTGAGACTCTGCGTCCTTTCTAGCCCTGTCCATAGCTTCCTGACGTTCTTGGAGTGTGCTGGACCAGTATGGTATGTAGTTACGCCGGCATCCTTTGGGAATGGTTTCTTTTGCAGCTTGTAGTATGCATCTGTTGAAGTCTTTTACCACTTCATTAATGTCTCTGTTCTGTACCTTGAGGGTAGACAGCAGCGTGTTCACCTGATGCCTGAATAAGCCCCAGTTGGCTTTTTTGTAGTTCCATCTTGTAATGGCTGGGCCTGTACTGAGAGTTGCACTCTGGACAGTAAGAAAGATTGGGCGATGGTCGCTTCCCCCTAGTTGGTCTCCTACTTCTCTACTAATAGATCCAGCTATATCTGGTGTGGAGAAGGCAAGATCTGGTGTTGAAGTTGTGTGCCATCCTCTGGAGTAGAAGGTAGGAGTATCTGTGGCATTATTGACTAGGATTAGGGAGTGATCATCTTGCCAAGTTTCAACCTCTTCACCTCTGTGATCCAGATGGTTATAGCCCCAGCTCTGGGAGTGGCTATTAAAGTCTCCAACTGCTATAAAGTTGGTGGCTGGTACCTGTATAGAGCTGAGACTCAGGGGTTTGTTGTTCGGACAGTAATAGTTCAGGAGTTCTATTTCCATCTTGTCTACCTTTATCTGCAACAGCTGATATTCTGCTCCATCCATGAAGGTTTTCCTTTCGTGTGCAGGAATGTTATTCCTTACAAGAGTAAGTACTCCTCCTTTTCGTCTATCTTTTCTGTCGGATCTGAAGCATTGATATCCCCTTATTTTAAAGGTTTGATCTGCTTTCAAGTGAGTCTCTTGGATACAGCAAACACTGACTTGCTTCTCATACAAGATGTTTTCCAGCTCTGTCTTTTTGCTGTATCCAGCCTGCTTGCTGTTCACTCCCTCTGCATTCCAGTGCATCATGACAAGTGGCACTCTGGGTTTCTCTTTTCCTGTTTTGTTTTGGTCAGTAGTTCTCCTCCGCCGTCTGCTGACTCCACAAGACGGTCTAGAGGGTCCTCCAGTAGCTGAGGGTGGGCTCTGTCGAGGCTCAGAGCCCGGCACTGCACCTGCCTGGTGGAGCTCCACAGGGCGAGCACCATTACGAGATTTATTTGACGGTGTACTCTCCATAGAAAAAAAAAGCGAGTTGCGTGATACTGTGGTTTCCGGTGCGCCTTCTGGCCCAGTATCTATGACTTTAGCACCTGTTCAACGGGAGAGTGGGCTCATCCCTAATCTGTTTATGTTCCCAGTAGTAGACTATTCGCAAGCAGCCTGGGGGTGTCACTGCTCTGCGCGGACCTTGTTTACCGAGGCGGCGTCCGAGCTCGTATGGTGAAAATATGGTTGCGTTATCTTCAAAATAGCCCTGTCTTTCCCATGGCTTTTCTGCCATCCTGCAACTTTGAGTTAGGGAGTTCTGAGCTCCAGTCTCTTTCCCAGGCATTTTATCCTGGCCTGGCATGCATACAGAGGACCCCACTTCTGGTTCTAAGTTAGCAGTTGGGGATAGGTGGGGTAGCACACTGTGCATTCCCCGTCATCCAGGGGGCTCTCCAACTATGCAGAGCTTGCACAATGCTGTGCTCTGGTTCTGGGCTCTCCCAAGGAATCCTCACGTCCTGCACAGAGCCACTTCCAGATACCCACCACCTGCCAACCCTCCATTGTGGAAATCTCCTGCATGCGGCCATCCAGTCAAGAGCCAGTACTAAGTCTGGTGCCCAAGTGATCCCCCCAAGCTCAGTGTGCAATGCTGGGTTCTCATCATGCTGCAACACAGGGGGGATTGTGATGCTCAGCCATCTTTCTCAACTCTGCACCGATAAGTGACATCAGGGACTTAACTGTGCCTCAGTACTGGGAGGCCCCGTTTCCGGGTACACCACACACAGCCAATTGAGGCAACGGTCGCCGTGGGCGTGTCTTCAGTGGGGAAGTTGTGGAGTCTTCCTGTCCATGTTCTTGCACATCCTAACACTGCCCGCAAGACATCGGAGGTTTGGAGAGTGGCCTTCTCTGACTGAGGGGATAAAAACTATACAACTAGTAACACAGTTTTGGCAGCTAGATTCTTTTCCAGGAGGTAAAAGTTGCTAGCCCCTGTACAGTTCTGGGGAGAGAGGGGGGGGGGGGGCCTCTGAAGAGACACAGACAGAATAGGACTACTGCACCTTAGGCATGTCATACACGGTGGACTAATATTAGGTTATACTGCCAACCTCATCTATTAGGTGATACTGGCAACCTCATCTATTAGGTGATACTGGCAACCTCATCTATTAGGTGATACTGGCAACCTCATCTATTAGGTGATACTGGCAACCTCATCTATTAGGTGATACTGGCAACCTCATCTATTAGGTGATACTGGCAACCTCATCTATTAGGTGATACTGGCAACCTCATCTATTAGGTTATACTGGCAACCTCATCTATTAGGTGATACTGGCAACCTCATCTATTAGGTTATACTGGCAACCTCATCTATTAGGTTATACTGGCAACCTCATCTATTAGGTGATACTGGCAACCTCATCTATTAGGTGATACTGGCAACCTCATCTATTAGGTGATACTGGCAACCTCATCTATTAGGTGATACTGGCAACCTCATCTATTAGGTGATACTGGCAACCTCATCTATTAGGTGATACTGGCAACCTCATCTATTAGGTGATACTGGCAACCTCATCTATTAGGTGATACTGGCAACCTCATCTATTAGGTGATACTGGCAACCTCATCTATTAGGTTATACTGGCAACCTCATCTATTAGGTTATACTGGCAACCTCATCTATTAGGTTATACTGGCAACCTCATCTATTAGGTGATACTGGCAACCTCATCTATTAGGTGATACTGGCAACCTCATCTATTAGGTGATACTGGCAACCTCATCTATTAGGTTATACTGGCAACCTCATCTATTAGGTTATACTGGCAACCTCATCTATTAGGTTATACTGGCAACCTCATCTATTAGGTGATACTGGCAACCTCATCTATTAGGTGATACTGGCAACCTCATCTATTAGGTTATACTGGCAACCTCATCTATTAGGTTATACTGGCAACCTCATCTATTAGGTTATACTGGCAACCTCATCTATTAGGTTATACTGGCAACCTCATCTATTAGGTGATACTGGCAACCTCATCTATTAGGTTATACTGGCAACCTCATCTATTAGGTTATACTGGCAACCTCATCTATTAGGTTATACTGGCAACCTCATCTATTAGGTTATACTGCCAACCTCATCTATTAGGTTATACTGGCAACCTCATCATGTAAAACAAATTGCAACACAGAAACCACCACTGCAGGAGCCTGTATCTGCATGGTACAGGCTTCCTGTAAGGGGGGGGGGGGGGGGGGTCAGGTACTGTGGTGGGGCCATGTTCCATAAGGAGCAAACAAGGAAAAAGAGAAATGATGATGATGAAAAGTTGCAAGACTATCTCACCCAACTGTTCATAGTTGCCTTTTAGGATCATGCCAGTCAGAAAATTGTGGATCTAATCAGTAGGCTACATCTCTTTAGATTAATGTGTCAGGAACTAGTATTAGAAATAGCTCCTTTAGTCATAACTATGAGCCCCTGAGGTGATAGACCTCAGCTTTTTTTTTTTTTTTTTTGCCTGGTGTTCCTTTCAGTGTGTTCTTTTCTCTTCTGCTTATTGTGCTACCTTCTTTTTGCCCAATCTGAGGTGGCGACGCTCCCTACACTTGGTGCAATCAACAGCTTCATCCTCCCAGGTTGCTGGACACCAGTAAAAGAATTATCATAATATATGTAGTAAAAGTATCTTCTTCGTTCACCCTCAGACGTCAACTTGAGTATGTTGCAGTGTTCAGTCTGAGGCTGTTGACATCTCTGTGGAGCTTTTCTAGGAATGGCACTGGTGACGGCCATAATCGTTTTCTCTGTTCCTTCTTCTTCTTCTTCTCGTTCGCTGTTGTTTAGAAATGTCTACACAAGAAGTCCGGTTCTCTGGATGTATGTTGCTGTGGTTGAAAGTTCTTCAAGACTCCCAAACAGCTTTGTGTGGATGTGCGTCTCTGTGGGCCAATGTTCAGTTCGCAATTGACTAAGCATGTGGAAGTCTTGCAGGTTTTCTCTGTTCCTCATATGTTGGGCACCTTTGAAGTAGATACTCAGCTGTCATTATATCAGTGCCACGGTTACACTCATCAGTAGTTCCTATCTTTAACTTGTTGAATAGATGGTATCCCAATCTGTGATGACCTGTGCAGAGTCTGAAGATTACCACTTGTTCTCTTCTGCTGAGCTGGTAATACACATCATTTTTATTGTGGCCTTGATGTTTTGCATCCCACAGTAAAAAGTATGACAGCTAAAGTTTTTCAGTTTAACAGATAAAGAAACTTACCTTGGAGGGCACGGCTCCTCACTGCACGTCTTTGTATGATCAGATGGCTTTGGTTGCCCTTTGTTTCACGTGAACCGTTAATTTGTAGAACTGATTCAATACTGTTTTATTGGTTTATATACTTATTTGGTCTTTAAGGACTATCTTCATTGCACACAAATAACTCCATTAGTGCTCTGATCTCCCTTAGATGACACAAGAAGGATCTCAGAACAGTGCATAAACTCCATAGCACCTGTGAGAATCCCTATGTGTGATAGGAATCACACATTCTATAAATATTTGTCAGTGGGTAGTTTTCAAATTTTTAAATTTTGCCAAGGCAGTGGCCGTATGGCATACTCTATGATTTCTGACTGCCGTGGAATTATGAACGTGCACAACTTGCACATGGCGCCTCCTGTTTTTTTTTTTCACCATTATCTGAGAAGGCTAGGCATCTGATCTCACTACCCAGGAGACCAGGGCGAAGTATGACATCATTAGGATCACTGGTTCTGAAAAATATTTCCATAAATTATATTCCATCTACTGGGAATCAAACCCAGCATCTTTAGAATTCGAGGTGGACGCCATACTTCTTAGCCACTCCGACCCCCTAGTCTGTACATACTTTATTCTGGTATGACATATAGCAGAGGTCAGCAACCCAGATGCAATCAGGATCTACTTTAGGAACACTGAGCTCTCTAGAGATCTAACTTGATAAAATCTGTTTTCTCTGCCGCACGATATTCTTTCTGCAATCTCATCAGCAGAGTTGTGGGAAATTAAAACTAAATATTTTACCGAATGTTAACCTTACTTCGCAGAACAGATGGTTTTCTACCTTATACAGATATCGAATGTTAACTTCACTTCGCAGAACAGATGATTTTCTACCATATACACGAGAAAAGTGAATTTTAGGGCGTTAACTTGCGGAGTGTCATTGGGAATGAGAATTTACCTTTAACCCTGAGGAACATCGAGCTTTTAACTGCTGGTGGGAGAAGGTTAATCCAAAATGTACATAGGTTAAACATTCTTTTTTTTTCTACTCAGTCACTAAACATCTACCAAATGATGCCTTGGGATACCAGTAGATCAAGATCGACAGGTTGCCAACCCCTGATACAGTATATAGTGTTTAAAGTCCTGTTTGGCTCACAAGGACCTCTGAGGGGGGAAAAAATATCGATTGCTGCTCCCTGCATGCACCCTTATTAGGCTAATAAGTTTACATTTTGCAAAGGACTGGCAGACTTGTCAGAGTGTTAGAGGGTGCTATGGTTATTTGCTCCACAGGAAGCTACAGTTGGTTGTTGAGTAACACTGTTTTATTATCTATGCCTCTGATGTATGATGTTGTTCTTATCATGGGTGTAACACATTTCACACATTTAACTTCGCTTTATCATAGTTCTAAGCTCTACACAATGTTCCTCTCACAGACTTAGCTCGTCTGGGTTAACCGTTAACACTATTCAGAATTCTGTGTTGCTCCCTCTTTCTCACTGATGATGACATTGGCTGCTATTCTCAGACATATTATTTAGGCATTTTGTGATCTAACTTTTTGTATGTTTCAGATAATGACCATGTTTGACATTTTAGTGAAGAGTTGGCATGCATATGCTGTTTGTCAGCTGTCCTTATGTCTCTATAGAAATATAAAGGTGTCTGATCAGTTGGTAAACCAAAACATGAACTTTCGGGTATCTTAATTTTATCATCCTCTATGAACTTCTTCTTCTTCTTTGATCCTTAGCCGCCAACCATCAAAGCAGTCAGTGGCCATTACGCCTGGTGGCGTCTTGTAGGGCAACAACAAATTGATTCCACTTTGCTCGGTCGGCGGCCATCCTTCGTACAGTGCCCCAACTCTGGTTCATTCTTTGCATCTCAGCCTCCACAGTCCTCTGCCAAGTTGTTTTTGGTCGGCCTCTCTTTCGTTTTCCTTCAGGGGTCCATAGCATAGCTGTTCTTGTGATGGCATCGGGGTCTCTTCTGAGGACATGGCCAACCCAGCTCCAGCGTCTGCCAGCTATGATGGTGTGCATGTCCTCTTGCTTGCTCCGAGTAAGCAGATCTTGGTTGGTGATGGTATTCGGCCAAAAAATTCGGAGAATTTTTCTTAGGCATGTTGTGTGAAAAGAGGACAATTTTGACATTTCCTTCTCTGTAACTCTCCAGCTCTCCGCGCCATAGAGAAGCACAGAAAGCACACAGCTCTGATATAATCCTAATTTTGTGCTTGTGCTGTACTGAGAGGACTTCCAGATGTTGTTTAGACTAAAAAAGGCTGTTCTTGCTTTGTTCATTCTGTTGTTGATGTCTTTGCTTGCTCCGCCGTCTGGTGTTACTATGCATCCTAGGTAGTGAAGGCATCTGTCTGTTCCAGTTGCTGATTCCTTACTGATATGGGCTCAGGGTTGCTCACATTGAGCGTCATGACCTCTGTCTTCTTTAGGTTGATGTTCAAGCCCACCTGCTGGCTATACTTATTAAGTCTATCCGTTTTTTCCTGGATGTGTTGATGTGAATGTGCTAGCAGTGCAATGTTATCTGCATATTCTAGATCTTCCAATGTAGAAAATGTAGTCCATCTTATTCCTCTTGGATTGCTCTCTGTTGTCTGGCGCATCACCCAGTCTATGACTGTTAAAAATAGAGTGGTTGATAAGGGGCATCCCTGTCGTACTCCTGTCTTCACTTCAAAGGTTAGGTTGCTCTGCCCAATACTACACGTAAAGTTGGCATAAAGGCTTTTTATGATTGACACTATGCAGCTTAGAATTCCATAAGCCCTCAGTACTTTCCATAAGCTGTCCCTATGTATGCTGTCACAAGCCTTTTCAAAATCAACGAAATTAATGTACAGCTGTCTTTGCCATTCTGAGCACTGCTCTATAATGTTCCTGAGGGTAAATATATGATCTACACATCTTCTGTTCTTTCTAAATCCTGCTTGTTCTTTCCTCAGTTTGTGGTCTACTGCTTTTGAGATTCTCTGTATAATTATCCTGCCTAGTATTTTGCTGGGAACTAAGAGAAGAGTTATTCCTCTCCAATTATTGCAGTCTGCAAGATCTCCCTTCTTGGGCAATTTGACAATTATTCCTTTTCTCCACTCTGTTGGTGTTGTCCCTGTTTTCCAGACTTGTGCAAATAGTGGTTTTAATAGTTCTGCTGCTAGCTCTGGATCTGTCTTAAATAGCTCTGCATTTAAGTTATCATGACCAGGAGCTTTTCCATTCTTTAACCCTTTGATTGCTGTGATGATTTCTTCTTTTCGTGGGATGTCTGTATTAACATCTAGTCTAGATCATTTTCAGCCTCAGGAACATTCAATTGTGTCTCTGGTGATTCCTTATTCAGAGTTTCTCTGAAATGCTCTGCCCATCTTGTTTCCTGTCCCTCTATTGTCGTGATGAGATTTCCGTGCTTATCTCTTACTAATGTAATATTGTCTGCACCTCGTTTTCCACTGATGATTTTAGTTATTTTGTATACTGTGCTTTGTTCATTTCTCAGTGCTGCCTCTTCTGCTTGTCTTGCAAGGTCATCTAGAAATGTCCTTTTGTTAGCACGGGTTTGACGTTTAACTTCCTTGTCCAGCTGACTGTTGTAAAGACGTTATTTCTTACTACACCTGTAGTACACCACTGTAAAGTATCAGTCTGTCTGCTCTGTAAGGAAGAGTGGTGTGTTGTTGAGATCAGGCATGCTCCAGTCTACCCAGCTGTAAATGGGTAACTCACCCTAGTCCTGAGTTAGGGAAGGCAAAGGCTCCAGGGGAAGCAGGCCCTAAACTTGGTCACTTCAGCCGACGCAGGATGGTGTATGTATGAAGTAGTAGTGTAGAGTGTGATTACCGCGAATGGTGTGCTGTTCGTGTGCTGACCAATATAATCACTCATACACATGTGTCTACAAGGCACCAATGCAGACTGCTGGAATCTTAGTTTACTCAATTTATTCAGACGTACACACTGGGACATACGAGTACATCAGGCTTTGTTGACATAACAATTTGTAGGTATACATAGCAGATCTGAAGTCATGACACATGCAGAAATAATGGGTAGTACATCAAAGTTCAATGTCATGATACATCATCTTATGAAACCACGAAAAGGGGGTTTCTAGCAGGATTGAGATCTCTCTGTCACTGTCCGATAATAAGATAAATAATCTGTTCTCTTGGCAGTGATCAAAACAGACGATGACCGAAATCCAACATGGCTACCTTCCTGAGTTGTCGTTCACTCATTCATAGGAAGAATATCAGCCAAAGTTAATTTACAATGGATATATAAAGGATTTCATGAATGGTTCCATGCAGCACTACGGTGATCAGGTTAGTTCACGTAGCCATAACCGCTGCAGGAAAATCCGTCATCTTCGTCGATACAAAACACGACACTAGCATATCGAAGCACCCAAAAGTCAAGCTAGGCCTAACCGACGAGAGATCATCAAAAATACGAGCTGGGTTTACCTGGAGTCCGAATCATCTATATACTGACATAAGGAGAGTCTCTAACACAAACTATCGTAGAGACACTATCTCCTCCAGAAGAAAAAACCACTTCGTAAGACATTTTTTCTTGACGAAGGGACCAGCTCTTGAAAAACGTACCCCGCCATTCTTAGCAGTACATCGGAACTCATCACGACTTGTTAAGACAACTCATACTTCCGCTAACAAGAATCTAGTCCCTCATACCCATCCAAAATATACAATATAGGACTGATTCTACTTGTACTAATAATATGTAATACATATGAATTCAGGCCATAAACACAATAAGCAAATTAATATATTTTCTGGCCCTAAAATTAAGTACAAACGCAAGCGTACTATTCTTGCGCTGGATCGATATCCAGACCGATTACTCCTATAATCAAAAGTGTGAATCAAACATGGATTATCTCGCTTTTACAATAAACAGCATTTTCATACACAGATGGATGCATGTCTATATTTTTCCCATATTAAATAACCATATCGATTTTTTTGTAATATTTGCGTCAAAAATATGCACGCAACAGATTACCACACCCCTCGGGAAAAAAAAAAAAATGGTACATTTTTTTTTGAAATACATCTAGGAGCAACATACAATAGGCTCACAACGCACCAATAACAATGCGCAGATGATAAGCATAAGTTTTATGACCTTAGAGAAAGCACTTCTCTAAGTATTAATATTTCCAGAGAGGTGTCACCAACGCATACTACAATATTAGCAATGACACAATTTCCACATTAGTTTATACATAAATTCCATCTAAGATATCTTAACATCATGATCATCAAAGACGAAAAACATTGAAAAAATCAGCGGTGAATAAATATCCATGAACCGCTAAGTAGTGTTACAATCAATATATGATATATTACATATGTGTACACATTTCAACATAGAAACAATTGTATCAAAGCTGTATAACAGTTATGAATCATGTGGGCATCTAGACAAAATATCTGCCATCACATTTTCTGACCCACGGATAGCTCGCACCGAAAAATGAAATGGCTGTAGAGCAATCGCGTATAGCGTTGATCTCGCGCTCTTCAGATTTTTACTCTGAATAGCCGTAAGAGCTTTCTGGTCAGTTTCCACAATGAAATGCGCGCCCAGAAGAAATCTTTGTAGTTTAAGGATTGACCAAACCATAGCCAATAATTCACGGTCTAGGACCGAGTAATTCTTCTCTGCGGCATTTAATTTCCGAGAAATATACATCACAGGATGCAGAGTTCCAGAGTACTCTTGCATTAGTGCAGCTCCAATCCCGGTGGATGAAGCGTCACTACGAAGAATAAATGTCTTATCCTTAGAAGGTAATACTAGGATAGGTGAAGTAGAAAACATAGTTTTAACCTTATCCAAAGAGGATTGACATTCTTGAGTCCAATGGACTACATTAGGAGACCCTTTCTTTAGCAAGGAAGAAAGAGGTGACATAATGGAGGACAGATTCGGTATGAATCGTCCATAAAATTGTATTAGACCTAAGAGACTTCGTACTTGCTTTTTAGTCTTAGGAATAGAAATGTTAAGTATCTTACTTGTATTATGGTCTTCTGTTTTTAGGAACCCATGACCAACACGGTGTCCTAAGAAAGATATTTCGCTAAAACCAATACATGCTTTCGATGGTTTCGCTGTCAGGTTATGCTCGCGTAAGATAGACAATAGTTCATTTATACCATTATAGTGATCGTTCCAAGTATCACTGAAAAGACAGATGTCATCAAGATACGCAATGACATCTGAGCGATGAGATAGGATTCGACGCATCATGCGTACAAATGTAGCAGGGGCGTTCATAAGACCGAAAGGCATGAAATTCCATTGGAATAGACCCCTAGGCGTCGAAAAAGCAGTAAACGGTTTGGCGTGTTCGGATAGTGGAACTTGCCAATATCCCTTAGACAAATCGAGTTTAGTAAAGAAGTGAGAATTCGATAGTCTCGTAAGTAGCTCTTCTAGTAAAGGCATAGGTTCAGCATCGAATTTAGTCACTTGATTCAATTTGCGATAATCCACGCAAAGACGTATGTTATTGTCTTTTTTCCGTACTATAACCATCGGCGAAGAATATGCTGATGTGGATGGTTCAATAATTTTTAACTCTATCATCTCATCTAACTCTTTCTCTACCTGTGCTTGGAAATGTATCGGGATAGGATACGGTCTGACTCTTATAGGACTATGGTCAGTAAGAATAATGTCATGTTGAATGACATCCGTTTGACCAGGAATGTCAGTAAGGACATCCTGAAATTGTTCTAACATAGTAGAAACTTGTTTCTGCTCTCCTGGAGATAATTCTGGAGAAATTGCAACATCTTTCCATGATTCATTAGAGTGAAGAGGAATCATTGGAAAAGGTAAATTTACATCCGAGAAACTCGTTTCCTCATCCTGTATTACTGACAGAGATGAGTACTGTCCATGTTGGACTGGAAAATCGTCCGTTGCCTGGAAAACAGGTTGTAAATAATCAGGACGTTCATGGAATTCCGTGAGCATGTTGATGTGGAAGGTTTTACGCTTCCCGTCAATATCGACGATATAGTCAACATCGGAAACCTTTGATATTATATCGTACGGACCTTTCCAAGAAATGAGAAGTCTATTTTCCCTACAAGGTAGCAAGACAAATGCTTTGTCACCTGGACAAAGTTGACGCAAACATCTCTTTTTATTGGCAAATTCCCTTGCCTTCTGTTTCGCAAATTCAGAAGAAGCAGTTGCCAATTTGCATGCTTCAATAATCTTGTGTCTAAGTGCGATGACATATTCATAAGAGGATTTTGTGTCATCGACAATATTATCAGCAGTTATAAGATCATGAAGTAAGGACATAGGACCTCGCGGTTTCGCGCCAAAGACAAGTTCAAAGGGAGAAAATCCTGTATGTTCGTTGGCGACCTCTCTATATGCAAAGAGAGCCGCGGGTAAAACCCTATCCCAATCCTGAGGATGATCTTCTGTTATCTTACCTAGTAGGTTTTTCAGAGTTCTATTCAAACGTTCCACCATCCCATTGGACATAGGATGATAAATACTACTCAGCGATCTCTCTATCTTCAGAGTCGACATTACTTGAGACATGGTATCCGATATAAGTTGGGTACCATGGTCGGATAATATTTCTGCTGGAAACCCCAGACGAGAAAATATTAACCAAAGAGCATCTGCGACATCAGCAGTAGTTATGCTCTTTAGAGGAACAGCCTCCGGCCAACGTGTGCACATATCAACACACGTCAGAATAAATTGGTGTCCTCTAGCAGACTTTATCTTAAATGGACCAATGATGTCTATCGCCATTTTTTGAAATGGCCGAATGGGAATGTCTGCAGCCTGAATAGGTGCATCATGGCGTGGACCTCTGGATTTAATCTCTTGACATACTTTACAAGATCGACAATAGATTCGTATGTCCTTATTCACAGCAGGCCAAAAGAAAGATTGAAGAACTCTAGCTTTAGTACGGGAAAAACCCATATGTCCAGCACACTGCGAATCATGAGCGTGCTGTAAACTTTTAACTCTCATATTTTTAGGCACAAGGATTTGAGAATGAATGGACTTAGCGGAGTCTTGTACCATACGTACAAGTACGCCATTCTTCATCGTAATCCAAGATTTACGATTTGTATCCTTATTCGGATCACCTTTTGTTGCCAGAGTAAAGAATTTCTTTAGAGTAGGATCATCTTCCTGCTGTTTAATAAAGGAATCGTGTGAAATCTCCAAGGGATCATCTTGGATCTGCGCATCATTATCTTCAGAATGTGAAGATTGTGGCATATTGAGAGCTTGAGCCCTAGTGATTACTGCATTAGCAGATTGCATATTAACATTTTCCCAATTAGAGATTTGCTGTGGAGTGCATTCTTTCACTCCATGAATGCGACCGATGATAAGATCAGCGATCGGATTCGGCAAGAGACATGCTTGCACCTCTCCTGTAAAGAAAGGTGTAGCAATATTGATAATGGCAGTGGAGTACTTCTCCAATGTGCCACCAAATGTTACACATTTGACTATATTGCCCGTAGCTCGAGAAGGATTTACGAGTGATTGCCTCACTCCAATGGTAGTGCACCCCGAGTCGAAAAGAATTGATACCGGAGTACCATCTATTAGGCCCCTATTAAAGACAAGAGCACCCCTTCCATTATGCGCAATTGACGCATGGAGAGCGGGAAGTGGGTGACCGCAGCTTAAAGTAGAAACTGTGGTTGGATCGAATAATGTTTTGCATTGCGAACACTCAGATGCTCTAGCAAAATCGAAAGCGGAATTTGCTACACTATTGGAGTCTTTTTTATCATTATTCTGATTATCGGTGTCGTGGAACTCCTGTTGTGCAGAGTTAGCCTGGTAATAAGATTTACCATGTCTTTTGTGTTGTGATCTACCTCGGTTATAATTGTCTCTATAATTATTATTGCCTCTGTTATAACCCCTATTTGGGTTTGAATCATAATATTCATGATCATAATCATCATGCTCGTTATATTGAGTATCCCTGTAATATTGTTTCTTTTGTCTCCATGAAGCACTTGGGTAGTTCCTATAGCTACTCCCTTTCCGAGAATTTCTAACATTATGGGTACCCCTCGCGTGTCGAGGACTATCAGCCCGATTCCAGTTCTTCGAAGAAGAACCCTGATTTGAGTGGTTATCTTGGTTTTGATATTTATTCCAATTAACCTTTTTATCAAATTTATTTTTAGCTCCTTGGAATTTGTGTGAGTAATTCTGATTATATTCTGTTGCCGAAGCAACTGGCATACTCTCTTTAATGTTAGAGTTACTAAGAATCATGTCAGGGTGTGCCGTGGCATACTGGTCACAATATTCTTCCATTTGCTTTATTGTACTAGGTTTACGCTCATGTAAGAACTCTAGGAATGATTTATTTACAGAAGACATGACCTTGTCTCTTAGCAATAAATCTGTAAGACCATCAAATGTTTTCTCTGTTTTGGATAATTCAATCCATCGTGAAAGTGTAATTCGTGCTTTTGAGATGAAATCTGAGAATTCTACACCTACCTCAGGTCTCATTGTTTTAAACAAAAGACGGTAACCTTCCTCAGACAACTGATATCTCTTTATCAAAGCTGCCCTAACAGCATCATAATTGTCTTTGTCGGCCTCTTCAACAAAATATAACTTACTCAGAGACTCCCCTTTTAGATTTTCAGACAACTGATTCACATACTGTGATTTGTCAACATTATGAGATCGACAAGCCCGTTCAAATCTAGAAAGCCAAAATGTTATGTCATCACTGGTAGGGTTAAACGCTGGTACTTTGACCTTGTACACAAAGGGTTTACCATTACCACCAGATGCCTGATTAACATTACTCATACATGTCAATTTTAATTTCTCTAATTCAAACTCATGTTCTCTTATTGCTTTTCTCTCTTCAGCTTCTCTATCTAATCTTTTCTGTTCTGCAGCAGCTTCTAGTTTTTTCTGTTCTGCAGCAGCAGCAACTTCTAATTTTTTCTGTTCTGCCTCAAATCTCCTTTCCTCCACTTGCATCTGCAATTTCTTAAGTTCAGCAGCAGTATCAGCTTCTTTTTCTAATCTTTTTTCTTCAGCTAAGGCTTTCCTTTCTTCTGCAGCAGCTTTTTTTTTCTTCTATTTGAAGTCTTCTCTCCTCAGCCGCAGCTTTTTTTTCCTCAGCAGCAATTTTTTTTTTCTTCAACAGCAGCAGCAATTTTTTTCTCTTCTGCAGCTAATGCTTTGTCATATTGAGCAACAGCCCATTGTTCTAAGTCTTTTCCAGTCTTATCAAAAGATTTTCCTAGTGTAATGAAATAATCTAAGGTAGACATATTGTCTTCTTAAATCAGGAACCTGAAAAAGTAAATAAATTACTCTCTTTGTTAATGGGAGACAAGTCTATACCTTAGACTTAGTCTTAGTCCAAACTTGTATGGTTTACAATAACCAATGATAACTTGAGTACCTGTGGACAACAATAATTGTATCTCAAATACTGTGGGGACAAGCCTTACAAAGGTCTTGTATACCTCAATGTAATCAAAGATCACTTGAGTACCTGTGGAAAAAAAATATTTCCCTTTTCCAATAACTATGGGAGACAAGCCTTACAAAGGTCTTGTATACCTCAATGTAATCAAAGATCACTTGAGTACCTGTGGAAAAAAAATATTTCCCTTTTCCAATAACAATCAGAAAGTACTGATCTGTACTATACTATCAGTGTATACCACTATACGTCATATGTCAACTAAAGACATTACAAATGACAAACAAGAAAAGACAATCTGAAAACATTTGCAGAGATCAAATTAAATTAAATAGGGGAAATGAAAAAAAATGATCACAGAACCTGTGATGATAACTGCCATAAGATAACAAGACAAATAACGCTACAGTGTATAAACATAAGGGTGTAAAAAACTGAAATGAAAGGAAAGATGAGACCTACAATTATACAAACAAATCAAACAAAACTAAGGAACACAAAAAATGTTACAAATACAAATATGAAACAGTCGTCACAACTAACCAAATATTTGCAAACTATGTTGCAAGCAAATTTCAATTAAGAAATTGCTCCCTATCGAACGCCAGAACAAGACCAATATTACTCGGTATTTCCTGTTCTAGTCACACAGAATATAAACTAATTTAATACACAACAAATAACATGTAAGCATAAATAGCATATAGCATACAATATCATTTTATGTCATGAATGGAATGTGTTGCCAGTATAGTGTTGTAAAGTAGGCACAGTTTATTTAAATAATACTAACTTGCCACTTTATTCAGTAATAGACTTAAGTTTAAACTATTACACTGTCAATTTTTTCTCTGTTGAGCATATGAAGATCCCACGATGAACTATGCACTTTATTCAGCAACACTGCGATTCTTCTGTACATTAAGAAATGTCAACAATATTGCTCCAGATATTTTCTACACTTGATACCACTGTCCTGTGTAATACTGTCTGTACAGCGAAAAACTGTCAACAAGTGCTGACCTAGATACAGCATCCTATCGGTAATACAGGTCAAGCTGTCCTACTGGTGTTGATGTGTTCAAACAAATGTTCTTTCAGCTGTAAACTGTGATTCTCAACACAAAACTGCGTAAGCTGGACCCAGGAATCTGGCTCGCCACTGTAAAGACGTTATTTCTTACTACACCTGTAGTACACCACTGTAAAGTATCAGTCTGTCTGCTCTGTAAGGAAGAGTGGTGTGTTGTTGAGATCAGGCATGCTCCAGTCTACCCAGCTGTAAATGGGTAACTCACCCTAGTCCTGAGTTAGGGAAGGCAAAGGCTCCAGGGGAAGCAGGCCCTAAACTTGGTCACTTCAGCCGACGCAGGATGGTGTATGTATGAAGTAGTAGTGTAGAGTGTGATTACCGCGAATGGTGTACTGTTCGTGTGCTGACCAATATAATCACTCATACACATGTGTCTACAAGGCACCAATGCAGACTGCTGGAATCTTAGTTTACTCAATTTATTCAGACGTACACACTGGGACATACGAGTACATCAGGCTTTGTTGACATAACAATTTGTAGGTATACATAGCAGATCTGAAGTCATGACACATGCAGAAATAATGGGTAGTACATCAAAGTTCAATGTCATGATACATCATCTTATGAAACCACGAAAAGGGGGTTTCTAGCAGGATTGAGATCTCTCTGTCACTGTCCGATAATAAGATAAATAATCTGTTCTCTTGGCAGTGATCAAAACAGACGATGACCGAAATCCAACATGGCTACCTTCCTGAGTTGTCGTTCACTCATTCATAGGAAGAATATCAGCCAAAGTTAATTTACAATGGATATATAAAGGATTTCATGAATGGTTCCATGCAGCACTACGGTGATCAGGTTAGTTCACGTAGCCATAACCGCTGCAGGAAAATCTGTCATCTTCGTCGATACAAAACACGACACTAGCATATCGAAGCACCCAAAAGTCAAGCTAGGCCTAACCGACGAGAGATCATCAAAAATACGAGCTGGGTTTACCTGGAGTCCGAATCATCTATATACTGACATAAGGAGAGTCTCTAACACAAACTATCGTAGAGACACTATCTCCTCCAGAAGAAAAAACCACTTCGTAAGACATTTTTTCTTGACGAAGGGACCAGCTCTTGAAAAACGTACCCCGCCATTCTTAGCAGTACATCGGAACTCATCACGACTTGTTAAGACAACTCATACTTCCGCTAACAAGAATCTAGTCCCTCATACCCATCCAAAATATACAATATAGGACTGATTCTACTTGTACTAATAATATGTAATACATATGAATTCAGGCCATAAACACAATAAGCAAATTAATATATTTTCTGGCCCTAAAATTAAGTACAAACGCAAGCGTACTATTCTTGCGCTGGATCGATATCCAGACCGATTACTCCTATAATCAAAAGTGTGAATCAAACATGGATTATCTCGCTTTTACAATAAACAGCATTTTCATACACAGATGGATGCATGTCTATATTTTTCCCATATTAAATAACCATATCGATTTTTTGTAATATGTGCGTCAAAAATATGCACGCAACAACTGTACTGTTCACTATATATCGCCTTTAACCTGGGAGACTGAGCTTCTGTTTTCTTTCTTTTCATTTCCTTTCTCTTCGCTAAGGTGTTTATCGTATCTGGTGTTATCCAGTCTTGGCTCTTTCTTTCCTGGAATCCCAAGCATGACTTGCTGCTTTCCTTGTATATTGTTGAGGTGGTGTTGAATCTCTGGTCAACATCATCAGTCTCTGTTCTTTCCTGGCTTTTGATAATCTCATATCTTCTCTTTACGTCGACCACGAAAGCTTTTCTGGTGAGGGGATCCTTCAGTTTTGTGATGTTGTATCTTTTCTGTTTGACTGCAACTGGTCCAGCAGCTCTGAGTTTCACTTTCAGTCTTGCTACTACTAGGTGGTGATCACTTCCCACATCTGCGCCTCTTCTTACTTTCACGTCTTGTAGTGCATGTCTCCATCTGCCATTGATCATTATGTGATCTATCTGGTTTCTGTCTCGTCCGTTTGGTGATTCCCATGTTAACTTGTGCACTTCCTTGTGTGGAAAAAGTGTTCCTCCAATGACCAGGTTGTTAATACTGCAGAAGCTTATTAATTTATCCCCATTCTCATTTGCTGTTCCACTGCTGCATTTCCCCATTACTCTTTCATTATAATTATTGTGTGCTCCCACTTTCGCATTTAGGTCTCCCATTACTATAATGAGATTGTACCTGAGTGTAGTTTCCATTTCTTTTTGTACCTGTTGATAGAACTCGTCCTTGATCTCTTCATCGCTGTCGTTTGTTGGTGCATAGCATTGTATAATTGTGGTGTTGGTGAACCTCCCTCTCAGTCTTGCTCTTATCAGTCTGTTGTTGATGGGTTTCCATTCCAGTAAAGACCTTTCCATTCCTTTCTTCAGGATAATGGCTACGCCTTCGTTGTGCTGACCATCCTTTCTGCCAGAATAAAGTACTGTTTCCCCTGTAGCTGTTTTTATTCTCTCCTTACCTGTCCATCTGCTCTCACTTATTCCCATGATATGTATCTTGTAGTTCCTCATCTCTGCTGTGATTTGTCTCAGCTTTCCTGCCTCATTCATAGTTCTGACGTTCCAAAAACCAATTCTGGTTTCGTGTTTTGCTGTCGGGGCATCCGTTTTCATGCCAGTGGCTTCTTTTTGGCTTTCACCACAGTCAGTCATATGAGCCTGAGACTCTGGATGTCCGTCCCGCAGCAAAGCTTTTCCATTTATTGTTGTTTCCGTAACATGTGCGATTTTTTACATAGACATGGGTGTCGGCCCTGTGCTAAAACCCCCAACCTGGAGGACCAGAGTACCAGCTTTTGTCTGACCCCTACCCACGCAGACCAGTCCAGCTTGGCTGAACCTACCAGGAGTAAATCTCCCACTGGCATAGCTCTGGGGATTGTCAGGGTACACAAGCTGCCATACCGCTACAAGGTATAGGTACCATTGATGGCAGCTCTATGAACATGCTTCCCGATATCTCCACTCACATCAGAGCAAAGAAGTACACTTTTACTGGACATGTTATTAGGAAATGTAAAGGCAGCAAAGGAAGGGAACCGTTCATCCCTTCTCATAAAAAGCTGAAACCTAGAATAGTAAAGTCTCTAACATTTCACTACCACACAGCAATATCTGACCTTTACCATTTTACCTCTTACAACTAGGGAAAAGTTATAACACATTGTGACAATTGGCAAACATTAATGAAAACAGAAGTGAAAGATGACAAATGGGGAAGTTCCTGCATCCCCCTTCAGCTCCCCAAGAAACATAGGCCTTCAACACATACAGACAAAGTTCACCTGTCCTACACTGTTTTCTCCAGGTCCTTCTATGTCTTCTTTAACCCTTTCATTTATGCATGGAGGCATATCTGGAGTCATCCTTAAATGACCACCAGCTAAGCACAATGTTATTATAGTATACAGATGTGGAAGTGAACCTTTGTCTGTGAGGCTAATTACACCCTCAATGACTCTTGAAATCATCCACACACTTCCAAGGATTCTCATGGTGGTGAAACATGTCGAGAGCCCAGCACTGTAGACTAATCTTGGAGGTGTCACTTGAGTCCCAGACGCTAACTCTCGCTTTAACCTAGTTAACTCCGCCGAGTCCGGTCCCAAGCCCGGCTGAAAAAGGAGGAGGGCGGCCTGCATGGAGGCCCTAAGGAGGCAGCCCCTTCACCATGCAAAGGCACAACAGGCCAATCACCTGTTTGCTTTAAAACATGATTACGCAAACTACAAGAGAGAAAACCGGACTGATTCTAAAGGCGATGAACTGGAACGGACTACGGACTACGACTTATGGAACTTGGAACACAAGAAGTATAAAGAAAAGGAGCTGGTGGAAGAGATGAGGAATGCAAAATTAGAAATCCTGGCTATAACGGAAACAAAGAAAAAGGGACAAGGAGTCATGGATCTCGTTGGCAACATATTGCTCTACAGTGGTGTACCCACATCTGAAAGAGCTAAAGGGGTCGTGGGTTGCATTGTGGCCAAAAACCAAAAAGATAGTATCAAGGGATGGAACTTTGTCTTGGAGCGCATTTTGGTTGTAAAACTAAAAGGAGAAACCATAGTCAACCTGGTCATAGTGTATGGGCCAAATGAGGATGAGAGAGCAGAGGTTAAGGAGGAATTCTTCAAGCTGCTTCAAAGGACAGTGGATGACTGTCTAGATGAAATTATCATGCTCCGAGATTTCAATGCCAGAGTTGGAAATGACCATGCTAGATGGGGTGGAGTTATTGGAAGATATGGAGAAGATACTCTTAATGACAATGGAAAGCGACTCCTTAGATTCTGCAGTGAGCAGAATCTGATCACTACAAACACAAAGTTCCCCCATAAGCGCATACATGCATACACTAGATGTGAACCAACAAAGAATGAGAAGTCTGTGAACGACTATGCCATTGTTAGGAGGAGCTCATTCAAATATGTCTGGGATGGTAGAGTCTGGAGTGGACCAGAGATTGGAAGTGATCACTACCTGCTTACAATCAAAAGAACAACTGAAAGAGTTGCTTGTCATATTTTTCCTATTGGTGATTAAGAACAATGTTAGGTCCCGTCTGGATAGAACTGACAAAGGTGATGACTCAGTGCGAGATAAGGTAAACAGATAGATTTTTCACTAGTGAGTTGGTGAAAAGGTAGAGTATGTCCCTGGATTTGAGAAAACTACTCTAGTCCATCCTATCGGTTACGACTAAACTTTTGTTGCTCAGACAGTATAACTATATATATATATATTAATATATATTATCAACCACTCACATCCACACAGACACAGATGAGTGATGACAATTAGGCGCACAAACGTGAACAAACTATATTAATGGAATGTGGAAATTGGGATGAGCTGACCAAAAAATTTAATAAGTTTTATGTTACTTTTATTTATCATAAAGGAAAAACTTCACAACAGCTATATTCAAAATATCATAAAAATAAACACAAAGGTTAAGAATTTACAGAAATAGACACGTAAGTACTATCTCCCCCTGTTGAGACAAGATCCCACAAAGAGAAGTTAATTAACCCCCAAAAGGTCAAAAAGATTAGTACTACGATATAGAATTTTACTGTACTGTAAAGAACAGAGTTGCTACGTTATTCTTTTCTGAGATGAACAGTATTAGCAAAAAAAACATCAAAAAAAGAAATATCTCTTCTTTCTCTCGCTTTAGACAAACAGTGGCCACATTTTCCCTCTTACCTCATATGTGCTTTCACAACATCTGGAACATCTCCATGAAAAAAAAAACAACCACAGATCTAAGGTTGGGTGTTGGCAAAAACAGACCCCAGTTTCTCCGAGACTGATTAATCTTTCTTATTTGGGAAACGTCTGCTTTGATATTCCTTCTTTAGGATTCTGTTGATGTCACCTCAATTAGTCCAGGTAGGAAAATACTTAAGAGCTTTAATGTTCACAGAGTCAGTAGCTAGTAAAATTGATACTTGGAGAGAATGTCAGAGGGGTAAATCTCACGGGATAAAAATCCTCGTTACACCACAAGTTGTTGGTAGTCGGGTAATGTTAATGTTTGATTATGTCACCACAACGGGCTGAACGTAAATGAAATTGGGAAAAAAGAAATCTGGATAGCTATCGGCCCAGTTACAAATCTATTCTTAATGTTCTTTGGGTTGGTACTCTGTCTCTTTCTGGGTGTAAACACGAAGCCAGACAGGTTCACCTTGAAGACCCGATAACTAAGTAAGAAGGTTCTTTGGTATTGTTGGACTTATCCGTTATTCTCAGATTAGACTTTTTCACAGATTTAAGGCCGCTGGTAGATTTTGGGTTTGACCCAGTAAAGGAGAAAAAATACAAATACTTAACCATAATATAGATTAACGCTACAGCCGGAACAATTTAGCTATAGATTATATTTAACTCTCTAGTCAATTAGCACAAAAAAATCCTACTGAAATAAAATGACGGACTTAACCATTAAATCACTCTACACAGAAAAATCTTAGTGAAATAAAATACGGACTTAACAATGAAATCACTCAAACTTCTAGTATAATATTTACCACAAACACAGAAATTTAGAACTTCTCCAATCGAAAATACTAAGAAATCCACTTTAACAATGGTCTCTAAATTGAAGCTAGTTGGTTCTGAAAAATCCTGTTGGTACTGAATAATGGATTTTATAAGCTGGAGTATATATCTAAATATGGGTAGAAATCGCTTGTACTTGTTACATATGACACCTTCGTCCAGATTTCGGGCTTTTCTTTGCTCAAATTCTGAATCAGAGGAAAAATTCACACTTCTACCGCTCGCAGACTCTGTCAGCGAGCGAAACCGTCTTTGATCTGGCGATTCTCAATGTATCTAAATTACGCTCTGAACAAACGGATTCGGGGGGGGGGGGGGGGGGGGTAAATTGTAATTTACCTCCCCTTAGTCTCAGATTAAGTCCCCCTGACCAATGTCTACCCAAACTATGTCTTAACTTCATTAGATTATCTCCCCCTTTTTGCCAAAAGTACGGCTTTTTGAAATGGTCGCCCTTGGTTCTCTACAAATCTACCACCCCGTCCCCTCTCTACGTGTTCCGTTTACCTGTCTGATTGCAAACGTTCCTAGTGCCTATAAGACCGTAGAGAAAGACAAAAAATATAAGCATGGCTAAATTAAGAGAGAGACAGATATCTAAGTGTAGGAGAGTTTTACGTTAACAAACCGTGCCTAATTAATAAGGAAGCCCAGTGAAAGAAATGTACATATATGAAATCTATTTTAATAATATCCTCTGTCACACTGCTCAGCCTAGGAACTGTCCAACATCACGCAAGAAACCAAGTAAACAAACGGCAGAAATGAGCATTAAGACCTACAAGCTGAGAGAGCCAGAGATTAAGACCAGATATCAGGGGCTTATTGCTACAGCGGTGAGAAACACAGAAGAACAACCTGATGACTTGGGAACCCTCTGGCTTAAATTCAAGGACATCATAAAGACAGCTGCTGCAGAAGCATGTGGTGAAGTCCGACTTGGGAACAAGAGAAAGAGGACACCTTGGTGGACAGAGGAAGTCAAAGAGAAAATAAGAGAGAAGAAAATGGCATGGAAACAATACTTAGGAGCTAAAAACACAGCAGGACAAATAGAGAAATATAGAGAATATGTGACACACAGAACAGAAGCAAAGAACAAGGTGCTAGCAGCAAAACAGAAGTCCTGGGAAGAATTTGGAGAGAAGCTAGAAAAAGATGCGCAAGAAAACCAGAAATTGTTCTATAAGACCCCAAAGAACATAAGGAAGGAAAAACAATGCCCTCTCAAATTTATAAAGGACAAGCTAGGCAAATTGCTTACTGCCCCGAAGAAAGTAATGGAAAGAATATTTCTCAGAACTCCTTGATGGTGAGCAAGGTCAAGCATCAGAAATGATAACCACTAGCACAGAAGAGGAAACCAATGGTGATGAAGATGACATAAAGATGGAAGAACTGAACGCAGCACTGCAGAAAATCAAGAAGGGCAAAGCAGCAGGGCATGATGGTATAACACTAGAAATGGTTAAGTACATGGGGGCATCAGGCAACCTATTACTCTTAAGGGTCCTACAGGTAGCATGGTGCAACAAGACCATACCAAAGGATTGGGAGATTGCCATCATAACACCAATTTTCAAAAAGGGTGACAATCGACAATGTGGAAACCATAGAGGCAAATCCCTTCTCGGTGTCCCTGGTAAAATCTACTCTAGAATCCTAGAGCAGAGACTCCGACGCCTAGCTGAGCCACAGTTGGATGAGGTCCAGTGCAGATTCCGAGCTCAAAGTACTCAAGACCTAATCTTCACACTCAGACAGCTGAGTGAAAAGGCCATTGAGTATAAGAGTGAGATCCATCTTTGTTTCATAGATCTGGAAAAGGCGTTTGACAGGGTCCCCTGGAGCAAACTTTGGGACTGTTTGGCAAGGAAGAACATTCTAGCACCTCTGATTCATGCTATACAGAACTTCTACAAGTCTTGCAGAAATTATGTGAGGACAGCAAACCATAAGTCAAAAGAGTTCAGGACCGCCACTGGTGTAAGACAAGGTGATATCCTGTCACCTTATCTTTTCATGCTCCTCATGGACGATGTCATCAAGGCATGTAAGGAGAGAACAAGAAAGTATTCAGTGGGGTATTGAAAGATGAGACAGGTATGTATTTCAGAGCTAGCATTTGCTGATGATGTTGCCCTGATTGCTAAATCAGAGGCACATCTCCAATCCAACCTGCAAGTCTGGAAGGAAGAGCTGGAGAAGAGAGGGATGGTCATAAGCAGCTCTAAAACAAAATCCATGGTGATATCACGAGAAGAAAGCCTCAGATTAAGCTGCGAGAACAGGTCCTGGAGCAGGTCGACCACTTTAAATATCTCGGAGCTATTATAGACTGAAAGGTAGGCATCAAAGAAGAGTTGGCCACTTGAAAAGCAGCAGATGGGAGACTTTTTCAGGCCATAAATCGAGGATTTCTCAGCAAGAAAGAGGTTGGTAAGAAAACGAAGATGGCTGTATACTGCTCCACCTATGTTCCAGTCTTGACATATGGATGCGAGTCATGGGCAATGACTACAACCCACAAAAGCCAGATCCAAACCTCAGAAATGAGGTATCTGAGGAAGGTGGTTGAAGTAACAAGAAGAGACATGGTCTGCAACCAGACGATACGTCAAGGCCTAAAATCCCACCCCCTGCAGACCCAAGTAGAACAGTCCCAACTAAGATGGTTTGGCCATGTCTGCAGAATGGGAGAAGATCGGCTACCACGACAAGCATGGGAAACAAAGAGCCAGAGATCCAGACCCCCAGGATGACCCAGAGTCCGCTGGGAGGACAATATTAGACAATTTTTGAAGGACCGAGTACTAGAATGGAACAAGGCCAGGAGGAAGACAGCCGATAGGATAGTCTGGCGCTCTCTCTTCCAAACCTCTACACCTCACGGTAGAAGGGGAACGACTAAGTAAGTAAGTAAGTTTAACCTAGTTGCCTGCATGCGGGAGGATCTCACTATGGACCCATATAGGCACGTGGAGCTGAGACGTTGCTCTGTGTAGGATGTGACAATTCCTTGGGAGAGCCCAGAACCAGAGCATAGTATCTTAGTTTTGCATATCAGGAGAGCCCCCATGGATGACGGGGAATGCGCAGTATGCCACACACTTCTTCCTCCTGGCTTGGGACCAGATGTGATGATTTTTTAAATGCAAGCCAAGCTGGAGAAACTGGAGCTCATGATTTCAACTCAAAATTTACAGAATGACAGAAAAGCCACAGAAAAAGGCTAGATGTACAGTGTATATAATACCAAGGAGTCTTCAACTTGGTTTTGGCTGCAAAAAAAGTGAGAAGCTCAGCAGCCCTAGTTAAACATCAATTCCTTTCGTTTTCATCTCCAGCAGTTCTCTTCTCCATGTGCTATTTGGTCTCCCTCTATGTCTCTTACCTGGGGATTCCAGAACAAGGACTGCCTTCTCCATAGACATCATAGCATTGAAAAAAAAAAAAAAAACAACTTAGACCACAAACTGCCCATAGCAGAATAATAGAAAAGAGAAACCAGAACACTGGAATAAAAACCAAGCTCCTTGGTGGTCAAACAAATGTGCAGAAAAAACTAAAGAAAGAAAACAAGCCCTACAAAAATATAGAAGAAATAAGACCCAAGTTAACTATGAACAGTATAAGAGAATAAGAAATGAAACAAATAAAATAATATTACAGGAAAAGGAAGGGTGCTGGAAAACCTTCTGCCAAACCCTTAATCCAAGCACACATTCAGTTACAGAGGTGTGGGACAGATTAAAAACCCTTAAAGGGAATCCAAAATGAACATTAATGCCTACTATCAAAATTCCAGATTGAGCAGAATCAGACAAACAAAAAGCAAATACCCTAGCTAAATACTTCTATAATGTAAGTGCCAGGAAAACCTGGGACAGAAAGAAATAGGGAGAAGAGATAAACGCATAACAGTGCTAAGAGAAAACAAGATAAATGATGTTGGGGAGAAATCATATCTAAACTCTGAAATTACTGTAGAGGAAGTAGAAAAAGTAATAAATGAGAAGTCGAATTCAGTATCAGGGCATGACATCCTAAGATACGAAATCCTAAAAAAAAAGATCCCAAGAGATACCATAGAAATAATTACTTCTCTACACAACATGTAAAATACCAAAGGCATGGAAAGTAGCAGTAATCATACCAGTACTAAAACCAGATAACGAGGCCCATGATGCAAACTCCTACAGACCAATTGCATTAACATTCCAAATAGGGAAAATAATGGAGACTGTTGTGAACAATAGATTAAAATACCACATGGAAAAGAACAATCTTTACAGCCCAACCCAATCTAGGTTTAGGAAAAACAGAAGAACTACTGACAAATTTATCAGACTATAGAACATGAGGTAAAATCAGGATTAAAAGGAATGCAAAAACAGTAGCCATTTTCTTAGATGTGGCAAGGGCATACGATGAATGCTGGAGAGATGGCATGTTATATAAGATTAACAAGATTGGCATAACAGGAAACATGTACCCTTACATAGAAAACTTCTTACAGGTCAGATACTTTACAGTACAGACAAATAATGGCGTATCAGAGCAACAGAATGGCATCCCTCAAGGCTCATATTATCCCCTTCATTATTTTCTATTATGGTTAAGTGACTTTGTTTGTTTCTTCTGTTGGTGAATTCTTCACAATTTGCTGACGATGCAGCTATTTGGAGGACAGGGAAATCCTTCCCAGATTATAGAGAGATCTACAAGCCCAAATAAACAAGATTGGAAATGGATGGCTAAGTGGGGCTTCCAGATAAATGCTAAAAAGACAGTCAGAATGATATTCACTAGAGGTAGAATTATAAAAAAATAAAACAATAGCCTCAAGCTAAGAAGAAAAGAACTTAGACTGAAATTACAAAGTATTAACAGACAAAAACCAACCAGCCCAATGCAATGTTTGTGAAGAATCTCCCAATGACCAAGGATACCTCACTTGATCCCAGAAGATAGGGTGGAAGTGCATGGAGGAAATCTTCTTCTTTGATCCTTAGCCGCCGACCGTCAAAGCAGTCAGTGGCCATCACGCCTGGTGGCGTCCTGTAGGGCAACAACAAATTGATTCCACTTTGCTTGGTCGGTGGCCATCCTTCGTACAGTGCCCCAACTCTGGTTCATTCTTTGCATCTCAGCCTCCACAGTCCTCTGCCAAGTTGTTTTTGGTCGGCCTCTTTCGTTTTCCTTCAGGGGTCCATAGCATAGCTGTTCTTGTGATGGCATCGGGGTCTCTTCTGAGGACATGGCCAACCCAGCTCCAGCGTCTGCCAGCTATAATGGTGTGCATGTCCTCTTGCTTGCTCCGAGTAAGCAGATCTTGGTTGGTGATGGTATTCGGCCAAAAGATTCTGTGAATTTTTCTTAGGCATGTTGTGTAAAAAAGAGGACAATTTCGAAATTTCCTTCTCTGTAACTCTCCAACATTCCGCACCATAGAGAAGCACAGAAAGCACACAGCTCTGATATAATCTTAATTTTGTGCTTGTGCTGTACTGAGAGGACTTCCAGATGTTGTTTAAACTAAAAAAGGCTGTTCTTGCTTTGTTCATTCTGTTGTTGATGTCTTTGCTTGCATGGAGGAAATAGAAGAACATAATACTGTAACCAATGCAATAAAATGTAGCAGTAAATACACATCAGTGATTCCTCCTTGGTGGCTCAAGAAACCAGACATTGATTCTCATCTTGCAGAAATAATAAATAAAAAAAAGCTGAAAAAAAATGACATTACACATTGCCAGAGAATATATGGAACAGATAACTAAGGGTAGCTTAAAAGTATACACTGATGTATCAAGAATAGAAAACGAAGAACTTGGAATAGGAATACACATTCCAGCCTGGAAGCTTAATAACAATTTTAGTGTAACTGAAAACACATGTATATTCACAGCAGAAATGGTGGCAATAGCCAAAGCACTAGAAATAGTCACAGACAAGCCGGAAAGGATCCCGTTACACACCTGTTGAGGCATATTGGGAATATGGTGTTAGGCCCATATTTAGCATCCAAATACCATATACCTGAACGACGACTAGGTCACTTACCTGAATTACATGACTTGGAACATGGTGTCCATGATGTATGTGTCCAGGTGTACAGTGAAATGTCAGGTTGTGTCTCATCTGACTTGTTAATTGGCAGATTGTACTGATAGATAATGCCTTTGTTCTCTTCCTGCAGCAGCATCTGGTACATAATGAAGCAAACAAATGATGACTATGGTAATAACAGCAACAACAAAAGGACTTTGAATACATAAACAGTGTCTTTCTTCAGCTTAACAGAAACAGAAATGAATGTAAAGGTAAAAGCAGTATCATAGCATATTCTGCCATAGGGAAGTAAAGTGTTACAATCTGATTTACTTATAGGGAAGTAAAGTGTTACAATCTGATTTACTTATAGGGAAGTAAAGTGTTACAATCTGATTTACTTATAGGGAAGTAAAGTGTTACAGACTTCAATTTGCTAGGTCTAGCTTTTATGGGGTGGAGTGACCAGTTCCCTTCCTCGCTGCCTTTGCCTTCCTTAATTCAAGAGAGTCAGGTACCCATTTATAGCTTTGTAAACTGGAGCATGATGCTACCAGGTTTTGAACCCAGAACCCAGTAGCTTTGCAGAGAGGCAAGCACTCCGTCAATTATGCTGAGAAAGGAAGAAAATCACATATTAACGTTGCAGTGTTTTTCTTCATCAGCTTCTTCACTTCATCTAATGAAAGTCACCAATCTCTAATGCTGTATTTCTGGCATGGCATATTGATATGCCGGTTATTTATATGTTTGGTTAACACGGCGTGTCTTTATGCCAGACTGTCAATATGTCTACTGACTTAAAATGTTGTCAGTCTTGGTCGGGCTTACAAGGATTGCCGACTAGTATAGAACGCGAATCATAAAACATCATGGGCCGAAAGATGGGCCAAGGTTAATACATAATTTGACCAACTGGTAATCAATGTTGATTGGAGTCATGGCTTGACATCAGACACGTTTATTTGGTGGACGCAATACAGAAGATCAATCATTGTAGTAGTAGGCATCATATCAATAGTTTAGGTTATAACATCGAGACATCATAGTTCATTGCATTCTCATATAACTTTGATCATGGACTTGATCGACATTCTATAACGACCGACACTTCAAGGACGGCGATGAACTTTACGGCAAGTAGTTCTACCATGGCTTTCATTATGGAGCTTGTATAAAACGACAGGGGTTTTATTGAATAACCCTCTAAATATATTGAAGAATAATCCCGATAATCTTTGGTAAGGATCTGGAACCCACTAACGACACAACCTGGCGTATGTGTGTCGAAGTTCAGCCAGATCTTGGCAATGACAAAAATAGCATAATATATAATATGCAAACGAGCCCTGTACTGGCTAACGTAGATACTCCATACAAGGAGGTTTATAATATCTTCATGAATGCTTCCCACAATTTGGGCAAGACTTACAATCAGCTCCGTCCAAAGACGACCGTCTCAGGTCATCGTCATTAGGCATCTCCCCTTATAACGTAATACTTCTTTGGCAACAAAACCGAGCGCACCGCGTTGCGCTTTTGTGTTCAACATAGTGTATGTCAGCGCGCAAATAATTAATCATATATATATATTTTCTTAGTTGTGCTCAACATTTAAATTACATGCGCAAAAAGGACTTAACACATATGTCTTAATTTTTGTTTTTTTCCTGTGCGTTTCTATCTAAATCTCTCCATTTACTAAGCAACTTATGTCAGTCCATCCATTCTCTAACAGTCTGCCTATCTGTCTCATATTTGAGTGTTTATCATTGTATTGTGAATTAAATACTATTCTAAAGACAGTCTCATATATTGTGTTTTAGATGTTCAATCAATCATTCAATACCTTTTAGCTCCCCGAGGAGCATAGATCTTCAACAAACACATCCCAAGTCTTCCTGTCCTGTGCGTCCGCTCAAGATCTTTCCATGTTTCCCTCATCATTTTCACCTCTGTATCCAGTTCTCTTCTCCATGTGTTTTTTGGTCTACCCCTGCCTCTCTTTCCCTGTGGATTCCAGAACAAGAACTGCCTTGTAATGCTATCAACAGGTTTCCTCAATGTGTGTCCTATCCATCACCAGCATCATCTTCTCAACTCTTGTTCCACCGGCACTTGTCTGTTTCTTGTCATCAGTTCCACATTTGTGACTTTGTCATACCACTTCAGTCCTCCTATTCTACGCAAGCACCCGTTTATAAAAGTCTCAAGCTTTTTGGTTGTTGTTTTTGTTGCTCTCCATGTCTCAGAGCCATACAATAGGACTGACTTGACATTTGAGTTGAAGATTCTATTTTCATTTTGGACTTGTTTTCTCATGTTCTATTTTTGTTTCCCAATGCAAATGAAGCTCCTCTTGCTTTTTGCATTCTTATTTTGATATCACTGTCTGTCCCTTCAACTTTATCTATATTACTGCCAAGATATGTGTATGATTCTACATGTTGTAGTGGTGTTTCTTCAAGTTTAACCTTGTTATCATTTCTTGCATTTATTCTCATAATCTGTATCTTTTCAGGCCCTCATGTTGTGACCTCTCATCGAGAATTTTCATTTTGTCTTGCATCTGATTACGGTTATGGGACAGAAGAGCCAAGTTATCGTTTCAGATGTTGCAAGACGTGAATTTCTTTTTTGTCTGTACATTTTTATCTATATCTCTCAGTCTGCCTCTGACAACCCATGTCTGTCTACCTATCACACTGGTAGTTTTAGGCATAGGCAACTTAGGCTTTTGCCAAGAGCCTCATCCTTATAGGGACCTCAAGCACAAACACATGCTTGTCGATACAACATAAATTTATTTAAAAAAAGGGGTTTTGCAAGTTCATGCTTGCCTAGGGCCTCATACAACCTAAATCCACCATAGATCTACCCGCTGTATTTAGTTGTCTGTTTATCTGTCAGAATATGTGTGTCTATCTACATATTTTGATCAGTCTGCTTATCTGTCAGAATCTGTGGATCTATCTACATATTTTGATGACTGCGTATCTGTCAGAATCTGTGGGTCTACCTATCTACATACTTTGATCAGTCTGTTTATCTGTCAGAATCTTTGGGTCTATCTATCTACATATTGTGATCATTCTGTTTTTCTTTTAGAATCTGTAGGTCTATCTATCTACATATTTTGATCAGTCTGCTTATCTGTCAGAATCTGTGTGTCTATCTATCAACATATTTTGATCAGTCTGCTTATCTGTCAGAATCTGTGTGTCTATCTATCTACATATTTTGATCAGTCTGTGTATCTGTCACACACACACATAAACATCATTCACTAACCATAACAACAAGATCTTCTGTTGTGGGTCCAAGGGCTAGCAGAGACTCTGGTTCCATCTCGAGGAGCTTGTAGTGAAATACAGTCCCTGCTATAGGGAACTTTCTGGGCCAGTCTATAGTCCACTCGCCATTGATGAAGTATTTATCATTCGTATCCTTCAAAGCTGTAACAGATACATTGGTCATGGACTATTTTATTCTAGCATAATGTCCTGTGGTGATAAACAGGGAGATTGAGAAGTTACTCCCTATGTTTCAAATGTTTATTTCTTTGAGAAGTTACTCCCTATGTTTCAAATGTTTATTTCTTCACTCATATCCAAATAAGAGAACTGATAATTTTTTACATAAAATGCTTTGCTACATTAACATTACATGCTCAACGTGAGATCCGACCTGTTCAGCACATAACCCTCTCTTGCAATGTCAATTTATTGGCCATTTATTTAATATTATTTTATTTTGTTTCTAGAAATAAATAAAAAATAAAACATTTGTCGAACGGCAGTTATTGTTCCTTGTTTTAACGTTTATTTTATGTATTTCTTTTGGTTTTAAGGACCATCTTCAATGCACAAGAACAACTCCATCAGTGCTCCCATCTCCTCCCTTAGATCACAGATCTCAGCACAGTGCACGAACTTCATTGCACCAGCGAGGATCCCAATGTATGAATTTTTCAGGAATCACACATTCTATAAATATTTTTGTGGTGGGTAGGTTTTCCTAATTTTGAAAATTTTGCCAGGGCAGTGGCCGTATGGCCCACTCTTTACAATTTACAACTGCCGTGGAATTTTTAACATGTGCAATTTACATATGGGACCTATTTTTTTCACCCTTATCCGAGAAGGCTAGGCATCCGATATCACTACCCATGAGGGGGAGTATAACATCATTAGGACCACTGGTTCTAAAAAAAAATTTCCATAAATTATATTCTCTTTACAGGGAATCGACCCCGGTACCTGTAGAATTCGAGGCGGATGACATACCTCTTAGCCACTCCGACCCCACAGTGATGTTTTAAATGTTTCATGTACATCAAATAAAAACAAATCAGAATATAAACATTTACAACTACAGAGTGACTTTTCAATTATATTGTGTATATCTCCCCAGTTGTTTACACCAAAACCATCTGCCTTCCACTTCCTGACCCACCCTCTGTTCTTTCTCGGTCTCTACATCTCTTTTAATTTACTTCCACTGTAAATTAATAACTTATTAACTTCTCTCTCTTTCTCTTTTGCACTCCTTGCGGAGCATGTAGTCACAACTGTTGCTAGTCCCCTTGGAGGAAGCCTGTACCAAGCATTCTCATGCTCTTAAAGCGGTTGCTGCTGTGGCAATTTGTTTTACATGATAAGGCTGCCAGCCCTATACACAAGTTTGCATTAGTCACCTTGTATGACATGCCTGAGAGTGTTGTAGCCTTATTCTTTCATCGTCTGTTCAGAGACCCATGAGAACTACCACAAGGCAACTTATTTCACTTTACCACACATTTCTTTCTTTCAATCTTTCCCTCTGAGCCAACTGTGGAGCATCAGCCTTCAATTTGTCAACCTCTAATGTCCTGTGCCATCCATTTCATGTTCACTCACTGCCTTCTTTATCCCTGTTACATCTGTCTCTTATTCTCTTCTCCATGTGTTCTGTCTCTCTCTATTCATTTTACTTTAGAAATTACAGATCATGAACTGCCATTAAAATTTATTAGATTTCTCTTCTTAATGTGTGTGGCCTATTTAGTGACAATGTCTTTTCCTCACATCTTGTCTCACTGATATTTGTCTGGTTTATTGCATCTGTTCCGCACTGCGATCCTGTCAAACCATTTTAATCCTACTACAGGTAGCCTTGAATCCAGTATGCTTTGGGACAGCCGTGTTTCAGAAATCGAAATTTTTTTGGTTTCCAGATGGTGCATAAAATTAGCCATTGTCGCACAAAATGTGTTTAAAAATTGGACAGGAGTCTACTTATTTATAGTCCATTGCATTGCCTGTTAAATATTATCTGTACTGTTCACAATACATGTGTTTAAATATAAAGTCTGATTTAAAGCGCAAAGTTTAATTCGGTGTTCAACAGCATTTAACAGATAATGTTTGACTTTTGAAAAACTAGCAGTTGAATTGAAATTACCATTAGATTCTCCCTAAAACCAGCTTCTTCCTCGTTCACCTTCAGACTTTGACATTAATGACTTCAGTAAAGGAAGAAGTCAGCTCAAGGTTCCTGACATCTCCAAACAGTTTTTTCATGGAGAGAAACCGGACGTTGCCATATGCTACTGCCTTCATTACTGTATGTTGGGCAGGACTGCAGCAGATGTTCAGCTATCATGGGGCTGGTACCACAGTTGCAGAGATCTGTTGCAACAATCCTGTACCTGTGGTATAGATGGTATCTCAATCTGCTGTGTCCAGTGTGTAGCCAGAAAATGATGACCTGGTCTCGCCTACACAGCTGATGATAGGCATCATTTTTTTTTATATGGCCTGGGTGTTTTCTTATCTATTTGGACTTGACTGTGGCTTTTATAGTTATATCATTTTGTTGTGGCGCTCCTTCCTTAGCAAGTTTGTCTGCCTCCTCTTTGCCTGGAATGCTGCAATGGGCTGGTATCCAGTGGATCATGCACTTGTTGAAGCATTTGGCCAGGCTTTCAAGTAAGTTTATCAGATCTTTCAATCCCTTAGCATGGTGGCTCTTCGTTGTAGCACTCCACTCACAAGTATTAAAACATGCCAAAAGGAACACCAGGCAAAACCAAAAAATAGCTGATGACTATCACCTCAGGGGCACATTACCCTAGTCAGTCATGACTGAATTGGTGTACTAGTTCATTTATTGTACCAATGTACAGAGTGATCGAGAAGTCTCTCCGCAGTTAGTTCAGTGCTTTAGTAATATGAATGTAATATGTTATGATACAGTAAACAGTATTATTTTAATTGACTTAATTAGATTTACTTTACAGCAAGTACCTCTGCAGTGGTTGTACGGTCGTAGTTCTGTGAATCCGCTCACTAATACTGTTGTAATATATCATAATGTGTTACATTCATATTATTAAAGCACTGAACCCACTGCGGAGGGACTTCTCGATTATCCTGTAGTTTGTTTAATTTTGGTGTTGTTCATGTTATTTATGAATTATTTATGCATGGACAGCCATTGTGATCAACCACCAGCTAATCACTTGTCACTCTAACATTTCACTGGAAGCAAAAATGGCAAATAATCAAAACTATCCTCATGCTTACATTGTAAAACTCTTGCGAAGATTCAAATGCTGGTAATTTGACACAATACACAGTATTTTGGTTTGTTCCAGCATCTTGGTTCCTTATTTTTATGGGCAAAACAGATACATTTACATATCTAGGAGGCATAGTAACACTAGACGGCAGAACAAGCAAAGACATCAATAACAGAATAACAAAACCAGAACAGCCTTTGCAAATCTAAACAACTTTTGGAAATTTTCTCAGTACAGCACAAACACCAAATTAAGATTACACGAGAGTTGCGTACCTCTACACCTCACGGTAGAAGGGGAACGACTAAGTAAGTAAGAGAGTTGCGTACTTTTGTATGGCATGGAGTGTTGGAGAGTAACAGAAAAGAAAATGTCCAAATTATCCTCATTCTACACAACCTGCTTAAGGACAATTCTTTGAATTTTTTGGCAGAATACTCTCCAACCAGGAGCTGCTTACACAGTGTAGTCAAAAAACGATGCACACCATCATTGCAGGCAGATGTTAGAACTGGGTTGGCCATGTCCTCAGAAGGGGCCCTGACACCATCACCAGAACCGCTATGCTATGGACCCCAGAAGGACGGTGAAAGAGAGGCAGAAGAAAGACAACCTGGTGGAAAACAGTGGAGGCTGAGATGCAAAGCATGAACCAGAGTTGAGGCGCGGCACGAAGGATGGCCACTGACCAAGCAAAATGGGGACAGTTTGTTGCTGCCTTACAAGGCACCATTAGGCATGATGGCCACTGACTGCTTTGTCAGTCAGGGGCTAAGGATTCAAGAAGAAGACAGTATTATGGGAATTAGATATAATAAAACTATTCACCAATTATACCTTTGATATAGACATGAACTATTTCGACCATTTCAATCTTCATGTTTCCTTCCTTTGTCCTAAAAAAAATACAAGTGGCCATTACAGCACCATTTTCCATTTCATACTTTATTACTTGTTTCCACAATACCTTCATTATTTTGGCAAGGCCTTCAGGAGTAAACAAAAGGGAATGATTAAGATAAGGTGTTGGACATACCAAGGTAATTTTTGGAATACACTGCCTCAGATACTTTGACATGCATGGCTCCTTTTGGAATTGTCACAATTTCTTGGTAAGCTGCAGGAAAAAAAAGTTGCATGTTTACACATTAAGTTCATTGATTTTCTACAAATATTCATCAGCGCAATTATAAACAGTGCTCTTGGATATTTTCACTGATATCCATATTAACTATTGAGTGTAGAGACCACAAAAAGCATAACACAGATTTAAAAAAACAACAACAAACATCACACCATTTCATCACTTCCATTGTATGCCTGGGTCAGTAAGCAAATAATTTCATTCATCTCTTTCTAAACGTATCCTTCATCCTCTGGTTCTGTCTTTTTGCATTTCTTCTGTCTGTTCTTTGGTCACTGCTCTTCAATTTTCCAGCAGGGCTTAGTTTCAATGCTTGTCAAGCCATCCTAAAGGTTAAATTCCTCACCAAGTGATGTTGATTCCACTTAGGTTTTTTTTATCTGCAGCTTGGGGGAAATTTATTTTATTCTATCCCAGAGAGACTCGAAAATCAGCAGCTGGGAAACTTTTTCAGGCCATAAATCGAGGATTCCTCAGCAAGAGAGAGGTTGTGTCGCCATGGGGTTTGCCCAAGCATTATTTATGCTATTGACAAAGTCAGATGAACCGCTTAAGACAGTTCACAGGAAAAAAAAATAGTATATGAAAATAACAGACAACGGTTCACCGACTTGGCTTGCGCTAATAAAGCGTGAGTATTTTTTTCTCGTGAGTTGTAAATAAGGCTTGGCCAATAGATTTAGGTGAAAACAGGTTGGAGCAACGAATCAGAGGTAGCAAAAGAAACGCACCAGAGAACAATGACTAGAGGTCAGAAAGGTGTGCGGGTTTTCTGAAGGGCAGTCGGGTTTCAGAAGTTGAAGAAGCAAGAAGTGCTTTTGGCGGTTACCACCAGTTTAACAGATTCTGTGGTTATACAGAAAAGTTCTGAAGTTATACAGAAAATGCATAAGCTGTAGAGATAACTCAGAAGATTAAAGGATTCTGTGGTTAGACAGAAATAGCATAAGTTTTAGAAGGTTCAGAGGATGCGATAGCTCTAGTCAGTAACTATACAAGATAACTAAGAAGTTTTGTATAGACAGTGTAGAAAATGATTAAGAAAGTTCTTATAGTCACAGTAGAGAGTGTATTTCGGGAGAGATTCAGTGATTTGTCTGTAAGTATGGTTTTTGAACTTATCATTCATATTGATGAAAAATTGCAGGAGAAGTAATACAGAAATTCCAAGTCGACATGTCAAATAAATGTTGAGAACTTTGTTGACTAAGCAACCTAGAGAAGAGAAGTAGGTGAATGATACACTGATGGTCAAGCTTGGTACTGTTATATACGAATAGATGGGTAAGAATGAATTCCAAGAGGAAAACCATATTTTATCAGAGTGAGTTCACAGAGAGTGAACCAATGAGCTGTCTACAGAAATAGTTACGACAAGTAAGCGACTGGATAAGTCGACTTCTGTAAGAATTGCACACACGCTCTCGCAAGTAGGTATACATATATATATATATATATATATATATATATATATATATATATATATATATATATATATATATATATATATATATATATATATATATATATATATATATATATATATATATATATATATACAGTACTTTGCAAAAAAAATGGCAGTCATATTGCTCAGCTAAATATGCTGAAATCTAATTAAATATGCATGTTCTGCCCCAAATTTACACTCCACTTAGGTGAGCAAACACTACCAAAAGTAAAAAAAAATTAGCGTAGTGGCAGAAAATGGACAGAAAGTCAAAGTGTATGTTAATTTCACAGCTTTGGAATGAAGGAAATCAAACATGTTCCAACATTTCTAAAACCTTGAACATTCCTGAGCGGACTGTCTACAGAGTTGTGAGTAAATTAAAAGCAGGTAATGGAATCGAGCGAAAAGAAGGTAGTGGGGGGTCAAGAATTTTGGACACAAAGGACCATCGGCGTCTCGCCCAAATCGTTCGGGCTGGGCCAATGAAGAGTGTAGAAAACATACGGCAGCGCATGATCGATTTGGGAAACCCAGAGGTATCTAATGCTACTGTCAACCGGGAGCTACACAGGATGAATTACACAAAAAAGCGGGTAATTTCGTCACCATTTCTCACAGAGACTCACAAACAGATGCACTTGAACTGGTGCCACGAACACCAAAATTTGTCATGGGACAATGTGATTTTTTTCAGATGAATGTTCTGTTTGGTCTTATCCTGCTCAAATTAATATTTGGATGAAAGACTCTGTAACGCCTGTGTACCAGCGACCGAAACATACCCATAAATTCTATCTTTGGGGAGGGGTGGCAGCAAGAGGTGCCACCCCACTGTGTGTTTTCACAGGAATTCTCTCACGAAAGAAAGGTACATCGACATACTAGAGGGACACCTTCTGCCATTTATGCAGGTCATGTACCCCGATGGGTGCACATTTCAACATGACAATGACCCAAAGCATACAGCTCATACCACCAAAGCATGGCTGCAAGAGAAGAATGTGATAGTGCTGAAGTGGCCCAGCAATAGTCCCGACCTAAACCCAATTGAAAACGTTTGGGCACTACTCAAGAATCATTTAAAAAAGAGTGGACTCAGAGACGTTGAACAATTGAAGAAGGTAGCTGAAAAATACTGGGACAGTCTGACTCACAATTACCTACAAACACTTGCGGGAAGTATACCTCGCCGCATCCAGGCTTGCCTTGCTGGAGAAGGCAACATTATATTGTACTGAAACCACTGTTAATAGATAGGGGAGATACCAATCTTCCTCTGGACATATAGTTTTTATTATTATTTGCTTCTATGAGTGTGCTGCGTTGCGAAAATATGACTGCCATTTTTTTTGCAAAGTACTGTATATATATATATATATATATATATATATATATATATATATATATATATATATATATATATATATATATATATATATATATATATATATATATATATATATATATAGAAGATTTGATACTTGTACATGAGTTAAGCTAACCTTTTTCAGCGATAGTAACGGAGTTCTACAGAGGTCAGAAAGAAGTAAAGGCATAAATACAATGAGTTGGAAATGCTGAGATGAAGTATGGAGGTACTTAGGTAAACAGGAGTAAAGGGTGAACAGACTAAACAAGTTAACAGGAGAACTATGCATATACATGGGATATAGAGCTTAAGCATGAAGCAACTAGGATATAATTGTATGTGAGCTCTGTGTTGAATTATTTGCCTTACTGAAGAAAACTATCACATGTAAATAAAAGTTTTGATGGATACAACAGATGTTTAAGTCTATCCTTGAGGGTTGTTGTATGTAGGCCAGGTCAATAATCATTATAAATTCCACTATACGATCCGTCATTATAATAACAACGAAGAAGTAAGAGAATGAGTCGAGGGTTGAACAAAGGAGGAAAAGTAGTTCATCCAGGAATCACCAACTCTGGCGGAGATGGCCAGTACTCATTCACAATAGCATTAACTTGGAAGATAGACAGAAGAGACTTGTGTGTGTAAAAACTTGAATCACTTCACTAGGCCTGCCATCTGCCACCTAGTGTAGTAAGCCGTGATTCAACTAAACACCAGCACGGTCACAGTTGGTAAGAAAACGAAGATCGCTGTATACCACTCCACCTATGTCCCAGTCTTGACATATGGATGCGAGTCATGGGCAATGACTACAGCCCACAAAAGCCAGATCCAAACCTCAGAAATGAGATATCTGAGGAAGGTGGTTGAAGTAACAAAAAGAGACATGGTCCGATACCAGACGATATGTCAAGGCCTAAAATCCCACCCCCTGCAGACCCAAGTAAGAACAGTCCCAACTAAGATGGTTTGGCCATGTCTGCAGAATGGGAGAAGATCGGCTACCACGACAAGCATGGGAAACAAACAGCCAGGGATCCAGACCTCCAGGACGACCCAGAGTCCGCTGGGAGGACAACATTAGACAACCTTTGAAGGACCGAGGAATAGAATGGAACCAGGCCAGGAGGAAGACAGCCGATAGGATAGTCTGGCGCTCTCTCTTCCAAACCTCTACACCTCACAGTAGAAGGGGAATGACTAAGTAAGTAAGTCTATCCCAGAGATATGCATTTCATATTTCCCCTCACCATCTAATTCCACAGTTGTTGTAAAATATATGTTTCCGATTGTTAGTATTGTATTTATTTGTTTGTATGTATGTCCAGCCTTCAATTGAGTCCGGCATGAAGGCTTATGGCAAATAATGAGAAAATTCAATTTTGATACCAACATCATAGATATCATTGAAGCACTATACAATGACGCAAGCAGTGCTGTTTTTGCAAGCAATGGCATTGGATAATTTTTCAAAACAACTGTAGGAGTTCATCAGGGATGTATCCTGTCCCCATTGCTCTTTAATATATACCTAGAACATATTATGCAGGAGGCTCTCTACGATTATAAAACAACCATATCGATTGGAGGCCGACCTCTTTGCAATCTACGTTTTGCTGATGATATCGATCTTATAGCTGGAACAGAATCAGAACTTCAAGACCTTACCTCTAGACTGGAGAAAGTAACAAGAACGTATGGGATGGAAATTAATATAGAAAAAGGCAAGGTATTGGTGAATAGCCATAAGAAACATGTTCCGACCAACATTACGTTAAATGGGCAAACGTTAGAAGAAGTTGACACCTTTAAATATCTGGGGTCCATTTTATGTAGTGATGGAAGATCAAGTAAAGAAATCAAGACACGACTTGAGATGGCCTCAGCTGCCATGACAAGGCTGAATGTGATCTGGAAAAGTAACGTCAGTTTTCCTGTGAAGATCAAATTATATAAATCACTTGTATTATCTATTCTCTTGAATGGGTGTGAGGGCTGGACACTCACTGTAGATACGGAGCGAAGGATTCAGGCTTTCGAGTATAAATGTTATCGAAGAATTTTGCGCATTTGCTATAAAGAGCACAAAACAAATGTCTATGTTAGAGAGACAATAAACACCTATGCAGGCCACCAAGAACCACTTTTGTCAGTAGTGAAACGTCGAAAGTTTGCCTGGTTTGGGCATGTAACTCGTCATGACTCCCTTTCGAAAACGATCCTCCAGGGAACAGTCGAAGGTAAACGGAGAAGAGGAAGACAAAGAAAATCCTGGGCTGATAACATCAAAGAATGGACAGGGCACAGTTTTTCCACACTTGTACGCATTGCTGAGGATAGAGAGCAGTGGAGGACCCTGCCTGCTGATGCTTCCACCATGGCACCCCTACGACGGGTTACGGGTTGAGATGATGATGAAGTCATGATAATTTTGTTCCATATGGAGCATGGAGCCGCCACTGGAACTGTTTCCCTTACAGGAATTTTGAATTCCCATGCTCTTGCAGCGGTGGTTTCTGTAGCATACTACTTAAATATCATACTACTTCCTAAGATCGATGTACAAGACATTCATCTACCTCCTTTAGGCAGCGGCTTATCAAAGAAGCCAGAGATAGTCTTGCATGTAGAGTTATCTCCAGCACATACTCTGCAGTTGTCTTCCTTGACTTGTGATCCAAGATATCCATCACAGCCTACAAACTAAAATATATCAACAAAAAAATACATAACACATAAAAAATGTAATCAATAAATTAAATATAAAAAAGACATTAAAATGTAATCAACAAATTAAAACATATACAACACATTCTAATGTATAAACAAATTAAAACAAACAACACATGAAAATGTAATCAATAACTTAAATATAAACAACACATTAAAATGAATCAACAAATTAAAACATAATAAACAACACATCAAAAACAACAACAACCACACAATTCAGTAATCCTGAAGACTCTGCTACAAACACTTACATGACAGTCTCCGTTGATACACACATGAGGCTTGTCTGGAAAACATTTGGTTCCATCCTTGACTTTGGGTGACCTCTCAGTGTAGAAGTTGTAACCTTCTGCCATGCAGATCAAGGCACATGGTTTCGCCTGCTCTAGAGATTAAACTTGCATCAGCCAACAAAACTATCACTGCAGTCACCTTCCTGTTTGCCTCTCCCAACCAAATTATTACAATAACACAAATGTATTCTTAGCAGACGCAGAAATTATCTAAACGACTGTCATTTATTCATTACACTAGTCAACAAATTTTCAAAAGTTATTTGTACCAGAAATTAAATATACCATTTCTTATTGATTTTGACATGCTGATTTCAAATATCATAATGAAATTCACCAATTGGCTTTGGTTTTTTAAAAAAATGATGAATTTACATTACAGTAATACAAATAATGTATGCTTGTTTAATTCTCTGGGGTGAACAGCTAGTCTTTCTACTTTAGCATTAAAAAAATTGTGGTTACATACTCAATTAATTGATATTTCAACATAAAATGATAGAAAAAATAAAAACATTATTTAAAGTTCACATATCATGTTTTAAAAAGGCACATTTGAACCCATTCCGTCATTATTCAGTCGCTGTTCGAGCTCTCTTTGCTTGCTTCTTGTAGTCAATCGATGAGGGGTCTCTTGTCACAGTCCAACTGTAATCAACAAGCATTGAAGGGCTCGAATTGCCTTGACACTTGTCTCCATAGCAGCAATGTCCTGGTGAAATCGTTCACCATGCTCATCACTGACCACTCCACAGTTTGACGTAAAGAAATCCAGATGAGAATCCAGAAAATGAATTTTCAAAGACATGTTGCAGCCAAGACTCTTATACTTCAGAAGGAAATTTTCTACAATTTCATTGTAATTATCAGATCTGTTGTTTCCAAGAAAATTGTCCACCACTGACTTAAATGCTAGCCATGCTGCTTTTTCCTTGCCATGCAACACACATAGAAACTCGTCATCATGAAGAAGTTTTCGAATTTGCGGACCAACAAATACTCCCTCTCTTATTTTAGCTTCACTCAGTCTTGGAAATTTTCTGATGAGGTATTTGAAAGCCGCATCTGTTTTCTCCATTGCCTTGACAAAGTTTTTCATGAGACCCAGATTAATGTTCAAGGGTGGCAACAAAATCTTGCTGGTGTCGACAAGTGCTGGGTTCTCAACGTTCTTACTGCCAGGCTGCAATGACTGCCTGATTGGCCAATGTCTTCTGATGTAATGGTCACTTCGTGCACGGCTATCCCACTCACAGAGAAAGCAACAGTACTTGGTGTATCCACCCTGTAGTCCAAGCAAAAGAGCAACCACTTTTAAGTCACCGCAAAGTGACCAATGATGATGATCGTAGTTTATACACTTCAAAAGCTGCTTAATGTTTTCATAAGTTTCTTTCATATGAACTGCATGACCAACTGGAATTGATGGTAACACATTACCATTATTCAACAAAACAGCTTTAAGACTCGTCTTGGATGAATCAATGAAAAGCCTCCACTCTTCCGGTATGTAATTGATTTTGAGGGCTGCCATTAAACCAGAAATGTTGTGGCACGCTGAAAAGTCACCCTCTTTGAAAAAGAGTGTGGGACCAGAAGATGCAGCAATAGAGACCGCAGTCAGCGACTCATAGCTTGACTGCCTGCGTCAGGACCAGCGAACCAGAGCTGGTCAAGACCGTGCTCCACCTCCACGTGGTGGTCCTGGAAACAGTCCGCAGCAGTGCAGGCTGGCTGAGCGAGCACGGATCGCAATGGGAAGGCAAACCCGGTCCTAAAAAATGCCGTGCAGAAGTCGGATGTGTCGACCGAAAGGTGCAGATATCACAGCTACGGCGTAAACAGACACAACGCAACCACCGTCCTTTTCAGGGCGAACGAAGAAGAAGAAGAAGAAGAAGAAAAAGAATGTAATAAGCGGCTTCTGGCGGTTCCTATACACAGAAATGGTAACATCTTCTGCCAGGAGATTCCACTGTTGCAATCTGGAACCCAAAAGCTCCGCCTTGTTCTTCGGTAAATTCAGATCTCTTACAAGATCCTTCAGTTCACCTTGGGTTATTAAGTGTGGTTTAGTGGATGTAGTTTGCTCAAAATCTGGGTCGCTTGAGGTTGATGGTTCAGGACCACCAATTGTCCTCTTCTTCATCAGTGGAAGCAGCTGAAAATGATTCTGGCACTTTGGGAACTGGTAGGTCATCGCCATGTGGTACCGGACGTATTGCAGAGGGGATGTTTGGATATTCCAGAGTCCATTTTTTTCTTCTTTGATATGCCTTTCCCAATTGGAGGGACCATGCAAAAGTAACAGTTGTTGAGATGATCAATGGGCTCTCTCCAAATCATTGGGACTGCAAAAGGCATAGCTTGCCTTTTGCCAGTCAACCACAGTTTAAGATGTGCTGCACATGTATTGCAGCATATGTAATGTTATGATGTATGTATATATACGTTACCACGTTCTCTTCACAGGCACATGTTTCAGAAGGCACAGTAAAAGCGTGTTCAGTTTGCTGCCATGTTTATTTACAGAATACTCGTACATGTGAAGTTTCGTATTATATTACAATGTGTGGTTTCGTATTTTAATGTATTATATTACATCCCCCCTTTTTTGAAAAAAAAATGTGTGCAAACATTTCCAACGAAATGTTTCATGTGAGAAAGGATAAGTATGTGTAATGTTCAGTGTGAGTATATATGTCACTGTCTGTATCGGCTGGGAGGTGTCACTGTACGGCCAGAACGAGTGGTGTAAAGGGCTGGTGGTTCTATGGAAGTCCCTGGTTTAGCTTGAGTTGGTTGTGATTTTGGCCTTGGCGCTTGTTGGTTTTGTGGGGCATCAAGGTCTAGAGTTACTGCGTTGTCTGTTGAGAGCATGGGAATTCTCTGCTCTGTTGTATTCTGTGGGATTTCTCTTATGTCCACTCTGTTTTGCCTCAGGAGGTTGTTGCTGCTGTCTGGTCTTAAGGTATAGCTCCTGGGTTCAGGGTTTCTGGAAATGATTGTTGCTTTTGACCATGTGTCATTGTCGTGGTTGTAGGTAGTCACATGCTGACCAGGATATAATGGTGGTAAGTCTTTAGCACATTTGTCATAGTTGGATTTCTGAACTTGCTGACGATGCTGAAGTTGATCATATGTGCTGTCTTTATGTTGTGGACAGAAGTGGACCTTAGATGGTAGAAGGTCTTTAATTCTTCTATCAAACATAAGTTCTGCTGGACTGTCGATCTTACTGTCTACTGGTGTTGTTCTCCATCTCAAGAGTGCTAGGTGTACATCCTCTGTTCTTGTTTTCTTCATGATTGACTTGATAGATTGTATCTGTCTCTCAATGAAGCCATTAGATTTAGGATATCTAGGTGATGATGTTGTGTGTTTGATCTTCCAGTCCTTAGTGAAATTTCTGTATGCTTGACCTGAGAAATGTAGACCGTTGTCTGATCTAATTTCATCTGGGATGCCAAATATGCTGCAATACTTCTTTGTAATGTCTGCAATAACAGCTGATGGTGAGGGTTGTGGAAGTTTCTCAATGATGGGAAATTTGCTGTAGTTATCAGCAATAATAAGATAGTCATTACTGTCGATGGAGAAAATATCAGTTCCTATAATGATCCAAGGGCTCAATGGTATGTCTGATGGTATGAGAGGTTCTCTGCACTGCCTATTGGCATCTTCTTCTTCTTCCGTCCTTAGCCAAAGACCGACCAAGCAGTCAGAGGCCATCACGCCTTGTGGCGTCTTAAGGGCAACAGCAGATTGATTTTCTCTGTTGTAGTTTCCCATCACGCCTAGCGGCGTCTTTAGGGCAACAACAAATAGATCCATCTGCCGTTGTTTCCGTAATCGGTGTGACAAGCCAACGGGTGATCAGCCCATTGGGCCCTATTGGCATGTTCTTGGCAAATTGAACAGTTTTTACATAGTGTTTCTATGTCCTTGTTTATCTGTGGCCAGTAAACATCTTTCTTTGCTCTCAGTTGTGTCTTCACAATACCAAGGTGACTATTATGGAGCTGTTTAAGAATGATATAGCGTTGTGTTTCTGGTATAATAATGCAATCTCCTTTAAGGATCAGACCATCTTCGATGCTTAACTCATCCCTCATAGAGTAGTATGGACAGATGTGTGTTGGAACTTCCCTGATAGAGCTTGGCCATCCATGGTATATCAGTTCTTTGAGAGAGTTAAGGATAGGATCTCTCATTGTGTCTTCTCTGATGTTTTCAAGCCGATTATCGCTAAACTTGACAAAATCAACTTTGATGTTTGGGGTAAAATCTGCTGTCTTGTTGGGGTTTGGTAGTCTGCTGAGAGCATCTGCAAGACCTATATCCTCTCCTGGGATATACTGAATATTAAAATCATAACCTTGTGTTTCCAATAACAGAGCTTGTAGTCGTGGTGGTGCTGAAGCTATTGGTTTTTTATGAATCATCTCAAGTGGCTTGTGATCTGAGAGAATTGTAAATGGGCGGTTGAAAAGAAATGTGTGGAAGCGTTTGATTCTAAAACGTACAGCTAGCATTTCTCTTTCAATGTTTGCAAGTTTCTTTTCGCCAGAACTTAATGATTTGCTTGCGTAAGCTACAGGACGAAGTTCTTTGGCATAGTGTCCTTCAGGATTTTTGTCTGGTTGCAAAAGTGCTGCTCCTAGGCCTTTCAGACAGGAATCAACCATGAGAAAAGTGGGTGCTTGCATATCATAGTATTTCAAGCATGCATCAGATGATATGAGGGTCTTCAAATGGTTGAATATGTGTTGATAGTCTTCTGACCATTCATACGGAGTTTCATTCTGTAGTAGAGATCGCAAAGGTTCTGCAGCAGCTGACAAATTTGGTATGAATTGTGCTAGGAAATTGACAGCACCTAAGAATTGTTGCAGTTCCTTCTTTGTAGCTGGTGTTGGCATGTCATGAATATCTTCAACCTTTTTAGGGTCTGGTTTTACACCATTCTGGGTGTACAGCAATCCAAAAAATTGTATCTCAGTTGCCTTAATTGTACAATTTTTGCAGTTGAATGTTAGCCCATGGGCCTGTGCTACATGCATCAAGTTAATCAAGTTACGGTCATGTTCTTGTTCTGACCTGCCGCATACTACAGTGTCGTCCGCAATAGCCACTGTACCAGAACATTGCTCAACAATGTTGTCAATCTTCTGTTGAAAGATGTCTTGTGATACATTCAAACCAAATAAGAGTCTCTTGAAACAATATCTGCCGAATGGTGTTCGAAAAGTTGTAAGGAGTTGACTTTCCTCTGCTATCTCAACACTCCAGTATCCGTGTACAGCATCTAGTTTAGAAAAATATTTGGCATTGTGGAATCTGTGAGTTATCTCTTCCACTGTATGCATTTTGTGTGGACAGCGCTTTAGACTGTTGTTTAAGTGTTTTGGGTCAAGGCAAACCCGAAGAGAACCATCCTGTTTCAAAACAGTTGTGATACTACTACACCAATCAGAATGCTCTTCAACCTTTCTAATAACGTCATTCTGCACCATCTTTTCTAGTTCTGTGGCAAGTTTCTGTTTAACATGTATAGGATACTTTCTAGGTGGGTCTATCTTTGGTTCAGCGTTGTCTGTTAAAAAAAAATCTTGCCTTTCCCGGGAGTTTGCCTATTCTGTCAAACTGTTCTGGGAATCGCTGTTTAAGGTCATCTACTCCAGTGACGTGTAGAGTAAGATGTTCTTTTTTGTCAGCTTTAATGTTGTTAATAGTTACCACACTCAGCTTTTCGCACATTGGTAAACCCAAAATTGCAGATCCTTCAACATCTACCAAGTAAAATGTTGACGATGTCCATTCAGAGTCTCTGTATGAACATTCAAGTGTTACTGCTCCGAAACAGTCTATACTTGTTCCATTGTAAGCTCTTAGCTTTGTCCTGCCACTCCTACTTTTTACATCCCTTGTGGGAAATCCTTGCTCATCCACCTTGTCAGGCATGATCTGTCTGAATATTCTTAAGGGTAGAGTGCTACCTTGGGCACCTGTGTCTATCTTGAACCGAATACATCTTTCTCTATGCATTCTAATCCCTGGTATTCGGAATTGTACCTTGCAGAAAGCCTGCGTTCTCTTTGGTTCGTTACTGAAAGTTAGTATCTTCACAGTATCAAAAGTGGAAAAGTCACTTTCTTCACTGTAGTCAAAGTCCTCAGTCATCATAGAATGTGTTTGTTTTGATGACTCTCTGCTGTGAAGTTTGTGTTGAGCACTGTCTTGTTTCCTCTTGAAACAAAATTTTATCCAATGGCCCCTCTTTCTGCAGTAATGACATGTAGAGTCTTTAGCTGGACAGTGGTTTTGTATGTGGTTTAGGCCACAACATTTACACACAGCACCTCTGCTTGTGTTGTGTTTTCCTTGTTGCTTAGTACCAGTTGCTTTGTTGTGTTTATGTTTATAGCTTTTTACTGCATCCACCTGGGCTACTGTACCTTGCTGAATTTGTTTAATGTTTAGTGCTTGTGCCTCGTGTTTCCTGCCTTCATCCAGAAGTTGTTGTAAAGTTAGTGTATCACTGTGGCTCAGTAGCCATTTCTGGAACTCTGGCATTGGTGTGCTAAGAAGGATCTGCTCAATAATTCACTCTTTTTCTTCTTCGTTGCTAAATTTACATACTCTTGTTTTCTCCTTAATGCGAGTGAAGAAATCATCTAGACTTTCATCAGGTTTCTGTCGCAGGTGGTGAAGTTCTAATCTTGCCGCTCTAAAGTTTGTGTGCTTTATGATCAGACGCTTTTCAAATTCGTCCAATATGGCTACGGGGTCGGTTGCCGACTCAACCGGCATGGCGGTAGCAAAACTGTTGTAAATTTTCAAACCTTCATTGTCCAATGCTTCTAGAATATATGGGGTTAAGGCTTGACCCTCCAGACCAGTGGTCTTGGAGTATAGATCTATGCGTTGGCGCCATAATAAGAAGGCTTCACTCTTATCATCTCGACCGGCAAATCGCATTTGGGGTGCGCTGCGGTAGTGTTTAGCCGCCATGGTTGACCTCAATGACGAAAATTAGCCGAACAAACTGTACTCACGTGTTATCGTGTAGCTTCTTGCGTCAGTCCGGTTTCGGCCGTTGCCACTATGTAATGTTATGATGTATGTATATATACGTTACCACGTTCTCTTCACAGGCACATCATGTTTCAGAAGGCACACAGTAAAAGCGTGTTCAGTTTGCTGCCATGTTTATTTACAGAATACTCGTACATGTGAAGTTTCGTATTATATTACAATGTGTGGTTTCGTATTTTAATGTATTATATTACAGCGCCCAGCTCTTATCTTGATCTCCTATTCTGCAGCCAAAATACAAACTGTACGCCTTCTTAACCACTTTAGTTATATTTCGTTTTTGTGATACAAATGTCACCTCACCACATATATAACAGAAATTATTAGCACTGTTCACACATGTCCTAGGCATTTCTAACTACGATACTTTTGATAAGGACAAATGCACTAACTAATGGCAAAATTTTATCAGAGATAAGATATTTATACACAAAAGTGATGTAATCATAGGTAGGATTGCATCATCAACTTCTAGTTACATTTTTACTGGTCATTAGAAAAAATTATGCAATCGCCCAACAACAGTTGCGTCATATATATAAATTGACCGTAATTAAATAAACTAGTAGCATATATCTTGAAAACTAGAGCCAATCAACATTTTTTAATGTCATTTTCGTTTTCAGCACACCAAAATTAGTTAACATCAGCTATTTTCATTTCTGGTACATTTTGGATGTTGACTAGTGTTATCTGTCAGCTACCCAAGGAGCATAGGCCTTCAATAACTTCATGCCATGTCCTCCTGTTCTGTGCCCTTCACTGAAGGTCTTTCCATGTTTTCTTTACCCCTTTTTATTTCTATCTCTGGTTATCAATGGTGAAAGTACAGCTGGAAATTAATTAACTGATAAATGATGGGGTACGTGGCAATGAAAGGGCTGACAGACTAGCTTCAAGAGCACCAATAGTGGGAACATTGGATATGGATAAGGGAGAAAGATACTGGGGTCAATTAATGATCACCTATTAGAGAATGACACTGCAATTGATGAATCATGAAAGCTAAGACTGCTGGAATTTGGCATCAAACATAATACTAGCAGGGATGAACATAAGAGAGGATGCATCTGGTGTGTATACAACCAGTACGTAACAGGAACAATCAGTATTCATATCCTTTGATATGTGCTGAGGGAGACAACACACAAAAATATCTCTGGTTATCTTCTCCATGCGTTTCTCAGTCTCCCTTTCACTCTCTTACCCAGGGGATCCTGGAATCAGGACTGCCTTGTAACACTATCAACAGGTTTCCTCAATGTCTGCCCTATCCATCACTTGTGTTGTCTTCTCATCTCTTGTTCCACTGGCATTTGTCTGGTTCTTGTCATCAGTTCCACACTGGCATTTGTCTGGTTCTTGTCATCAGTTCCACACTGGCATTTGTCTGGTTCTTGTCATCAGTTCCAAACTGGCATTTGTCTGGTTCTTGTCATCAGTTCCACACTGGCATTTGTCTGGTTCTTGTCATCAGTTCCACATTGGCATTTGTCTGGTTCTTGTCATCAGTTCCACACTGGCATTTGTCTGGTTCTTGTCATCAGTTCCACACTGGCATTTGTCTGGTTCTTGTCATCAGTTCCACATTGGCATTTGTCTGGTTCTTGTCATCAGTTCCACACTGGCATTTGTCTGGTTCTTGTCATCAGTTCCACACTGGCATTTGTCTGGTTCTTGTCATCAGTTCCACACTGGCATTTGTCTGGTTCTTGTCATCAGTTCCACACTGGCATTTGTCTGGTTCTTGTCATCAGTTCCACACTGGCATTTGTCTGGTTCTTGTCATCAGTTCCACACTGGCATTTGTCTGGTTCTTGTCATCAGTTCCACACTGGCATTTGTCTGGTTCTTGTCATCAGTTCCACACTGGCATTTGTCTGGTTCTTGTCATCAGTTCCACACTGGCATTTGTCTGGTTCTTGTCATCAGTTCCACACTGGCATTTGTCTGGTTCTTGTCATCAGTTCCACACTGGCATTTGTCTGGTTCTTGTCATCAGTTCCACACTGGCATTTGTCTGGTTCTTGTCATCAGTTCCACACTGGCATTTGTCTGGTTCTTGTCATCAGTTCCACACTGCTGATATTGTCTTACCATTTCAATCCTTCTATTCTATTAAGAAATTCTCTACCTTCTTGGTCATCATTTTTTGTTGTTTTAATTTTCACTGAAGTTTTTTTGGCTTGAACTTTCTACAGGAAAGTGTAGTTTGCCCCATGCCCAACATTCTTTAGTCCCTTCTTACTACATGATTAGTAGGTTACACTGTTACTACAGTTTGCCCCACTTTAGGGCCCTAGTAATAAACAGCTTGTTAAAATTGTGCCACTATTAAAAAAAAAAAAACCCCCATCCTCTTAGTGGCCAGACAGAAACATTTATTCTTTTTGAAGGTTGGTATCAGAAAAATTATCCTTAATTCACTAATGTTTATCTTCCCATAAAAATGGTTATTACTGGACATAAACCCATCAACATGGGAGGATGAAGCTGCTGGTTGCACCAAGTGGCAATGCTCCCTACAGTGCCGCCTTAGACTGGGCAAAAATGAAGCTCTCACAAAAAGCAGAAGACAAAAGAACATGCCTAAAGGAACACTAGGAAAAAAAGCAGCTGAGGGCTATCACCTCAGGGGCACATGCCCATAGTCAGTCATGACTGAAGGGGCTACTTCTACTTAGTATATCAGTTTGACATGGTACCATTTTTTTTTCAAAGGTCACAGATTAAAAAAAAAAAAAAACATAAATTGTAAGGATGCAATGAAGAAATTAAATGTTGTCATTGGAAAATGTCAAAAAGAAGAAGACAGAAAAATTAAGCAAAACAAAAAAGAAATGAAAAACAAAACACCTAATATAACGTCAGCACAGATAAGTTTGTAAACTATAATCACCACTAGTGTAAAAGCCCGTCATAAGACGGAAATTAAATTATAAAGCACCAATACCTAACTTTGGCGCATGCACACCAACCTTTGCGCACTTTTCTTTGTCGACTGTTACTATTTTTGGGAGAGTACATATAAGGGAAACAAAACAATTAATGTCTAACTTTCAACCAAAGTTGCATCCTTTGGCGTTACTGACAAAAAAAGCTGGGATTTTATATATATATTGATGATTCATCATCACTCTCCTTCTTGCTCTTTACGGAGCATGCAGCCACAATTGCAGCTGGTCCCCTTGTAAGCCTGCACCAAGCAGTCCCATGCTCTTGCCATGGTGGTTCATGTGTCAATCAGTTTTACATGATGAAGCTGTCAGCCGCATACACAGCCTTATTTTAGTCACCTTGTATGACTTGCCTGAGGGTGCAATAGCCATATTCTTTCTTCGTCTCTTTAGAGATCCCAAGGAACTGCATGGGGTGTTAACTATAACCCAGACTTCAAAACACAAAATAACCAGAACACGTACTGGATTTAGACTCAGGAAAAGACTATTATGGCTCACCAACATGGTCAGTGAGCAAATAAACAAAAAGCCTACACATGAATTTTACACCTCAATGATGCAGAGACAACCACAGAATTACCATTTAAAGAACATCAGCATTTATATGAAAAAGTTATTTAATGGAATTAAGATAAACACAAATCTGAACAACCCAAGAGACAAGAACTGAGGCAACAATTCTCTACTAAAACAACAGATCCAGAACATCTTGATTAGACTTATAAGCATACGGCAACAACCTACTTCTGTCAACGAAAAACTGTTTGGAGATGTCGGGAACCTTGAGTTGACTGCTGCCTTTATTAGAGTCATAAATGTGGAAGTCTGAAGGCGAACGAGGAAGAAGAAGAAGAAGAATAACACAATGATTGAACCCACCAAAAAAAGTCAATAATATTTTAGAAACACACAAAAGAGAGGCAAATATTGTTCCCATATAGCCAATGAACAGTAGCACAAAAGAGAAAGAATGAATTCATAAATGTATGAAAATAGAGAAGTTGTGACTGTTTTTTTACGATTAAGCTAAAATAGAAGGAAAAAATGGTTGAATTACAGTTTACTGTGTGATGTAATAATCTTCACACAAACAGGGTTAGGGTTATGATTTGTGAGACTCTAGTAAATCAAAGAGAATGCAGTGAGGGGTTTAGAGTTAGGATTTAGAGATGCATTAGACAGAAAAATAGTTGCTAATGCCAACCATAACCCTAACCCAAACCCTGTTTTCAGCAAAATGACAACATCTCACAGTAAACTATAATTCATCAGAAGAAAGACTGAACAGTTTAACGTTTTCCTGTATTTTGCAGAGATAGCTTTGTAGGCGATGTTTGCCTCAACTGTTTTGACCTTTTCTGCTACATCTCTGGCCTCTGTTACCTGTTCTTCCAGTTCATTGAGTTCTTCTGTGCAGTACGGCCTGTAATCTTTCCTCGCCCCTCTTGGTATTGATTCTAGGGCAGCTTTCAGAACTGCTTTGTTAAATCCGTCAGCTATTTCTTCAATTCTTTTGTTTTGGGTGTTTATGGAACCACAGTATTCATCTGTCAGTGCTGAGAACTTGTTCCAGTTGGCCTTTTTGTAGTTCCAGCGGGGTAATGGTTTATGGAGGTGGAGTGTATGTTCCATATTGATCATTAATTTGATCGGTTTGTGGTCACTGCCCGCCAATTGGTTGAGCACAATGCGTTCGATCTTATGGTTGATGTCTCCTGTTGAGAAGGCAAGGTCGTTGTCGAAGTCGATTGCCATCTTCTTGAGTAGAAGCTGGGTGTATCATCTGCTCTATTGATGATTTGTAGATTTGAGTCAATCTCCCAGTCCTCTACCTCAATGCCACGGGTATCAGCCTTTGTGTAACCCCACCTTTCTGAATGGCTGTTGAAATCACCAACAACTAGGCAGTTGGTGCACTTAATCTCCATTGTGGCTAGTGAAAGATCTTTATCTGGGGGGGCATATAGGTTGTATACTCTAACGGTCTGGTCATCTATCGTGATATCAGCTCCTATAATTTCCGCCTGACCGTTTGTAGTAACAGAAAGCTCTCTGCTAGGCAAGGAATTTCTGATTAACATGAGTACTCCTCCCTTGTGTCCCTCTCTATCAAGCCGGAGGGTTTCATATCCTCTTACAGAAAATCTGTGGTTTGTGTTTAGGTGTGTTTCCTGTATGCAGGCTATGTCAATTTGCTCATCATGTAGTTTTTTTGTGAGCGTTTCCAAGAAAGAAAGCACACTTTAGCAGTCTGGGTAGATATGGAGAAAGCATTTGATAAAGTTTGGAAAGATGGGCTAAGAGTTAAAATGCTTAAATATGGAGTCTGTGGAAGAATGTATAACTGGATCAGCAACTATCTAACAAACAGAACAGCTAGAGTGCAGGTGCATGGACAGTTAAGCAAAAAGACTACAATGGAACATGGAGTTCCACAGGGTGGGGTCCTTTCCCCAACACTCTTCCTCATATATATAAATGATATAACAGAAAACATCCACAAGAATGTCCACAACTCTAAAACAAGCTGAAAAATTTAAGAGGCTCGAAGGACACCCCATGTACCAAAGAATGAATAGGCTAGGAAGAGGCAGGCTCAAGCGAACTAACTTTGTCGCCCAAGGAAAAGAAAAAATTAACAATAATACCATACTAGCAAGCTCAGTTGCAAAGAAAATCAAAAGAAAACTTCAACTCAACAAGCTCAACTATCCCACTGTGGAAAATAAGATGCTTTCCTAAGTTAAAATCTGATATTCCAGGCATTGAAGGTAAGGGAACACAGACAGAAACACAAAGAAAGTGTATAGCAACCAAGTATATTGACCAAACATTTCCAGCAAAGCTTTGGACACATGCATATACTGATGGTTCGGCAACAAATGCAGTTGAAAATGGGGGTGCCGGCATCCTCATAAAATTAAAGAATAGAATTCACTCTATGGCAATTGCCACTGGAAAATACTGCAATAACTTCTGTGCTGAAGCAGAAGCCCTGAAACAGGCAGCTGAAACTCTTATTGAATGCAAAGCACAGGCAGAAAAACAGATAGTAATCTTTTCAGATGCCCTCTCAATAATATCAACGCTGAAGAGCCACCAAACTAAAGGATTGAAAGATCTGATAATCTCCCTTGAAAGACTAGCCGAATGCTTCCAGAAGTGCACTATCCAGTGGATACCAGCCCATTGCAACATACCAGGAAATGAGGAGGCAGATAGACTTGCTAAGGAAGGAGGTGCCTTACAACAAAATGATATAGAGACAACTTACGCAACGGCAAAGACTACTATAAAGGCTACATTCAAGTCCAAATGGGAAAGAGAGCACCCGGGACATTTGAAAAATGATGCATATCATCAACTATCCAGAAAAGAACAGGTCATCATTTTTCGGCTACGCACTGGTCACAACAGATTGAGATACCATCTGTACCACAAATACAAAATTGGTGCAACAGATCTCTGCACCTGCGGTACCAGCCCAATGACAGTCGAGCACCTGCTGCAATACTGCCCAACCTACAGTAATGAACGGAGTAGCATATGGCAACAACCCACTTCTGTCAACGAAAAACTGTTTGGAGATGTTGGGAGCCTTGGGTTGACTACTGCCTTTATTAGAGTCATAAATGTGGAAGTCTGAAGGCGAACGAGGAAGAAGAAGAAGAAGAAAGACAAGCCTCAAAATGCTGGCTGTTTGATAATATAATCACTAACCTCCAGTATAGAGCACCCATTTATATAATCTTGCCCTAAAGGTCACATTATCATAGCTGCTGCACTGGACTTGGCGGAAGTCCTCAGAGTTGGCAGGACATGGCTGAAAAAGTTAAAGAACTACTGTTATGCTTTGGTTCCTATTCTCCAGCAGGCATAGGAAATTATTAACTTCTATTCCTTCCTTCAGGGAGACTTCATAGCACATCTAATATTTTCCTATTAAGCACAGGGATAGCACTTAACATAAAGAAATCTTAGGATATTTAAGTATGAGCTTTCCTTATTTTTGTTAGGTATAGGCAGGGAACACTTTCACTGAATCATAAAAACAAAAGTGCTAATGTGCCAGTAGTTGACATTGCTACAAGGTAAATTTAAAAGAACTCAGTATCCAACTACATCACTCAGTTTCATTAACATTATGTCCCGAGAAAGATATATTTCTCGCAATATCAAATATTCTATTGTCGCACTTAAGTAAAACAAAAAACATAAATTTATATTACATATATAATATGGTTCCCTGTGTGTGTTACTGCTTGAAACATTGTAGCATCAAATGCTCCAGTTTACCTAGCTGTAAATGGAAAATTGACTCTGCTCTTGAGTTAAGAAAGGCAAAGGCAGCGAGAAAGGAAAATGGTCACCTCACCCCATAAAAAAAAGGTGGACCTAGAATGGTGAAGTCTCAAACACTTCAATCCTCTATGACAGTATGTGCTATGGAACTACCTTTCTATGTGTTACTGCTTTAAGTCATTACAAATAATCAGCCTACCCACTATTTCTGAGTCAATGAAGGGCCATTATTCTACCAGTACTTCTTCTTCCTCATTCGCCTTCAAACTTCCACATTTATGACTCTAATAAAGGCAGTAGTCAACTCAAGGCTCCCAACATCTCCAAACAGTTTTTCGTTGACAGAAGTGGGTTGTTGCCATATGCTACTCCATTCATTACTGCAGGTTGGGCAGTACTGCAGCAGGTGTTCGACTGTCATCGGGCTGGTACCGCAGGTGCAGAGATCTGTTGCACCAATTTTGTATTTGTAGTATAGATGGTATCTCAATCTGTTGTGTCCAGCGCGTAGCCGAAAAATGATGACCTGTTCTTTCCTGGATAGTTGATGATTCTACCAGTACAAATGATGGTTATCTTCTCCATGCGTCAGACACTGATGGATAATCTCACTCGAGATTTCATTTTTTTCTTTTCAAGTATTTCTTCTAAAAATAACAGCAGCATATTTACATCTATTATAAACAACTTAAGACTTTTGTGTTGTTACTATTGATGCTACTCTTAATGCACAGATTATTGTTAACCCATCCTGTGGAGTTTTTAATTTAAACTTACCGTGACATTACATGATCGATATCGCTTTCTCTGACCGATACAGTACCTGCCACCATCTTTGGGTCTGAAAATTATCAATTTTTAAATTATCCATTAACTAGTTTTTCCAGACATTAGCATATATCATAACCTGATCCTCACCACAACAGAATCCCACAACTAAACCTGCTTGTAAATTCAACATAGGAGTGACCTAAGATAGCATGTATCAACCTAGAATGAACAGTGCTAACCATAATTCTCAACATTACCTGGAAATACCATAACAGTTTTAAAACAGTTCAATAGATTCAAATACCTGGGCACATTAATAACAATGGATGGAAGATGCATCTCAGAAGTGAAGAGCAGAATAGCTCAGGTAAAAACAGCATTCTATAAAATGAAAACTATTTTATGCAACGTTCTTTGTCAATGGAAGTAAGAAAGAGAGTTCTTCAGTGTCATATAGAACCAATCAAAGGGGTCCATAGCCTTCATTGGACAGTCAAAGGAGTCCACTGCCTTCACTGGACAATCAAAGGGGTCCATAGCCTTCATTGGGCAATCAAACGGGTCCACTACCTCACTGGACAGTCAAAGGGGTCCACTGTCTTCATTGGACAATCAAAGGGGTCCATAGCCTTCATTGGACAATCAAACAGGTCCACTACCTCACTGGACAATCAAATAGGTCCATAGCCTTCATTGGACAATCAAACGGGTCCACTACCTCACTGGACAGTCAAAGGGGTCCACTGCCTTCACTGGACAATCAAAGAGGTCCATAGCCTTCATTGGACAATCAAACGGGTCCACTACCTCACTGGACAATCAAAGAGGTCCATAGCCTTCATTGGACAATCAAACGGGTCCACTACCTCACTGGACAGTCAAAGGGGTCCACTGCCTTCACTGGACAATCAAAGAGGTCCATAGCCTTCATTGGACAATCAAAGGGGTCCATGGCACAAAAAAAGGTTCAGAAACCCTACTCTACATGTAAAATAAATATTTTCAGAAACCAACACAGCAAGAGCTTGGGCATATGAACAGCTATGTCACAGGCTTCCTGCAAGGAGACCAACAGCAGTGGTGCTCTCATGCTTTTAAATGAACAAAAAGAAAAAAGTGGGAGGGGAGAGGAATAGATAAGAATATACTAAGCAAATTATACAATATTGGTACATCATAGACTAAATAACATCATGGATGTAGTTTTTTTTTTTTTTTTTCCGTACGCCCGCTAATACTCAAGGCAAAATCTCAGGTTATTATTAATGTCTAACCTGACATTGATTTTACGTGAGTATCCCTTTTTTCTTGTACAGAGACAGGTGTCCCTTGCCATTCAGGCAGATACTCGCCGATTTCGGAGGTACCCATTAGAGCTGGGTCGGCTCAGGAGCCGCCAATCCCTGGTCGATGACACTTCTTCAAATGTTCTCGCCAGGTCTCGAGTTAATCCAGTCCAAATCCCGGTCGACGAAAAATCCTCAAATGCCGTCGCCCGGGTTTGATCCTGAATCACCTGGTCGCCAGAGCGGTGTTGTAACCACTACGCTAGCGCGGCTCCCAATGGATGTAGTGAATAGTGAACAAAGGAAAAATATGTATGAAAGTAGAAGACTGTATATACAAGAAAGGTGTGTACATGCTGGAACGTACAAGACTAATAAAATATTATGCACGGAAGTACATACTAGATTACGCAAATTATACCCAAAGCCTTGTATCGATCTAAAGAAATTACACATGAAGGTACACATTCAACTGAGAAAATTATAGATGAAGCCATGTAAGACTAAAATTGTAGAACACGCTTATTTATTTTCCTTCTTGCTCCTTATGGAGCATGAAGCCATCACTGCAGCTAGCCCCCTGACAGGAAGCCAGCATCATAGCAGTTATGTGTTCTTGCGGTGGTAGTTTGTTAGCACATGCTAGGCAAATGAAACTACAACGCTAAGCAACCCATCTTATGATATTATTCTTGAGTAAGCAAGTTATACATGCTGGTAAATACTAGACTAGAAAAGTATGTGTGATCCCACATAAAACATATATCCCACATAATATGACACATGGGAACTATATGTTGTACTACATAATATGACACTTACTTACTTAGTCGTTCCCCTTCTACCGTGAGGTGTAGAGGTCATAATATGACACACAGGAACTATATGTTGTACTACATAATATGACACATGGGAACTAAATGTTTTACTACATAATACAACATAAGGGAACTGTGTTGTACTATATAATACAAGATAAAGGAACTATGTGTTGTACTGCATAATACAACATTAGAGAACTATGTACTGTACTATATAATACAACATAAGGGAACTATGTGTTGTACTACATAATACAACATAAGGGAACTATGTGCTGTACTATATAATACAAGATAAGGGAACTAGATGTTGTACTACATAATACAACATAAGGGAACTATGTGTTGTGGTGCATAATGCAAGATAAGGGAACTATGTGTTGTACTACATAATACAAGGGAACTATGTTTTGTAATATATAATACAAGATAAGGGAACTATGTGTTGTAATACATAATACAACATAAGGGAACTTTGTGTTATAATACATAATACAACATAAGAGAACTATGTGTGTTGTGCTATAAAAGATAAGGTAACTATGTGTTGTAATACATAATGCAACATAAGAGAACTATGTGTTGTACCATAAAAGATAAGGGAACTATGTGTTGTAATATATAATACAACATAAGAGAACTATGTGTTGTTCTACATAATACAAAATAAGGAACTATATGATGTACTACATAATACAACATATGGGAACTATATGTTGGACAACATAACTGACTTAAGTAGATTACTTGTGGTTGGTAACTTAAAGTTGGTACACTTACTCTGGGTTGTCACACTCCCTGGCGCTGGCTGACACACCACCTTCACAAGTTCGGGAGCATTCACCCCATTCTCCCCACTCCCCCCAATTTCCGTGTACTGTTCTAGACTCATATTTCGGGTTTCGACACTCACCACGGAAACACCACTGACATGTTGGGAAAGAAATAAAAATCTTTTACTTACCATGGAGGTGGTGCGTATTTAATTGAGTATGTATCATTTTATAATAAATGATTTACTGTTATTTTGTTCATAACAGTTGCTGATTGACCAATGGGCTTGTTCAGTGTTTCCAGTTGCTCCACCAGCAACTCATTTTTTCTAGTATTTATAATAAATCTCCCTTGTGATCTTCTTTTCTCTTGCCTTGCCCATGTATTTTTTTTTAATCAACCTACAACTTCCTTGTGGATTCCACATTAAAGGTATATCTGGTTATATTTTCATGAGTCTTCCTGAGAATAAGGCTAATGTACATCAATTGCCCATTGACTGTTTCACTACTGAACATGGTGGGCATTTTTCACTTTGACTTTCAGGATGAATTAAACAATTGTAGAGAAACCTCTGCATTTTTTTATTGTTTTAGTGTCTGTTTTCCATTTTTTTTCTCATCCACACGCTGTACTAAAAGAATTTTAATTAGTACTTTGCATGTGTCTTTGAAACAATACTGGAATGATTTAAAACATTTTTTTTATATTTTTCTAAATTTTTCTTCTTTTCCTTCTTCAAGTGCTATGCCAACTGGCACAGGAAATCATGACTCTCCATTAATTCTTGCCCCCAGTGCTATTAAAACTTCTGTTGGTGATGTTTTGCCATGTTATAATGTCAAATGGGCTAGTATCTTCTCTCGCTGTCATCCCAACACGCCATTTGCAACGCAATATAGATAACTCACTGTATACAAAACACTGAATAAAACCATATGTACACAGCACAACATATACTAGCAATGAACAAACACCCATTTTCGCCATTAAAAACGCATCGCATTAGTTTATGAACCACAACTCGTTGTGCTAAATTTAAAATACATGAAACCACCTATTTTACATTTCTGATCCATTTACTAACCCAAATTTGCTGTATTACACTGACAAACAACATTTTTCTTTCTTATATAAGAATAAGTGTTCTTAGGTCAGTTTCTTGCGCTGATTTCAAATTTGAAATCCGTTTATCTCTATCATGTCGGGTTCTTAAGATATTTGTAAATAAATATATTTTTGGGAAACCGTTATTTGCTCCGTTTCATTTTTACTATATAACTTTTTAAAAATTAATAAAATGCAAAATAATTCTACTTTTTATACTGCTAAAAGATGCATGACATATGTGACGTTATATTTCAAATAGTTACTGTATTTTGAAATAATTCCGAATGAAATATGGCTTCTAGAAGTTGTAGAAATTCGGCTGATCTGTTCTGTTACGTGTGCGGATATTTTACAGATCGTGTTCACCAGAAAAACTTTACACCATTGCTAAAGAAAGCATATGAACTTTATTTCGATTCGAAAGTTGATGATGCAAATAAATCTTGGAAGCCAAATGCAGTTTGTTCGACTTGTGAAAATACATTGGCAGGTTGGTTACGAAAATCGCCGAAGCATAAGTCGATGCCTTTTGGAGTGCCAGTAATATGGCGTGAACCGACAAATCACGCTACTGATTGTTACTTCTGCTTGAAAAATATCTATGGTTTTACTTTTAAAACTAGAAAGTCTGTGGTTTATCCAAATATTGAATTGGTTTCGAAACCAGTGCCTCATGATCCAATCACGTGTCCGATCCCAGTTCCACCAGAACAATATCCGTTGGACGTGAATGAACCATCAGAAAGTGATAGTTTACCTGCTTTAGAAACTAATTCTGACTCGGATTATATACCGGTGAATGATGGTGTTCACTTAATTAACCATTCAAAACTTTCAGATCTAATACGTGATCTCGCTCTCACCAAAGGACAAGCGGAATTACTCGGTTCGCGACTCAAAGAATGGAATCTTTTAGCGCCCAATACTCCGATATCTAAATTTCGTCATAGACACAGAGAACGTGTTCAATATTTTGAGATGGATGATGATATTTGCTATTGCAAAGATGTAAAAGGTCTAATGGTGCACCTCGGTCATGAGCACATAGTCAACGAATGGCGACTTTTCATCGACTCTTCCAAGACTAGTCTAAAAGCCGTGTTATTGCATAATGGAAATTTATTTTCATCAATTCCAGTAGCCTACTCTGTTCATATGAAAGAAACTTATGACAATATGGCTATACTTTTGGCAAAAATAAAGTACAATGACTACCAATGGCGGATTTGTGGAGACCTAAAGGTCATTGCAATTCTCACGGGCATGCAGACTGGGTATACTAAATTTTGTTGCTTCCTATGTGAATGGGACAGCTGCAACAGACAGAAACATTATGCAAGAAAGGTGTGGCCTATCAGGGATCATATGCAGCTCGGGCATAAAAATGTAATACACGAGCCATTAGTTAACAAAGACAGCATCATTTTACCACCGTTACATATAAAGTTGGGGCTCATGAAGTGTTTCGTAAAAGCGTTAGTGAAAACGAGCAAAGCTTTCACTTATCTTCGAGAAAAGTTTCCGCAAATTAGCGATGCAAAGATAAAGGAAGGTATCTTTGTAGGACCTCAGATTAGGAAAGTTATTGCAGACAAACAATTCGAGAACTTGTTACATGGTAGTGAACTTCGCGCATTGATGGCATTCAAATCGATCGTCGATAACTTTCTGGGAAATCACAAATCTGTCGACTATGTGCATATTGTTAAGTGGTGCATAGATGCATACAGAATTATGGGCTGTAACATGTCCCTCAAAATCCATTTGCTCGATTCGCATCTTGACTTTTCCCCTGACAACCTTGGCGAAGTCAGCGATGAACATGGAGAACGATTCCATCAAGATATCGCCGTAATGGAGTCACGTTATCATGGACGGTGGAGTGTGACCATGCTTGCCGATTATTGTTGGATGCTTCATCGCGATGTACTACATGCCATTCACCGACGAAAGTCGACTGCAAAGAAATTCAAGCCTACATAACTGTTATACTTCTTGTACAAATGATGTTGTAATACTGTATGCGTTGTTAAAAAACTTCAATTGCGTATTTCTAGAGATCCCGACCTGATAGAGAAAAACGGTTTGCAGATTTAAAAACAGCGCATTAAAATTGACCAGAAAAACATAGAAATGTTAGAGAAAGAAAAAAAAAGTTTTTTTTTGTTAGTCAGTGTTATTAAACATGAGACAATTCAGAACTGGCTCCTAAGCAGTTGTCAACTCTAGGTGTAAAAACAAAAGTCGCACTCACTGTCATTCAGTCACAGCCATCATTAATACCATGTATGACCCCCTACAGCATCAATACAGGCTTGGCATTGGCGTCTCATGCTATTGCAGAGTGCGACTTGTTGGGTGGGGTATCATAGGCGGTCGGTGGGCGGCTACAAGAGGAGCGGCAGTACTTGTTTAATTAGCGTAATAGGGGGGGCGTTATTTCTTAAAATTTGGGCGGCGGGTTTTATCGGTTTGAATACGGGCGTAGGCATGGTGCCAACGGTTGAATTTAGGCATAGATTTCTAGGCTATCTAGAAATTAGGACTAAATCGGGCTTTTATCGGGGAACTGTGTTGATGGCCAATATTAGCCGGTGGGCAAATAGTGTGTTTAGGATTAAACGAAAATTGGGATACGACCTGTTTGACGTCAGTTTAGGGCAGTTGCGGCGCGAAAGTCTACCGTCCGATTTGACAGTGATTTGCGCTGACAATCCTTCAGGAGTGCTGTTGGTTGGAGCTGGCTGTCTGAGTTGCACTGTGTGGAAGCGAGGTGCCAAGGTGGAAGTAACAATAGAATTTGGGGTAAGTATTTTGAGCTATATGTTGTTACTACGTAGAGATTTGATTACGGTAAGACTGGGGTCACGGGATGGTTGACCGGTCGTTCCTGAATCTCAGGGTTACTGTCAAGCCCATGATCAATAAGGTGGGTTTTGCAGCACAAAAGCCCTCACTTTATTTCTGTTGGATGACTGGGTACTATGTGTTTGAATAGCGGATTGTCTTGTGGTCGTTACTTGTCCTTGGGATCTGTCGGAATTCCAATTGCTGCCCCCCAGTGGACTAGCATTAACAACTTTCTTTCATCGCTATTTTAAGCGACAGTTAGTGGATATGAGCATAAAAGGTGTGCTTTTCCAAGTCGATCTCCATGGTTGTTGACCGTACCAGGTCTTGTGGGCATGAGAGCGCGGGCCTGACCATGGCGCAAAATTTAACAGACTTTCTGTATTGGTGGGATAAACTAAGAAGATTATGGCGTTTTTTCTCGCTGAAACTTGAGGTTAATGCGTGTATTGTGGGTACCATAAAATCAATGTGATTCGACTTGGTGTAGGGTAAAAGGGGGGTATGTTTGCGGTGGGGGATACGGGGGGGTGACTCTATGGTTGTTGAGTTAATGGTGGGACATGATGCTTTTAGGGAGTGGACCGAGGGGGGCGTGGTCCTTGGTTAGGATGGATAGGGCATCTGAGGGCGGAGCCTCTTTGTCCCGGGGGGGGGCGAGAGATTGAGGAGGGGGTGGACGCTTTGAAATTGCGCGTTAGGGATTATGGAATTATTGGATTCTTTGTGGGTCCATATGGGAATAACTGGGGGTAGAGGGCAGGGGGGTGTTTTTATTTTTTATATTTTTGTCTGGTTATTTAGTCAAGGTGTTGCATTTTTTTTGGTGTCCCCGGGGAGTGGGGGAGTTTTTTTTTTATCTTTAATTTTATTTTTTTTTTATTTTTTTATTAGGGGTATGTTGCCTAAGCGAGAGACGTCCAGTACACTGAGGGAGGGGGGGGGACTGTAGGGGGGTCAGGGGAGAAATGTGGGAGGGGGAGAGGGGGGGGGGCGTGTACATGTGTGTCCATTCAGATGCGTAGCGGTTGTGGTACTTGTTTTGGCGATGGGTGGCGTGGAGTTGTGGTAGTTTCGTGTGTGTGTACATGGTTGATCGTGTGGTCTCCGTTGGTGAGATAAGTGGCGCCGGTGAGGTTTTTGGTATGTGGGGTACGTTTGGAGGTATTTGTAGACTAGTGGTGTGTATTTTAGTCTAGGTTGGTACAAAGTTGTTGTGGTTATTTTGTAGGTTATAAGATTGATTTTAGATACGCTTTGTTAGCATGTGTGCGGGGGGTGTTACGAGATTTCGAGGGGTTGTATAGGTTGGTGTTCGGGTTCATGATGTGGGTTATCAGTAGGTGTTGGGGGTCCGGTTTCGTTTGAAGGTGCGGGTTACAGTTCTGTTTTTTGCGAAAGGGTTGCTTGCTTGTTAGGTGTTTCTGCTTTATAGGATTGTAGGCTGCGTTCATTAATCACA
>JAMPIV010004298.1:0-20072 GCA_024509875.1 Oreohelix idahoensis
CAAGAAGTGATGAAGTATTTAAACCGTTGGGGAGCGGGTTGAAGACCGGAACTGTAAGTATTTACCAAGGGGGAGTATTTTTTGATAATAGGAAGAAGTTTGATTACCAATACGGCGAAATTTTTTTTGACAAGGGGCAGTATTTTTTGGCAAGGGGAAGTATTTTTTTTGACAAGGGTCAGTATTTTTTTGGCAAGGGGAAGTATTTTTTTAACAAAGGGGCGAAATTTCTTTGTCGAGGGGGCGAAATTTGATTGATAAGGAGGATATATTTTTTTTGACAAGGGGCAGTATTTTTTTTGACAAGTGGTGAGAAATTTTTTAAAGAAGTATTTGACGGTTGATCTATTTACCTATAGGTTGGCCACTTTGGGGAGGCCTGGGAGAAAATTTTGGGATCGTCTTTGGTGTTTGGAAGAAAACCTTTCACTAAAGTTTGAAAATAAGCAAGAAAGAAGTCTCACTACCTTCCATCTACCGTGTCTGCGGCACCTCTTCGGTATTTCGTCGAAAGATAAACCACCAAGTGTTGAGGTGTTGTCACGTGTTGGATTTCAAAGTCTGTATAACCGGGTGAGACAGGGAAGTCTATGATGTGTTGAACATATCCACCACATGCGAGATGGCTTTATATAACTGAACATTGGGGTAAGTAGATTTTATTACTCATGATATAATATAAATAATAAAGAAAACTACCCCGTGACCCAGCGCCTGTGTTAATATGTAGTTACATTCACCCAACAACGGAATTCCGTATCATATTATCACTAGCTACACACACAACACAACACAAAAACATCCCGATCATACCAACCCTTACTAATCTGCCTCTATAACAGGTATTAGTTTTAAAAATATATTTCCCTCTTTATTCTATAGCTGGTAGGAAAAAAAAATGGGAATTCACTCAAGAGTGTTTATAAAAAGTTCTTTTTCTCAAGTCAAGTAGTAACATAGTTGCCTGAAGGTTTTGGAACAATCAATTTGTAAAGCGATTAAAGACGATCGTACACAATCGATTAGCTTTTTCAATTAAGCAAGCTGCTGTTAGTGAGCAAATAAGGCCTCCTACGTATCAAGCGACCTATAAGGTGCTTTAGACTAGTGTTTTAGCTTGACATTTTGTCTTCTTTTAAAAGAATTATATATTTATTACACTTAAAGAATCTTTGTTATCTATGCTGCCTAAAATGTGGTATGTATAAATATCGTGTGAATACATATTAATATCTGTCTAAACATCCACCTGCTACAACCCAACACACACACACACACACACACACACACACACACACACACACACAGAGACACCCATACCCACACATACACATACAGACAGACACCCACACAGACACACACACACAGACACATAACCACGCACGCGAGTGTCCACAGACTGGCTATTTAGCGTATAACTGCTGAAACATCGTGTATATGTATACCTGTCTATATGTAAAATAAACAACACACACACTACCAGAACGCAAGTTCGATGGTAGAACTAGTACAGGTCTCTAACACGTCACTCCCATATATATATACATATTGTATATACAACAATTAAAATACCGACACACAAAAACCCATACCCCAACACACCCCACGCTTCGACAGCCCCACAAGTGTATTATCTGCGAGTGTGTTTTCATTACAAATCAATAACTAAAACTAAAAATTGAGTAAAAAGATTATTTAGACTCCAGTTTGCAATAGAAAGTACGGCAGACATCTGAAAGTACGATGAAAACAACTGCAAATATGCTCAAGACATAAGTGCGTTCGAGACATCAGAAAGGGCACTGAAGACAAATTAAGGTACGTAAGCGACAACTGAAAGTACGATGAAGCCAATTAAAAGTACAAGGAAGACAACTGAAATTACAATGAAAACAATTAAAAGTACATTTACGACAACTGAAAGTACGTTGAAGACAACTGAAAATACTCCGAAAAAATACACTGACGGCAAATGAAAGCACTCCGAAGACATCATAAAGTACGTTAAAGATAAGAACATGTGAGATTAAAACCAGATATCTAACTTTCCTTGGATAAGCTGTGTCACAGTGAAAACTAGAAGAGACAGTAATAACAAGTTGAACTAATGGACAGGGAGATACAAAATCCTCCATCTACAAATACGAACAACACGCAACGCCCTGTCTTACTTTTACATCAAGAGACAGCTCCATCCGACAACGTCACCACATCACCCCTCAACATCTAAACTCTCTGTATACAGCTACCTACAGACACACACACAGATACCTACAGGTATATGCACCAACACATAAACTACCTGGCCGACAAGCTCTTCCACTCTGATAATCATGTCTCTAACACATCACGCCACCTCTTCATGGTAGACGTAGTATAGGTAAGTCTCTAACACTTCACTCTCTCACAAAAAAAAAAAAATAAGCTTGTAAATTTAAGAGGCGAAACGGTTAGTATAAGATTTCCTGATAGCGACAGCTAAAATGTATCTTAGAAAAAAAAAAATGTATGACCGAGTAAATTAAATATTTCTTATCGCTTAGTTTTTCGATTAAGCAAGTTGTTAGCGCGCAAACAAGGCTGGTTTCATAGACAAAGGAAGAGATCAATAGACAGGTGTTTTTGCTATCGGGTTTTTTTTTCCCACGCCAACACGTTCATAAGTCATTGTAAAAACCGTGCACTCTATGCCTCGTTTTTCTTGTGAGCTCTGTCGGAAAGACTTTACACGATGTACCAGTTTACGTGTCCACAGATACCGCCAATATCCTCTACCTGTTGTAACATACATTTAAAAAATCAGTCTAAATATATGTATAACTAAATATATCTAAATACATCGTCTTCCTATTATCTCAAAGTCTAAATATATCGTCTCCCTATTATCGTCTTCTTGTTATCTAAAAATCTCAAAGTCTTCCTATTATTCACCTATGTATATATGACTATTTAGCGTATAATTGCTGTAACAGCGTGTATATGTATACCTGTCTATATGTAAAATAAACAACACACACTACCAGGACGCAAGTTCGATGGTAGAACTAGTACAGGTCTCTAACACTTCACTCCGATCTATACATATTGTATATACAACAGTTTAAAATTTCCATCACCGGTTTACTTCTATATGACAGTGAGAAATATTCTTCCTCTTCTCGATAAGCGAACCTTGTAACAAAGACATGCGGGTAACAGCTGTTAACACACCTCTTCAAAACCCTCCCAGCCAACGTCTCTTTTTCGTTATGCTGCGAGCGGGAGGCAGATTTGCACCACACGTTGCGCCAAGCAAACACATCTCGTACTGATTAAACATGCCCTGTAATGAAATTTCTTATCGATTATCCATGTGTTCTAAGTTGTGTTCGCGTGGAAGGGGGTGACTGAATAAAGAAATACATACGAACGGTGATTCTCAAAATATGGTGCGCGGAAAGCCTATTTGGGGGTCAGCGAGGTGAACACCATGTTCCTTATAATCGAACACCTTCTTTGATATTGTCATATCATCGCGGTACAACTCTTATCTACAAAAGATCTCTGGGACCTCAATAATTTGTAAGACATCATGGGGTTCTTAGACTAAACCGTTTGAGACACGTTGTTCTATAATAAAGTATTCTGTACACGATCAGCCGGGGCACAACTTTTCTAAAATATTTAACCCTGTACAATCTATGTTAACCAAGAAAGCTAAAGTGACATATGGTGATGCTCAACATCTAAACTCTCTGTATACAACTACCTACAGACACACACACAGATACCTACAGGTATATGCACCAACACATAAACTACCTGGCCGACAAGATCTTCCACTCTGTACAACAACCAAGAAACCATACAACGCATAATACAACACACCTCTCGCGATTAATTACGCGCTTAGTCAGACCCTGGCTAACCCACCCCAAGCCTGTTTTTTTTTCCTTCATAGACAATGGCGTGATAACGACAGACACTCACCTTGTTGAAGATGGTTACACGAAAAAAGACGTGACAGACTCGTCAAGTAATCCGAACCGCTTGTGTTCTGAGGGCTCCTAGTGGTATCCGAAAAAGAAGTGGGGTTATACGTCACCCATAGATCAACTAACTTTGTCAATAAATATATAAAATGTATCTAGTGTTTTCTCTTTTATATTTCTATATATGTATAACTAAATAGCGTCTAACTGTTGTAATATTGTCTACCTATCTGTAATATGTACGTATAACTGTATGTAAAATAATCATCACACAACACGCCCGCCATTAATGAACTTATATATTACTATATACCAAGACTTCTCCTCCTCCACGTTCTTCCAACACATTTTCGTTATATAAAAGTCACGCGGTTGTAGACTGTATAAACAAACACACCAACACACATAACAAAACAATTCCACAACACACAAAAATCCGCCCTAACCTAACCCCACCTGCTACATTACACCCGTACCTCAACACCGACGTCTCTTCACTCCCACCTCTCAATGCTGGTCCACTTGCCTGCTACACCCCAAAAATGTACACAGATGCATCCTTACAACGTCACCACATCCTCCCTCAACATCTAAAATATCTCTCTTCCACCTCCAAAACCATTCCACAACACACAAAAATCCCCCCTAACCTAACCCCACCTGCTACATTACACCCGTACCTCATCACCGACGTCTCTTCACTCCCACCTCTCAATGCTGGTCCACTTGCCTGCTACACCCCAAAAATGTACACAGATGCATCCTTACAACGTCACCACATCCTCCCTCAACATCTAAAATATCTCTCTTCCACCTCCAAAACCATGCCACATCACACAAAAATATCACCCCTAACCTAACCCCACCTGGTACATTACACCCATGCCTCGTCACCCCCCACCACAAAAAACCTCCACTCGACCACAACACACCATTAGCGAACTAATATAGTGCTATATAAAAGTCACGCGCCACCACAAAGCGGCACCACATTTCCCTTATATAAAAAGTCATCCCGCCATCTTGCCCCTGCATCACTCCTGCAGAATTAATATATGTCTATAAAGAACGTCTTCTTGTTATCTAAAAATAAACACTAATATATTACTATATAAAAAGTCATCCTCCTCCTCCTACCCTCCTCCTCAATTCCTTATATAAAAAGTCATCCCGCCATCTTGCCCCTGCATCACTCCTGCAGAATTTATATATGTCTATAAATAACGTCTTCCTATTATCTAAAAATAAACACTAATATATTACTATATAAAAACTCACCCTGCTCCGCCTACCCTCCTCCTCAATTCCTTATATAAAACGTCATCCCGCCATCTTGCCCCTGCATCACTCCTGCAGAATTACTATATGTCTATAAATAACGCCTTCTTGTTATCTAAAAAAACACTAATATATTACTATATAAAAAGTCATCTACCTCCTCCTACCCTCCTCCTCAATTCCTTATATAAAAAGTCATCCCGCCATCTTGACCCTGCATCGCTCCTGCAGAATTAATATATGTCTATAAAGAACGTCTTCTTGTTATCTAAAAATAAACACTAATATATTACTATATAAAAAAGTCACCCACTTCTCCTGAGCTCCGCCTGCACATTTTCCTTATATAAAAAGGCATCACCCTCCGCCTGATGCTCCACCTGCACAATGAGTATTTCCTTATATAAAAAGTCATCACCCTCCGCCTAATGCTCCTCCTGCACACTGAGTATTTCGTTATATAAAAAGTCATCACCCTCCGCCTGCTGCTCCACCTGCATACTGAGTAATTCCTTTTATAAAAAGTCATGTACCAACGCCTGATGTTCCACCTGCACACTGAGTATTTCCTTATATAAAAAGTCATGTACCAACGCCTGCTGCTCCACCTGCGCAATGAGTATTTCCTTATATAAAAAGTCATGCACCTCCTCCTCTCCTCCTCCTCATTTCCTTATATAAAAAGTCATACACCTCCTCCGCTCCTCCTCCTCAATTCCTTATATAAAAAGTCATGCACCTCCTCCTCTCCTCTTCCTCAATTCCTTATATAAAAGTCATCCCGCTATCTCCCCTCTTCTTGTTATCTCAAATCCGCCATCTTGCCACATTTTTCCTTATATAAAAAGTCATGCAATACAACAACCTACTTATCTCCCCTTGTTATCTCAAGTCCGCCATCTTGCGCCTCCAGCGCGCCGCCATTTTTCCCTTATATAAAAGTCACGCACCACCAGGCGTTTTTGCTATATAAAAGTCACGCGCCACCAGCGCGCCACCATAAACCTCCTCGTTTTACGCATTGTATAGTACTTGTGGGTTGCATTGTGGCCAAAAACCAGAAAGATAGTATCAAGGGATGGAACTTTGTCTCGGAGCGCATTATGGTTGTAAAACTAAAAGAAGGAGAAACCATAGTCAACCTGGTCATAGTGTATGGGCCAAATGAGGATGAGAGAGCAGAGGTCAAGGAAGAATTCTTCGAGCTGCTTCAAAGGACAGTGGATGACTGCCAAGATGAAATTATCATGCTCGGAGATTTCAATGCCAGAGTTGGAAATGACCATGCTAGATGGGGTGGAGTTATCGGAAGATATGGAGAAGATACTCTCAATGACAATGGAAAGCGACTCCTCAGATTCTGCAGTGAGCAGAATCTGATCATTACCAACATAAAGTTCCCCCATAAGCGCATACATGCATACACTAGGTGTGAACCAACAAAGAATGAGAAGTCAGTGATCGACTATGCCATTGTTAGGAGAAGCTCATTCAAATATGTCCGGGATGCTAGAGTCTGGAGGGGGCCAGAGATTGGAAGTGATCTCTTGTCGCAAAATTGGTTCAAATACATTGCAAACGCAGCTTCGCATAGTTGTACAGACCATTCATCGATCGATTATCACGGTGCCAGCGGCTTACAAAATGGCTGGGTATCGACAAAGTGTCGATGAGACATCGGAAATCGCGATGATATAGAGGAGCTAAATGGAATTATTGTGAAAAGGATTTCACCTTTTATTCCAGGAGAGGATTGTGTATAACTGTATATAAGGAAAAACTGTAGGAAGTTATCATTTACGGAGATCAACACGTATTTCGGCTGTCCACAGTTAAGCTGAAAGCTTGTAAACTCACTTCTGTTCTAAATACTAAAATCAACAAGTAACAGATTGTGAAATTACATGGATAGAAAGAAAGAGATATATCGGCGGTACAAAACAAGATAGGATGGAACAGTATGGATAATATATTAGCCGAGGATAAGAAAGGGAAAGTTTCAGTCAACGCACAGATCGGATGAAATCGATGTTTCGGGACAGGATTTTAACCCGAGTCGTAGGCTGTGACGTCAGTGCTCTCCGATACGTCCGCCAGACTCTTATAAATATGCGGTTCGTTAAATTGGAAACACACACTGAAGCAGGTTTGAGACAGACTGAGGCAGAGATCGCCACAACGCTAATACCACCTGAATTGTGAGCAAATCGCTAGAAATTTTCAGTCAGTATCTGGAGTCTGAGTGTAAGCGAAATTATGAAACTATCATGTATAATATTTTTTGTTATTTCAGGTTCGTATAGACTTCACAAAATATGCACGTAGAATATTCATTGATATAATGTAATGTTATTTTTAATATGATCTAAACATGTGCATTGTGGATGATTGTTGCTTGTACAAAAATTAATCACAACTAGCCCCACAGTCAAATGTAGATAAAATCTATCATATTAATTGCTGTATCTCTTACGAAGAGAAAGGCAGTCCCATGGCAGAGATTGTCATAGGCAAATGAAGTGGTAGAAGCTCCATCATGGAAGATATCGCTTTTACGAGGTTAGGTGACCAGTCTCCTTCCTCGCTGCCTTTTCCGTCCCTAGTTCGAGCGCATAACTGAGTGCCCATTTACAGCTGGTAAAATAGAGTGTTCCACAACCAGGTTTCAATTCCTAAACTATGTAATTGTACTACCGAAGAAAGCAACTTGATCGCTTGGACAGTTGGTCACTCACTTTATCTAGTTGTGTATTAATTTGGTGTAGATGCTAAGAATGGCATTAGTATTTGAATTTGTACCTGATGTGATTTGGGAAGAGCAAGTTATAGAAAATGAAAGGATGTACAGGAGAGGAATAAACCAGATGATGGTTATTACTGATAATGTTAATACTAATTCTGTATCATTGAAATGTTGTTACTTACTGTGACTGTATAACTTTGACATCTGATGACTGACTAGTCTGACTTATGTGCTAGTCAGTTACAATTAATTGAAATGTTAATACTTCTGTATCACTGAAATGATGTCCTTACTTACTAAGATTGTATAACTGTAACATATGATGACTGACTGGTCTGACATCTGTGCTAGTCAGCTACAAGTCTAGCCAGATACTAGCCAAGGCTGATATGATGTTTCAGGTTCCATGAAATAACTCAAACCAGACTGTCAAGTTGCACAGCGGATTGATCAACCGCTTGCTTGTCACATTGATTACGGAAACAGCAATTAATATTCTGTTGTACCAATAAACGCCTTTAGGCGTAACGGAACAACGGATAATTTCTTGTTGCCCTAAGACGCCGCAAGGCGTAATGGCCACTGACTGCTTGGTCGGTCTTTGGCTAAGGACGGAAGAAGAAGAAGAAGACTGTCAAGTGTCAGAAGCTGGTGTTGTTCATCAGAGGCAATCCCACAAAAGTGCAGGACCCCAAAGAGTGAACGACAGCTGGTCATTGATATCCCTAGTGCTGGGTCTACCAATACTGATAGCTACAAAAGACAGTCCCGTGTCAGCAGTGTCAAGATACTCAGATAAGTGTCATTTAAGACACTGACTACCCATATATGAAGAAACAGCCAATATTATTCAAACAAATAGATAATTCAGTCAGATGATGACATGATGAGTAAGGTCATAGGACTAAGAGAACAGTGAGACACTAATAGTGGTTCCAATTTTTCATTAACTTTATCAATCAAGATCCTGAAGTCTAAAAAGACAAATACTACTTATTAACAGTGCTGAGTGATGTTTTCTAGTAAAACCATTTTCTTCAAGGACAGAAAATCCTACAGAAACATTAGTTTTGAAATATAGTAATGTGTGAATATTTTTCATATATTTTAATGCTCATTTCCATATGGCAGAAATAGAAGATCAGTGTATATATTAAACGATTTTAATTGTACCGGAGGAATTATTCAATTCTTACATTTGTGGTTACAGTGAATGTTCATTTTAATTATCCCCTAGACAATAAGTAATCATGAGATAGTCACAGGGAGGAGACACCTTAAATCCTGGTACTACTTCTTACCAACTGGGCCAGGGTTTTCACAGTCTGACTATTTTTATGATAACAATACACCAGTGCTTATCTCTAAGACTGGGGTATTACTTGTAAGAGCAGAACTCTTTACTGGCATACTCTTACATAAATAAATAATTTTAAATAACCTCCCGCTACATCACTACCTGCTTACAATCAAAAGAACAACTGAAAGAGTTGCTCAGCCTAGGAACTGCCCAGCACCACGCAAGAAACCAAGTAAACGAACGGAAGAAATGAGCATTAATACCTACAAGCTGAAAGAGCCAGAAATTAAGACCAGATATCAGGGGCTTATTGCTACAGCGGTGAGAAACGCAGAAGAACAACCTGATGACTTGGAAACCCTGTGGCTTAAATTCAAGGACATCATAAAGACAGCTGCTGCAAAAGCATGTGGTGAAGTCCGACTTGGGAACAAGAGAAAGAGGACGCCTTGGTGGACAGAAGAAGTCAAAGAGAAAATAAGAGAGAAGAAAATAGCATGGAAACAATACTTAGGAGCTAAAAACACAGCAGAACAAATAGAGAAATATAGAGAATATGTGATACTCAGAACAGAAGCAAAGAACAAGGTGCTAGCAGCAAAACAGAAGTCCTGGGAAGAATTTGGAGAAAAGCTAGAAAAGGATGCGCAAGAAAACCAGAAATTGTTCTATAAGACCCTAAAGAACATGAGGAAGGAAAAACAATGCCCTCTTAAATTTATAAAGGGCAAGCAAGGCAAATTGCTTACTGCCCCGAAGGAAGTAATGGAAAGATGGAAAGAATATTTCTCAGAACTCCTTGATGGTGAGCAAGGTCATACAACAGAAATGATAACCACTAGCACAGAAGAGAAAACCAATGGTGGTGAAGATGACATAAAGATGGAAGAACTGAAGGCAGCACTGGAGAAAATCAAGATGGGCAAAGCAGCAGTGCATGATGGTATAACACCAGAAATGGTTAAGTACATGGGAGCATCAGGCGACCTATTACTCCTAAGGGTCCTACAGGCAGCGTGGTGCACCAAGGCCATACCAAAGGATTCGGAGATTGCCATCATAACACCGATTTTCAAAAAGGGTGTCAATCGACAATGTGGAAACCACAGAGGCATATCCCTTCTCAGTGTCCCTGGTAAAATCTACTCTAGAATCCTAGAGCAGAGACTCCGATGCCTAGCTGAGCCACAATTGGATGAAGCCCAGTGCGGATTCCGAGCAAACCGAAGTACTCAAGACCTAATTTGTACACTCAGGCAGCTGAGTGAAAAGGCCCTTGAGTACAAGAGTGAGATCCATCTTTGTTTCATAGATCTGGAAAAGGCGTTTGACAGGGTCCCCTGGACCAAACTTTGGGACTGTTTGGCAAAGAAGAACATTCCAGCACCTATGATTCATGCTATACAGAGCTTCTACAAGTCTTGCAGAAATTATGTGAGGACAGCAAACTATAAGTCAGAAGAGTTCAGGACCATCACTGGTGTAAGACAAGGCGATATCCCGTCACCTTATCTTTTCATACTCCTCATGGACGATGTCATCAAGGCATGTAAGGAGAGAACAAGAAAGTATTCAGTGGGGTACTGGAAGATGAGACAGGTCTGTATTTCAGAGCTAGCATTTGCTGATGATGTTGTCCTGTTTGCTAAATAAGAGACACATCTCCAATCCAACCTGCAAGTCTGGAAGTAAGAGCTGGAGAGGAGAGGGATGGTCATAAGCAGCTCTAAAACAAAATCCATGGTGATATCACGAGAAGAAAGAAAACATCAGATTAAGTTGGGAGAACAGGTCCTGGAGCAGGTCGACCACTTTAAATACCTCGGAGCTATTATAGACCGAAAGGGAGGCATCAAAGAAGAGTTGGCCACTCGAAAAGCAGCAGCTGAGAGACTTTTTCAGGCCATAAATCGAGGATTCCTCAGCAAGAGAGAGGTTGGTAAGAAAACGAAGATGGCTGTATACCGCTCCACCTATGTCCCAGTCTTGACATATGGATGCAAGTCATGGGCAATGACTACAACCCACAAAAGCCAGATCCAAACCTCAGAAATGAGGTATCTGAGGAAGGTGGTTGAAGTAACAAGAAGAGACATGGTCCGCAACCAGACGATACGTCAAGGCCTAAAATCCCACCCGCTGCAGACCCAAATAGAACAGTCCCAAGTAAGATGGTTTGGCCATGTCTGCAGAATGGGAGAAGATCAGCTACCACGACAAGCATGGGAAACAAAGAGCCAGGGATCCAGACCTCCAGGACGACCCAGAGTCCGCTGGGAGGACAACATTAGACAATCTTTGAAGGACCGAGGACTAGAATGGAACCAGGCCAGGAAGAAGACAGCTGATAGAATGGTCTGGCGCTCTCTCTTCCAAACCTCTACACCTCATGGTAGAAGGGGAACGACTAAGTAAGTATGTATTTAACACAATATGAGTCACACAGGATTCTATGAACGTATGAATAGTCACTCTAAAAAATTTTTTATTAATATCTTATATTATTGAACTTTTATTTGTAAGTTCCAACAATAAATATAATATTTTGTAAAAATATTATATGTACCCACTAACATATATCACAAATGGTTATGATATTTACTTATTTAAGATGCTGAAATTATATCATGCACTTAATATTAGTATTTAATAGTTATGGGAATTATACCTATATAATTATTTTATTTAATTAATTATATGTGTTAAGTCAGAATGTAGTACTGGGAAAATGTACTAATGAACATGTAATATGTCTGTCATATTCAAGGCAGACCATAAATTTATATTTAATCATCAATATCTATTATATTATTATGCCCTAGTCATCATATCCAAAGTGTGTCACTAGTGTGTTAAATTACTACTGCAAATTGATGCAAAGTCCTCGAGTTATTCTCAAATTTCTAAAAAAATTAATTAAATTCAATTACAATCTTATTATTAAACAAATGATAATATTAGTATTATATGAATAATGTATGAGATGAAGACAAACAAAACGATTAGTTAACCAAGGCTTACAGAACAGTATTACGATACGACAAAGACATTTTCACAATAAAAATGCATTTATAAACTGAGCAGAATAAACCGGAAGTAATGAGAGGTCAAGGAGAAAACCGAATGAAGAATTAATCTACGTACACAAGAAATAATGACGTATACATGGACTCATAGACAAACTTTAAAATACACATATTCATAAATAAAAAATAGTTAGGTCAGGAATGACGAGATAGGTTACAAACATGATACAAAACTGAATAAAATAAAACTGATTATGATCCAATACACCATTAATTTACAACACTGCACAGCTAACAGATAAGGTCAAATAATGGCAGGTATGAATGAACAAATCATCGGAAATTCTTCGCTAAATGCAATTAATTAACAGCCCTATGGAACAATCAGGGCTGACCTTGACATTCGAAAAGCCATAAGGTTCAGTTCTGATCCCCTCCTACCGCCCACAAGTTAATAACAAAAACATACAGTGGAAAACAAAGAATACATTGAACATGTCTAAACATGCCTGTACGAAAAGGCGATATGGACTCAGCACTGTGTTATCTCAATGACAACAGTCACAAAACTAGACTTATCTTATTAGTGCTCCGATCGATGCTGTTTTCCACCAACGGCTAGACTAATGTCTCGAACTGTTTGCTCCTCGTTGGTATATAACGATTGTCCATTTCTTGGTCATTTTAGATCTTGTCATTTTCATCAACCTGGGTTTACGCTGAAGGTGGTCGTTTGATCGTTAGACATGTACGCATAATTGTGTGACGTCAGCTTGACCTTAGTGGTAACTATGCATCTGCATCATAGGTCACGTTTCAGCATATCACGTGATTGTTAGACAAACGTAAACAGTTCTTTAAAATTTGCGAAAAATTTGGTTTTGTTCCTTCGATCCCAAAGCACTGGCGACCAGTTGTTGTTCCGCATATTCACGTAGTTCCTGTCTAAGACAAAAGTCATAGATTTTATCATTATATGAATGACATACATCCAAAATATTATTGTCATCAAGTGATACACTCCTATTTTCCCTTTTTTTCACTCTCTAATTTCAACGTAACATACTTCGAAAGCAAAGAGTCATAATCTGACCTTAGTTTTTCACATCTTGCTTTCACTTCATCAATTAATTTCTTACATGTTTCATTATCTCTATGAGAATCAATCAGAAATTTATCAAAGGCAATTAATTTTTCATCAGCAACACAGAGTCCGCTGGGAGGACAACATTAGACAATCTTTGAAGGACCGAGGACTAGAATGGAACCAGGCCAGGAAGAAGACAGCTGATAGAATGGTCTGGCGCTCTCTCTTCCAAACCTCTACACCTCATGGTAGAAGGGGAACGACTAAGTAAGTATGTATTTAACACAATATGAGTCACACAGGTGCAGACATACAATTCACTCAATAGTAATTAATCTAACTATAGTTGTAAATTTACAATTAAACAGGTTAAATAATCACTTTGAGTTTAACAAGATTTAAATAAATAACGTTGGTTTAAAAAAAGAAACGCTGATATTGACCATCATCGGATGATTTAAACTGTGGTGGAAAGATTATATTAGTGTATATTGAAATGCCCAGTGGTTGCGCGGTTATAGTACTTGGCTTCCAATGTTGGATAAGTTGTTGTCTGCTTCAGCTGCTGTTGATTCCCACCGGTGCACCATAATGCAAAATTATAAACAACAATTTAATGTAGGACATCTAAGAAATCAAGAAACAAGAGACAAATTTGCGGTCACAATACCCAACAAATTCCAAGTGCTCCAACAGCTGGAAGATGTAGAGAATACAGAAGACTATTGGCAGCCAATCAAAACTGTATGGAATGAGACATGTGAAGAAATACTGGGGAAAAGGTAACGACAACATAAAGCATGGATAACAACAGAAACCATCAATAAGATAAAAGACAGAAAAAACAAGAAAGCAGATTTAAATACAAGCAAAACCAGAAGTTCCAAAGCCAGAAGCAAACAAAGAAGTAAAAAGAAGTATCAAAAGAGACAAGAGGAAGTATATTGAGGAGTTGGCAAGAGAGGCAGAAGATGCTGCAGCCAAAGGAAATGTGAGAGAACTGTATAGCAGCACAAAGAAGCTAACAGGGAAATACAAGTGTTACGCACAGATTTTTCTGAGTCAATATATAATTTACCTGTCTTATTTGTACACTCGAATTTTTTGTAATCAAAGGTGCATAATTCTTGGTTAACTGAAGTTACATTTTTACAATGGTTGTTCCCATCTCTTGTGTCTTAACCTGCCGGGCTATTTTTTAGATCGATGTCTGGTTGTTATCCTTATATGGCCCTTATAGGTCAGCTTTTCTTGGAATGTTAGCAACCAGAGTTGATGTTTATTCCCTGACCATATAAGGCTCGATTTCGGTCAATATATTTGCTTGGTATGTGTCCAACATCGGCCCGTTTGAGTCTTACCCAGGTGTCTAGCGCTTCTGCGCATGTCTGGAGTTTAGGAGGGTTTGAGAAAGACTTCCGTTCGAAGTTTATCAGTGGTTTCGAGCAGAGTAAGACGCGTTTCAGCGTCTGTGATCATTTGACGGGGAATATGGAAGTCCTCTTGTGTTGTTAGTTTATCTATAGAGGATTTTCCCCAGATGATTCTAAACGCCTGGAGGCGTGTGTGTTGTGGTGTTATTTCGAAGAAAAGGTAACTGCTCTCTTCATAATATTGAAATCTGTAGCCAGCTTAGATTTTGACATTGTTGTTCTCTGCTTGTTCGCTATCTGCAGGCAGGAGAGTCTCTTCTATTAGAAATACACCCAGGTATCCTCATACCTTAGATTCATATGTATTCGGGTCATTCTAGGCCCAGAGAACAGTTGCTATGAACATTTGAACTCCGCTATACCAGCGATAATACCTTAATCAAGGTTAGATCTAGAAATGTCCACATAGGTCAACTTGAACTGTACACATAAGCCCGCCATTTCCGTGCGGCCTGCGGTAGACTTATTTACACACCTGATCTATTAGTATCAGAGAGGAGTTTGTTAAACTTATATATATTGATGAGATGGAGCTGAGGCTGTTGAAGCTGGAATTATACAAGATCAGCTTACATGAAATATGCATGATTTACTGATGAACTTTATTGATGCTTAATGCTATGTCCTGCATTGTCTGTGACTCATATATGTCGATGTCAACGTACCTGTCGTTGTGGCGTCCCAAATAAATGATGGAAAACGTCACCTGCTGTTCCTATCTATTTGACTTCCTCGTCGTGAGTCCATGTGATGTCCTCATGACCTATGTACTATAGTCTTGTGTGGAACTTCACCTACCTAGCTACCTGCTGTGTTCCATACTCACATCAAGCAACAAACCAGACGAGACACCATACTACACTACCTTCGACATCCCTGGTGTCTACTGTAGTAGTAACATTACACGGCTACATCTTCAGCAGCAACATTAGACATCTCTCTACATTTCTGCTGACCAGTATAATACTTCTACATTTCTGGTAGCTGTGTAGCTAAAATATCACTGCTACATTATGGTGGCCAAAAGCTGGTTTGGTCAGGTATCCAGCTATTTACGGGGTCCATAACCCATTCGTCGTGCAACATTTGGAGGTCAAAATACAGTGAACTATTGTCACTTCATGCATTCATTGTGACGTACCAGCGTAATATGTCTGCTGTACCTAGGAGCTGAAAGTACCCGGCGCTGCTCGATAGATTGCCTACTTTGCAGTCTCTTCAACATTTAGAAGGTCAAGTGCCGATTGAATCAAGTGAATGTATTTAGAAGGTCAAGTGCCGATTGAATCAAGTGAATGTATTTAGAAGGTCAAGTGCCGATTGAATCGAGTTACTGAATTTAGAAGGTCAAGTGCCGATTGAATCGAGTTGCTGTTATATATGAGAAGGCCAAGTTCCGTACCTTGTTCAGTACTACATCAGAAGCTCAAGTCTGTAACCATCGTCTTGGCAATTTTGTTGATGCAAGTGCAGATGTTCAATTAGCGTTGGATCATCAGGTCTTTAGAGCACTGATACTACCTGTTCGCTGCCATTTTGACGTTAGGATACATAAGATAAGTGACATTTTGTTTGTGAACTGTGCCCTTGTATTGTTTACTGAGCCTTCTGTATTTTCATGTTTATATGTTACATGTTATTATATTTGTTTATATTTCAGCAGGTTTTTCGGTTGGGCGGTGTCTGATTATAGGTGATACCACGTGACAGAGGTCCTATATCAGCGTTCTGTAGGGACTCTGCAAATTTCCTTTGTGAAATTTGCTAGCGACTTTTGTTGCTATTTCTGTTTAGGTGTGACGATGTGTACCTTTTCGTTGTTTTCGTTATATTTTTTTTCTGTTCTTTAATTTTGATTTCATTTGTTTGTATTTGTAGGTCTCCTCTTTTCTATTATTTATTTCTGTACACCCTTTTGTTTATACACTGTGACGTCATTTGTTTGTTTACTTTTTCGCAGTTGTCATCACATTTTTTGTGATATTTTCTTTAGTTTTGCTGTTTATTTAGTTGACTTCTGCGAATGTTTTCGTATTGTCTTTGATCTTTGTTATTGTTTACATTGTTCTTGGTTATCATTCACTATTGATAAATATATGGTCATGCACTATTAGCTGTGTAGTGCACTTATGATAACTGACTGGTGGATTTGCTCATGCACTATTAGCTGTGTAGTGCACTTATGATAACTAACTGGTGGATTTGCTCATGCACTATTAGCTGTGTAGTGCACTTATGATAACTAACTGGTGGATTTGCTCATGCACTATTAGCTGTGTAGTGCACTTATGATAACTGACTGGTGGATATTTGGTCATGCACTATTAGCTGTGTAGTGCACTTATGATAAAGAATTGACTGGTATTATTATTATTATACAGTTGATTATATAAGTTCTCTTCCAAGGACTTGTCTCCCACAGATATTGGGATAATGTAATGTGATTATACAAGTACTTTATTTAAGACTTGTTACCATTAAGGTTGAAATAAGATAATTTATTATTTCAGGTTTTGAACTCATAATATTAGACATTATGTCTACACTTGAGTACTTTATTGAGCAAGGGAAATCCCTTGGCAAGACTGGTGATAATTTGGAAGAATTTGCGACTGTTCAATATGCCAAGGCATTGAAGTCGGAAGAAAAGAGAATGAAAATAGAAGCTGAACAAAAGAAAGCAGAAGCTGAGAATTTAAAATTGCAGATGCAGGTAGATGAAAGGAGATTCCAGATGGAAATGGAAAAACAAAAAAGAGAAGCTGAGGAGAAGAAAATCCAGCTACAAATGGAAGCTGAGAATAAAAGACTAGAAAAAGAGGCTGAAAATAAAAGGTTAGAAAAACAAGCTGAGGCTGAAGAAAGAAAGTTACAAAGAGAGGCTGAGGCTGAGGAGAGAAAAGCAAAAATAGAGCACGAAGAAAAACTCTTAGCTTTGGAGTTACAGAAGTTGAAGTTAATGAACATGGGTAATGCTAATGATCCAAATAAGGTGTCATCTTCTGATAAGTCTAATACTAGTACTTTCAAGATTAAACTACCAGCTTTCAATGCTTCCAGTGACGATATAACGTTCTATCTGGACAGATTTGAACGGTCATGTAAAACACATAATATAGATAAATCACTATATGTTGATCAGTTATCGAATATACTTAGAGGTGATGCTCTGAGTATGCTAAGCATGGTAGATGAGCCTGACAAGAACAATTATGAGGTTGTCAGGGCGGCCTTGCTAAAGAAATACCAACTTAACGAAGACGGCTATCGTCTTCAATTTAAAAATATGTTGCCAGAAACTGGAGTAGAATTCTCTGAATTCATTTCAAAAATACGTCTCACATTTACACGTTGGGTTGAGCTGTCTAAGACAGAACATACATTTGAAGCACTTATGGACTTACTACTTAGAGACAAAGTTATGTCTTCTGTCAATGAGTCTTTTCTTGCTTTTCTTCATGAGCGTAAGCCTAAAAACATAAAAGAAATGGAAGAATATTGTTGCCAGTATGTTACTGCGCACCCTCATGGAACCATTAACAACTCTAAAGTGAAGGAAAGTTTTCCAGTTGCTTCGGCAGCACCATATGGCCAAAACTTCATGCGTAAATTTCAGGGTACTCAACAAAATTTTAATAGGAAGAGTAACCGGAATTATGCTCAGAATCAGGGCAATCAATCACATAGTGGTTCTTCTTCGAAGAACTGGACACGAGATGACAGTCCTCGTTATTCTACACCCAATAATTATAGACATTTCCGCAGAGGTAGTCATAATAGAGGCTATCAAAACTATTTTTCGCGGAGACCGCAAAATGAAACTAATAGAAGTTTTCATCAATATGGAAACGATAATGATAACTATGGAAACTGGGATTCAAACCAGGATAACAGTTACAATAGAGAATACAATGATAATTTCAGAGGCAATAATAGTCGCGGTAGAACTCAACATAAAAAAAAGAGATATCAACAGGCAAACTCTGTACAGCAAGAGTCTCAGGGAGCCTGTAAACAGGTTGATGATAATAAAAACTCTAGCGCTATCACATGTTCTGCCTTTGACTTTGGGAGAGCAACTAAATGCCCCCAATGCTCTACTTTGTTCGAACCGACTACTGTAACTACCTTGAGCTGTGGTCACCCTCTTCCCGCTCTTCCCGCTGCAGTTGCGCATGACGGGAGAGGTTCTCTTATCCTACATAAAGGTCTAGTAAATAGTAATACAGTCTCAGTCCTTTTTGATTCTGGATGCACTACTATTGCAGTTAAGCAATCTCTAGTAGATCCATCCTGTGCTACAGGAAAGGGGATCAAATGTGTCACATTTGGTGGCACTTTGGAAAAGTATCCTACTGCCATAATACATATTGCTACTCTCTTCTTTACGGGAGATGTCCACGCGTGTCTTCTACCAAACCCTATTGCGGACCTTATTATCGGTCGTATTCACGGAGTTAGAGAATGTACCCCACAGCAGATTGCTGCTTGAGAAGAACAAAATATTCAAGCTACCAATGCAGTGGTCACAAGAGCACAAGCTCTGGAGACACCTCAAACTTCGATAACTGATAATAATGAAGTACATAGCCAAAATAGTCACTTGATTATTTCACGTGACTCTTTCATAAAATTGCAAGAAGAAGATCCTTCTTTACAAAAATTCTTCATTCTAGCAAAAAAAAGGTGATCCAAATCAAAATACAAATAGAAAGTGTTGGATTACTGTGGTGGGTTTTGATGTTATTACTTGTTGTTGTTATGTTTACTTAGTGCACTGAATGAGGTCAGCTGTGAAGGTCCCTGAGGATAACAGTTTATGTGAGTTTACAGAGTACCTTGCTACTACCACCTACGACCTCAATCAGACTTATTCTTGACTAGTATGTCTGATAGCTACGTCTAATGTCTAGGGTACTGAAATGTGGTGTGCTGGTAATTAAATACACAAACACACACACACACACACAAACCCTAATATTAATCTATATAATTAAGCCAATTAACACTGTGTTTTAAATTTAGAAATTACAATTTTTTCAAATTTATTTTGTCCTGAACCAAGATTTTTCTTATGGTCAGGACTTTTAAATAAATATGAATCAATTTCAATAGAAGTACATATAATCGAGTAAACACATGAAAGACTTGTACATATACATAATTTAAATTTGCTAATATTGGTACTAAAACTAAAAGTCTTTAGGAACTAGTGCTGAATGTCGGGTCGGGTA